>OZ037778.1:28753510-28783510 GCA_964035525.1 Porites cylindrica | reverse complement strand
ACACTTCCCACACTTCTGACACTCAAAGGACATTGAGGTTGCTCTTCTTTTAAGGTTTTACGGTTAGGATACCTTTGGAAAGATGAAAAACCATAATTAGGTAAATACACAATATTTGTTTCGTTGCTACCAGCATAACCTTTGCGGCCTGGTGGGGAGAGACCTGAAGGGAGTAGTTAAAAGATGGTGTTATCAGGGACATGTGGAAAATTACAAAACTTTTAAGACACCCACTCATGAGAAAGTGGTTCCACACCATAGACCAGCTGATTACATACCTAAAGTTTTACGTGAACCCTTCAAACTAGAGAATCAATTAACATGGGTCAGTTGATTACCGTAAAATTCTGAAAATAAGCCCCTTCATGTATGAACCCCTCCAAATATAAGCCCCCCAAACCAGTAACGCAAAAAACCCTTCGTTAAATCGCCCCTCCAAATATAAGCCTCCCGGGGGATAGTACTTGGAAAATAGCCCTCAAATTCAAAGTAAAACAAAGCAAAAACGGTAAATTCACTTCCAAGTATAAGGCTAGCCCAATCGATTTTGAAACACAAATTTCCCTCCGTAGATAAGCCCCTCCGAATACAAGCCCCTCCAAAAATAATGTCCTCAAAAAGGGCGTTTGAAAAATATAAGCCCCCAGGCTTATTTTCGGAATTTTACGGTATTTGTTGACTTCGTATTTAAATCCGAGAGTTCCTTGTGGTTTGTAAAATAACACACTTTGAAAATAATGGTAATTAAGGTTCATCATACATGTGCAGCATTCACATAGACAATATAGTAGAACCTGTTCTACTATAAATCTGCTATTAATAGGCCTTTTCATTTCAAGCATGTTTGATGGGGGGAACTTAACAGAGAGGGAAGATTATTAGAGAGTGGGGACGCTTGTTTAATTTACTGTAAAATGCATCAATAAACACAAAAAAGGAAGAGGAAGGAATAGACTGAAGTAATGGTTCCCTACTTCCTGTTTTGGACCAGGAACAAACAAACAACCAAACAGCAGCCAGAAAATGGTATCAATAATAAATTGATTCTTCATAATAACACTGGAATGCAAAGTGGAAACACTCAAGCACATGAAATAATTGGAAGATCAAAAATAAATCACAACTTCCATACAAGATCAGTCCACATGAAGTGTTACAGTCGTGATTTATTTATCCCTTTAAGTCCCAGGAGTGATCAACATCAATTTTCCCCAAACAACATCAGTATATAATCAAGTAGAAAGGTTATGAGAATTAATAAAATGATCACTTCAAGGAAATACGCTTTGATCTTTAAACAAATTTTCTCAACCAATTTTTCAAGAATTGTATGGAGGCCAGTGTGGAGAATTTCCATGTTGATCTATCACTTATTTATTTGGCCTAAAGAGTAACAGGGTTTATTCTAGGGAATTGGCTTATTCTCTTACTCTTTTTAAGAGTCCAGTTGCCACCCTTGTTGTTATTCTGTAGGTGGCTATTTTTCCAAGAAGGAGGGGTGCATATATTACCTAAAATAATGAATATGATTTCAAGTCACACTTAAAAAGAATAAATAATAAAAAATTTTTTCAAAAACTGTTTTGGTCCTTATATAGATTAGTTTAAGGGACACGGTCAGCTATGAAACCACTGGTTTTGCAGTTTGAAACACATTTATCTCAAACCAAAATCAAATTTAGAACTGCAATAACTAGTAGTAACCAATGGTTAGGAAGCGCGAGTGAAGATTTGCATTTACCTTAGAGCAAGGCTGCTGGCTAAGAGAATTTTTGGGGGCCCTTCGGGCTCCTCAAATAAAAAGCTACATTTCTAGGGGCCCATTAAAAAAACAGTAACTAATTTGTCACACTTCTAGCTCACAACAAACGGTGTACTAATCTGTTGGTTGATAACCTTCAAATTTATTAGTTATCAAACTGAAGGGCACAAATAGTAGCATACAGTAGTTAAGGATTAACTAACATTCAAGGGCCAATCTTCATTTTCCTGTACTAGAGGTATTATTTGCTTTATTGTACTTCAAGAACAGACCCCTACAGCCAGTGTACCTAAACCTAGTCTTAATTAGTTCACCAGAATGACCATAAATAATTTATTGATAGTGTCTGTATCTAAAGTTGACAATCTTGACCACTTCCTCAAAACTTGATTTTCTCTCCTTGAAACGCAGACAATTTTGTCTCATTACACAATGCTAATAAGCATTGCGTGATGAGATGAAAACAGAAGAATACTTCAAACTCCAACAAATTGAGTTTCAAAACGCAAATATTGAGTCGAGTTCTAAGAAACAAGCATTTTTTATATTCACCACTTGAAAGGATTTTGAGACACGATTTATTTCTCACGAAAAATAAATACAACCATCTGCAAAAACAGCAAATGGTACAGTCAAGAGCACTTGCATGTACAAGTGCATATGCATAGTTAATAAAAAAGGGCCACCGAAACGTTTTTTATCTTACAGTTTGGAAAATTGACTCAGTATTTTTGTATAAAATCTAACTTTTGAACTATCAAAACTGTTTTTATACTTATCAAGGTATGTATTTACGTGCTTTACACTAGGCAGTGTCAAGGCTACTGCCAAATGGGGGCCTGGTCGCCAGAGGCTCCTACAATTTACCATGGGTGACCAAAATTTGAAACAAGAAGCCCGAATGGGTGCATAAAAATCATGATTCTCAGGCTAACTTCCGTTAACTGAACAACAAAATTCCCTGCTCATTCTGCACTTTTGAAACTAAAACAGAAAACGTTTGGTCATCAGCCATAGGAAAAAAATATTTCTGCCAATAAAAGGTAAACAAACAAGCACCTGTCTTGCTGCAGGGTAGTTGAAGTTTCATGTCAGAAAATGGCATCAAATGAATTTAATAGTCTTAGAAAAAAGGAACATTTGCGGATAAATCATATTCAGTGACAATTTTTGCATAATTAATCAACATTCAATAAACTGCTCTATTTTTCTTTTCCTTTCCTTAAGTGGAGGTATGTGTGTATTGCTACAATCTAGAGCTACAATCGGTGACAAAATTACAGTGTGGTTGAGACACTTTGCCCTAAGGCTGATGCTTTACTGACTTCTAGAGGGGAAATAAAGCTTTCCCTCCCCCATCCCCTCCATGCAATGTTGTGCCGCTGTTTGACCTACCTATAGAAAACGACAAAAACTGCAACTTTGAATGAAGGGGAGTGGGGATGAGGGTGGATACTTTTATTACCCTAGTTATTACCCTAGTTATTACCCTAGTTTAGTACAATGCCTCAATAAGGGAAAGTTCATTTAATATGACAAGGGGGGGGGGATGAAGATATTGAAACTCGAAGCTTGAAATTTTAGCAGCCCCCCTCGCTAGCGGTTCAATTTTTTAGGAGCCCCCTCCTTGGTAGTCGAAAAAATTTCAGAACCCAACCCCCTCCTTCATTTCCTTTGCTCCCCTGAAAAAAGATCGCTAGACTGTATTAAATATATTTACCGTTATTGTCTTCAATGGTTTATACTATGACAAACTTGAGATACAGTTGTGTTACAATTTTCTAAAGCATTTTTGGGATGAACAAGAGTGTAATAATAGGGTCCTTTCGAAATTATTGGACGCGCGCTCCTGAGAACTAGGTACTTGCATGTAAATGAGGCTTAGAGGACAGCTGGGAAAATAAAAAAATAGAAATGCATTCACTGTCTTCACTGTAAGTTGAAATGCTCCAAGTTTTGCAAAAGTCATGGTGAATTTTTGTTCGGTAGCAAACTGCTCGAACAGTTCAAGGAATCGTCCGGATCTATCCTTTTTCTGTTTTCCTTCAGGGCATTTTAGAAGGCTATGGAAAAACTTCTGTAGACGTTGTGATCCCGAATTCCAAAATCAAAAAAACCCTCGGATTTGCAGCGCACACTTCGAGGCTTCATCCATCAAAAAGTCGCTTTGCGGAAGAAAAGAAGTTATTCCAGGTGAATTACCGAAATATTTTAATCCCTCGACCCACCAATGTCGTGTTTCTTCCCGTGAAAAGAGACTGGAGGACAGAAAGAGACGTGCTGTTGATGAAAAATGTCCTGAACCTCAAAAGAGAAGCCTTACCGAGGAAGACAAAGACATTTGTTTCTTAAGCGACGATGCAGCCCTTTTAGATCACAATTATTGCCACCTTCTTCCTAACGACAAAGGAACTCAAACGGACTTTCCTTACGAAGATCTAGAGGTTTTAACCAGTAAAATTGACGCTTTAAAACAAGAGAACGCCGAACTTAAATCAAAGTTATCAAACAAAAAACAATTGAAAAGAGAGCTCTTTGTGGATGATGTTTTGAAAGATGACGAGTCTGTCAAATTTTTTACGGGTATACCTAGCCTTGCTTGCTTTATGATGATATTTAATTTGTTCAAGCCGTTTGCAGAAAAACTTAAGTATTGGGACAAAAACAAAGAAAAAAAAGTAAGCTATCAAAAAGATTCAAGTAAAAAAAAGCCTGGAAAGCAAAGATTATTGACCATTATGGAGGAATTTATCTTAACTTTGGTGAGACTCAGACTTGGGCTTTTAAGCAGACATCTTACAGATATCTTTGGAGTATCAGAAGGATCAGTTAACAAAGTTTTCACAACGTGGATTTGCTTTTTATCTACAGTTTTTCATGACATTCTTCTTAAATGGCCTTGTAAGGAAGAAATTAAGAAAAAGTTGCCAAGTTCTTTTAATAAATTTCCAAGCACTCGAATAATAATAGATTGCACAGAGATATTTTTGCAAAAGCCAACATCCCCTAGTGCCCAGAGAGCTACATGGAGTAACTATAAACAGCACAATACCATGAAAGCACTGGTGGGAATCACTCCTACAGGTTACTTCTCTTTGTTTCTAAACTATGGACTGGAAATGTCAGTGACAGATACATCACAGAAAGAAGTGGTCTACTGGACAAACTTGAAGAGGAGGATTCTTTTATGGCCGACAAGGGGTTCAACATCAGAGATCTGTTTACAAGAAAGAAAGTTGCACTTAATATCCCACCACTTTGCAAAGGTACCTTTCCAATAAAGGGAGCTAATGGGGTAGGGGTGGAAGAGGGTATGCTAAGATAAAAGAGAAGGTCTCCCTGGACAAAGTAAAAACAAAAAACAAAAAAAAAAAACCAGATATAACAGCATCCATTACTTGTTGCTTGTAAAAAGGATCTTTCTAACTAAACAGAAGAAGTTTCTTAGGAATATTTTTTATATTATAGGGTTAAGTTGAACTGCTCAAAGATAAAGGTAGTCTCTACTAACTTCCAAACATGTCTACATATCAGGGGTGGATCCAAAAAATTCAGAAAGAGCTGGTGTGAGGCAGTGGTTTGCCACTTCCACCCATCCAATAATTTAGTACAGGTTTTGTTTGGAAAAAAGGTTTCCAAAAAAGCAAGTACTTTACTATCAGTACCTTTTGAATTGGCATTTACTTCATTCAAAATTCTTTTTTCTCCTCTTACACAGGAAAGCAACTTTCAAAAAAGGCAGTAAAATCTACCCGTACCATTGCAAGTGTTCGGATCCACGTTGAACGTGCTATTGGACGTCTTAAGGACTTTAGAATTCTACAAGGGAACTTCCTTCTTCAAATGCTACCCACTGCAGACAATATTCTAAGTGTTTGTGCTGCTCTGTGTAATTTGCTACCACCACTGGCCAAATGACTGACGCATTTGTCCAGAGAGCAGAAAAGCAGACCTACTTAGTGTATGTAAATGGTAAATGAAACATGTATTAAACGTATCCAGAGACAGATCAATAAAATTATGTGGTATCTAATCCAGCACAGACAAAAAACACTATTAATTTTAAGCACCTTCACTTTTACAATCAGCATCTAACGGCAGTCACTCTATAATGACTTAAGTATGTCATGGTGGAATAGTTCCTGAACTATATACTCCACGAAGAAGTTTCTCAGCTTTTGGAGCATTTCACTCCACAAATCACTATCAAACTTAACATTTACAATCAATATTCCTTTGAGGGTATATATAACTAGATCACAGCGATGAATCCCTGTTATCCCCATCAGTCCCTGGATTTGGTAGTTCCATTTGGTTTCTTTTTTAATTTCATACTTGCCATCCACAAGCATGAGGTTCTCCTCAGCTGCAACATGTGGAGGGAGATTTCTTTTTGCATACATGCTTTTAACTTCAATTAACTTCTTTTGGCAGCAAGCACAAATCCTTATACCATCAGGACTGGCTCCTAAGAAGGGCCATAATGTGTTTACAATGAGTCCACTTTTTCCTATTGACAACTTTTCATGATTTTTGTTCTGTTTTTTTATGTAAAGACTAAGTGCTCGCTTTTCTTTTTCATGCCCCCATGTCAACTGTGGTGGCATGGCATCTTCAGCAATTGAACAGTAATTCATGAGATGTTTAATAGTGTTTCTTCTGTCTGTGCTCTCTCTAAGGTGGCACACAGTGTAAAATGAGGAAGCTGTAATTCTTCCTGCCCTTTGATCAAACCAAAATTGAGACTGGGATTGATAGACAGTTTTCTTGTTGATCATTTCTGCTTGCTCTTCATTAAATGGAATAGACTCGAGGAATTCAACTGCAAGTTCTTTAGAAACTGTAGGCATCACTTTCTCAGTATTAACAGAAACAAACACTTTGGCGTAATCATTCATTGAATATACATGTACACTTTGAACACTTTCTTCTTTACAGACATTAACATCACTGCTGATGAAAGCTCTGACTTCTTCCTCTGTATGCCTGGGTCCTTTAGTTGAAGATAAAAAAAGGCAGAGCTGAAGAGCTAGGACATGTTTCCAGCAACCCAGCTTTAAAATCTTGTTCCAGTTCAGTCACATTATAGGGAATACAAATTGGATTAAAATCTCTTGGGTGAATTAGGTCTTTCAATGTCACACCGTAACTACCACTCGTTTGAAGGTCCTGAATGGGCAAACTTCCCTCATTTCTCTTTCCTCTCTTTTTCCACATGCACTGTCCTGATGTACATGATTGGAGATCATTGAATCTCACATTTGCTTCTAGATCAAACAATGCTGCAGCTATGTGCCGGCAACCTCCATCTGCCCTGTTTAAAGGAGGACCAATATGACAAACATGTATCTCACATTGTTCACACTGATAGACTGTAAAGTAGCCAATAAGTTCAGTTACTAGGCTCACAGATTCTGACTTTGAACCACTGTTTTAATACTTAGTGCTGAAGTCATAAGTGATCCAGAAGGTTTGAGACTTAAAATAATGCATCCATTGATTTAGATCTTCAATTCAGGAGGCATCTACTTTTTACTCATATTACAACTGCTACAAGGAAAATA
The DNA here is from genome assembly GCA_964035525.1 of Porites cylindrica. Classification (NCBI taxonomy): domain Eukaryota; kingdom Metazoa; phylum Cnidaria; class Anthozoa; order Scleractinia; family Poritidae; genus Porites; species Porites cylindrica. The sequence continues at coordinate 28,776,184 of OZ037778.1, read as the reverse complement.
TAAACCTTCGAATCTGAATAAAACAAAACCTGTCACAGAGAAAAACAACCGAAAAGACCAAACGTTTTGATTCTCAAACGTATGTTTATGGAATATCAAGCACATAGACAGGCTTCAGAAATCAAAAGAAGAAAATACATACCCTCCTTTGCATAAGCAGTAGGCTGAATTGACACTTCCATCCTTCTTTAAAATGAAAAACCCTCTGTATGTTGCTGAACCATCATCAGTCTTGGATTTTTCAGTTGGCTTTACAGCAAACTTAAAATAACTGTAATTACTATTGGGTTGAGGTGGATGATACCAAAGTTCTTCCACATGTCCATCAAAAAATAATTTGTACCCCAATAAAGATTTGTAACTTTTTAGGCTTTCGCTGTTGTATACGGGATCTTTACCCACCAGGTAATTAAAAAGATCGGGGAATCTAAAGTCCGGTACGTTAGTAAAGTTTTTGGTCCATTGGGAAAAAACACGGTTTTCGTTATCCAACGGATTTGCGAGATCTCCCTCATCGGTTTTCAGTTGCTCTTTCATAGAAACTCTTGGATCGACTGGTGCTTCCTCTTCAGCAATTTTTGGGACTTTCATCTCCTCACTTTTCTCACAAAGTTCTACCAGTTCAACCTTACGTTTTCCTGAGCTTTGAATGCCCCTTTGTTTTAAGTATTCTTTTAACCAAGGAACCGGTTACAGTGAAAACTGCCTGCAGCAGAGTCAGCCATCTTGTGTCCTCTAAGCCTCGCTTACATGCGACTACCTAGTTCTCAGGAGTGCGTGGTCAAAAATATCGAAAGGACCCTATTACTGAGACTACATTTGTTATATCTGTAAACCACTTGATATAGCTGAGTTGCACAGGTCATTAAATTGTTGAGTTGAAAACCATCCGATCTGTATGATGATGTCATGTGTTAGTTTTGAAGTATACAAATTTTCGGAGCCCCCCCTCCTAGCGCAACAATTTTTTCAGAGCCCCCCCTTCGGGTGTCTAAAAATTTTCGGAGCCCCCCCTCAATATCTTCATCCCCCCCCCCTTGTCATATTAAATGAACTTTCCCTAATTTTGTTGCTGATTGTAGTTTCTTAAACCTGAAGCGAAGTCACTTGATTTGTTGTGAGATGAGATAAAAATCACTCAGGCTGGAAGGAGTGATGTTACATAGACTACTTAGGGATATATTGTAGAGAGTTGATCAGAAAATTACCCGGGATAAAATCTGCAGTCTTGTTTAAACAGGTACAGGTAAGATTTTTATTTTCAGTCAAAGTGCAATAAAGGACACTTCTATGTTCGTACATTTTAGATCAACTTCCGAAGCTTACAGGGCGTGTAAAATGATAAGAAATAAATTGGTTTATCGGCCCTATTACGCTGCAATCGGAATAATATGCTTGACTTAATGCCGAACGCAGTTTAAATCAAGTGATCGATGCGATCATGATGTAAATTACCTTCAAAAGCCATTGCAGTGTCATTGAGAGATTTCGCGTGAGGACTGCAATGTCCTGTGTACCCTGTGTGACTAACGGATCTTTAACGTATTGAAAGCTTGTCTTACCTTAAGTAACGAGATATTTCCGCCTTGATCAAATCACACGAGGAAAGTGCAACCAAGAAATAGGATTCACAGATTCACACATCCGCCGCCATCTTAATTTTGCATTGTGAGAGAAACCTGGGGAGAGTACCAAAACACGACGGGGGGGACCGCCGAGGGTCCGTCGAAGATTTCGAGGATGATCGTCGGAGATGGTCGGAGATTGTGAGCTGGATGGCAGGGTGCGTTTAAGATGTGGTTTTTTTTTTACTTGTTTGTTTTTTAAGCAGTTTCAAAGAAACTCAATTGCTGTACTTTTAGTGCATTTAATTACTTTTATTTAGCCCCCTTTCCGATCCTTCTATGTGTACAGAAATTGTTTTTGAGATAAGAGGTTTATATAGGGAAAGACAACAAGAAACATGTTTGGAGTGGTGGGGGCTGTTTTCGTTGGCCATATTCCTGCAGGCTGCAGCCCCATGAGTTATTTTTTCGAGTTTTTCAGGCAAGCAAGGCCAAGCCCGAGGCAGGTGTGGAGCGCCGGGGTGGATTGAAAAGCAAGGACTTTGATCAGATCGATCAAAAACGGTCCCCGGTTACCAATGAAATAGAACATAACGCATACATATCTGACTCTGTGCCAGTTGGACTTTGACTGTTGATTTTTTTTCCGGGTTTCTTGTCCTTCAGAGAGAATTCCATTATTTCATAAACACGGTTCTCAGTGACAATGGACTGATTGTCAGTTGTACTAATAGTTATGTTGAGCTGGTTGCTACAAGGATGATGAAATCTGCTTTCAAACTTTTCCTCTACCAATCCCGGCGTAACCAACCTCGTCCAGGGAAAAGCGCCCTGGGGACGAGGTTGCCAGGTTAGGTGCATTTTATACTGCTATTTTATGCTACTGCCTTTTTTAAAAGCGTGGCATTGTTGGTTTGCCTTTTTTGTATAAATGTTTTATGTTTGATCCTTACCAGATGAACGACTAAACGAAATTCAATGCGATTCTCTGAAGATTATCTGATTATTAAATTCTTGTCAGAGGGGATCCAAAACCTCTAACGGATTTAAATCAAGATGATCCCTGCATGATATGCTAACGAATTTGGACCGGGGTTTCTAAAATCTCTGGGGGTCCAAATCAGTTGCGATTGAAAGACGGTGTTGCGGTTCTCTTCCACAGCTCGCCTTCCACGCACCCGCACTTGCCACCAGAAACGGTGCACTGACCTTGAAAGGAACATATTCTATTTTCTTAGTATCTTTTTCAAAGTTCATAGTATCCGCTCTGAAAGTGGCGTGGAGAGCGCGCGAGCGGGGGGGGACTTATGCATCGCCTGCCTTGAGCTGCAGCAGTCTAAGCACACGCAACTGAAGCGTACACTCGACGATGATTCATACACGGTGCCGTTGCTGATGAGTAATCAGCAAACTTCAAATTGAGCTTTTTAACGGAGTTTGTATCTCTGCTGTGATGGTCATGGCCGCCAATGATAAACAACTCCTGCCCTCCATCAGTCCCACCCAAAACCACGGCCGCTGTTGCTCCACTGCGAGGATCCATCGTGTTGCGGATGATCAACCAAAGATTCAAATCAGGATTGTACTTCTCAATGGAGTCCAGAATACCAACACTGTTACTGCCTCCGATGACGTAGATGCGATCGCTAAAGGTAACCACTGCGTGATTCATCCGGGACTTGTTCATGCTGCTCATATCGGCCCACTTGTTAGTCATGGGGTCGTAACACTCGACGTGCTCGATCTCCGAGATCCCGCAATAACCACCGACGGCGAAAAGACGTCCTTGCAGAGACGCCATTCCGAAGTGGCTTCTGGGTAGGCGCATGTTTGCCACTTGGGTCCACTCGTTTTTGATTGGATCATAACGCTCAACGCTTTTAAGCGCAGCTCCGTTGTGAGATCCACCGGCGGCATACAGCCATCCCTCGAGTACTGATACCCCCAGAGCACCTACGAAAAGTGACAAAGACAACAGACACGGTTTTAGTACTTGTTAGAGATGGCCTGAAATTATGCTTGGTAGAGTGCTTGATCGATTGATCCTCTTTACGTTATGTGTTCAAAGAAAGTGATAAAGTATTTTCCGCTCAATTTAATTTTCCTGTTTATTTCTGGTCTTTTTCTACGTTTTGACGAACTGAAAAATATCTACCCTCTTTCGTAATTAATTAACGCAAATTAAAATATAGCTGTAGAGGGTGTAATAGACAGCGTCAGTCTTCTATAATCATTCTATAAACAATAAAGATTTTCTTGGAGTCACCGCCCACCGGGGAATTGACAAGCCGAGACATACCCAATCACTTTCGCCTATATCATAAGTCAGCGAGTATAGAATACTAGCTTTCGTCATGAGACCGAGCAATGTAAACGAGTAAGACTTAATTAGGTGCTTTGGAACTCCTCTACAGGACTTCTACCCGATTTTGAGCGTATGCGTTTTGTGGTTGTTGTTGTTTTAGCTTTTTTGTTTTTCTTCTGCGAGTATACTTATTGACTTTTTACAATGCTTATTTCAGCTTGATCAGTGGTAGTCACCTTTGCACTTGTTGAGTGATGCAACAGAATTCCACTGGCCCGCACAAGGGTTGTAACTCTCCACGGTCACTAGGTCAGTGTACTCCCTGTTCACTCCTCCCACAGCATACAGCTGACCATCTAGAAAAGCGCAACCAGCGTACTTGCGTGGAATTATCATAGGTGCGATTGCGCGCCATCTCTTTTCGTTGAAGTCAAAGAACTCTACGTCGTTTAAAACCTTGCGATTTTCTGAAATCAAAACAAAGTGGTAGTAAAGAGTCAACACTAAGTTAAAGCTTGAACCAAGAAGATTAATTCTTTTCTTAGATCTTTATTTACAAAACCAGAACGGTGACAAAGAATAAATCGGATTGAATACAAGTACAGACTAAACATGATATTTCGGGTATAGGGGAAGAGGACAGGAAAAGATTTTGATAAACTAAGGGACCATTCATTATTTATGCGAGGGGGTGGGCTGGAAGAACCCATCAGTAAATATAACAAATAGTTATGACCCCTTCCAGGAAAGAAAACAAACGGCATGGCCCCTCTAAATGTACTTTTCAACGCATTTCTTTGAAAATAAAACAAAATTGTAAAATCAGACAGCCCGCCTGTTGTATGTCAATTTCCTCATGACCCCCCTCACACTGTCCTAAATTTGTCGTGACCCCCCGCCCTTATTCTTGCTAGCCCACATCCTGGCATAAATAATGAATGATCCCCAAGTTATAACGTTCAGTCTAACTGATAACAAATTATTTAGCTCTTATTGTGCACGGCTAACACTTCTTACTGGCCTGCTAGCCTACTGTAGGTGGCAATTGCTTGCAAGACGGAAAGAGAGAAGGCAAACTAAGGCGCAAAAGCACGCGAAAACGCTGACAGGTAGACTGTGAGAGACATATTTCCAGTCGTCGCTTCTCTACACGCCAATTTCTTCTAGGTCAAGGCAACCTCTTGTTCAAGGTTAATGTACTTTTTCTTTGCGACAAGTGTTTTACTGTATTCAGAACAGGACTGGGGTCAATCCAGTCAATTGAATGAAATGGCTACACTTGTACTAAATTACTCTTGTAAAAGCTTGAATTGAGCCCTGGTCTAGAAGCTCTGTCAGGTGCCAAGGCTTATTATGGTACCAGCCCCCACAGATTGTGCGGTTATTTCATGTGTTAACGTAAAAGAAGGGGAAGAGGTTAATTACTCTTAAAGGCTTAAAAAACTTCTGCTCGATCTGCTTAATCGCTCTCCAAGGCTTAGTAGTGTTCTACTTTGCTTGGTTCGTAACAGATGACGTTGCGGAAAAATTAACATACTTTTCATTATTTAATGGACTCATCCTTGTAAAGACATCCGTTCTCTAAGAAGCCACTAGGAGGTTCATATCATAATACCGTCTTGCTTTACGGTAATTCACATCCTGAAATAAGACCAAGCATTGGTTTTCACCAGGCTATTGAAGGTTGAATTTTTGAAGAAAGGACCAGCTTACAGAAAACAAGGACCGGATCCTAATAAAGGATCTAATCAGCAATAAGTGAAAATATAAAACAAAAGAAGCAAGGCTGATTTTACAGTCGGGAATATATATTTAACAATTATTCCTCGAGCCCGAATGGGATCTGAGGCAATAGCCCATGAGGTCATGAGGCGAGAGGAATAATTGTTTTAGTAAAATCCAACTAGTTGGTCAAAAATATCGAGAATAAAAAACTTTTAGCTAGTTAAAGCTAGACTTTAATCCTTTTTTGCCGCCAAAAAGCCTGCGCTTTTCGCTACTAATGGGCTATAACATATAGCCTAATAGTAGCTCAACCAATCACAACGCAGCATTGATAATAGACCACTAGTTGGATTTTACTAAATATATGTATCTACCAATAGAAAGCTTTAGCATCGACGACGGCAACGGCAGCGAAAACGCCAGTTTTAAAATGAATTCCCGTTTTTTCAGTCGTTGTCGCGTTTATTCCAATTTGCTAAAAGTGGCAAGTGTAAAAAAAGAGATTCGTCGTCGCTTGTTTACGTCCTCCAAGAAACTTGCAATTAGGCATTTTCACGTCGTAGTCGTGCAAGGACGGTAAAGAAGAACAAAAAAACCTGATGCACGTGCAAAGTTGTTGTTTTGCTAATATAGACTCTATTGCTTTTTTGACGTACCCGTTGCGGTCGCCGTCGTCGTTGCTAAAGCTCCCTAATATTTCAGAAGGTACGGCCTTCCTTCTTCATGGTCGTACATATAATGAAAAGGTTAAGCTAAGACGTTGCAACTTGAAAATAAAAGAAGGTTGCGCGGATATGTTAACCTACGTCACAGAGATTCTAGACCTTCTGTATAAACTATACAGATGGTTTAGAAAATGCGTTGGCCGGCTGCAACTCAGGCTAAGGTATGTGTAGGAATGCAATTTCATAACCATTCGCCAGCTGTGACACAGCCCCTTTTCCTGCCGTAATTCTTTCTCTTATATATATCCCTGGGTGTAAACGGATTCTTCACGAGTCAGTTCAGTTGTCAGCTCTTCTCGCCTTTACCTCACGGTTTCAATTGCAGTCTACACTCTCAGCCTCTCTCTCCCCTCGTCGCTACTTTGGTGACAAGTTTACATGTTTTTTTTAATTATTATTTTAGCTCGCTGCAAAATGTCTCAACTCAACAAATCTTTGCGCCACATAATCAGGGGCACCCAATGGATCTGTTCCTCAAAATATCTGTTCTTCATGCAAATTTTTGCTGGCTGGGAGATGTGGAAGAAATAATAGTCCTTGGAAGGAAAGTGTTGCTGGGAAAAAGATAATTCAGGGTGTCAGAGGGGATTTGAAGTCTAGAATAGCTGCTACGGGTTACTTGTATGGGTTGCTTACCACTCAAGATCTGAATTGTGCCCTATGAAACTTCCCAGTGAGTCAGGTTGCAGGTTGTAAGGTTGCTGGCTGGGAACTCTTCCATCAGTCTTGCTGGGAGTGAGGAACAGATAATTTTTTTCCAGCAATCTCCCAAAATGCTTAAAATAGTCTCAGAAAACTTTATTCACGCTTTGTTGTTGTTTTTAGGTCTTTTTCTCAAAATTTCCCGTTGGGTGCCCCTGCATAATGAATATGCATCGTACTTTTAACATGTTTAAAAGTGGTCTGACAGTATATTCTTCATCAACCTAAAAATTTTTTTTGTCCACCGATACCGATTTTGGACCAAAAAGATAAGTTAAATGTTAGGCGAACGAACGAACGTCGAATTTCACATGTGCCGAACTTATTGCGAGAATTAAAAATACATGTGAAGTACGACGTTTGAATCAATTAAATTCGACTGTTTATTAAATTAAATGCGACGTTTTGCCGTATCTGAGGCCTAGTTCAAACGTCGAACAGTAATAGTTAAATACGGCATTTGATTCAAACGTCGAATTTAACTCTCTGATCTCTGTCGAATTTAACTTTGTTCGCTGTCAATATTCCCAGTAATATAACTATAATACGGTAATTTTCTAAACTTCATGCATTAAGTTCGACACATGTGAAATGCGACGTTTGAATCAAAAGTCCAACTCAAGTGGAATCTTCGACCGTTTCAGTCGCAGATACGTCAAACGTCGCATTTAATTTAAACAGTCGGATTTAATTGATTTTTTTTTTTTGGATGCGTTCGCACATCCAAAAGTCCACAGATCCATGCCACGATTTTATTTTAAGCCTGCGAACTGTTTAACTGAAAATTCTAGACAGGAAGTCCTGTATTATTAGTCTCGCCATACTTGACACATCTTATCTTAATATGCATTTTTTCGGCACACATACATGTTTATGACGACATATTGGGTATCTATGACACCGCGTGATACCCAGATTTATACCCCGATCAAATCTAGGCTGAATAGGCTTGAATAATTTTTTATCGTTTTTAGCTTGATTCCAGCTGTATTAGCATTGGTGACTTGACAAGGGACTGTCTCGTCTTTTCTCGTGTTGGGCGCTTCGAGGGCGGTCATAGAATCGGCTGCCTTATCAACAAACTTAGCGAGTAAAGACGGTAGTTTTCGCAGGTCACGTGAAGTCTCAAACATTACACTGTTTCTCGGGAAGATTTCACGAACAGTCAGTCATTTTCAAAATTCATCTATGAAAGTTGTCGACTGACGGAAAATTGGTCGGACTCTGTCTTGCGTAACTGATCAAGTGAGTAAAAGTGGCTTACGGGCCTCAACGTGCACATTCACGCGACCATTAAAATAATTTCGATACCCTGAGGTAATTCACGTATTCGCAAAAAAAATGCCGCTCATTCCAAGATCACCATGTCGAACTTTTTGCCGCGTGAATGATCTCTTAAAAATTTGTTCCACAATTTATACTACACTGTATAATAAAGTGACAAAAAATTACGACACCTAAGAGATTAGGAGGCATGCATTATCGTTGTACGCCTCTGTTTAAGTCAAGGTCAATTGCACTTGCGAGCTAGATACATCAGGCTTCCTCTTTACACTCACCATTTGACGAACAATTACAGGATGATTAAAATTTATTATTTAGTTAATGGGAAATAAGAATATTGTTGGGAAAATCCCATCAACGAGATCGATCATGTTCTTTCTGCAAGTGTATTCAATCGCCAGAGTCCGACCGTTTATACATCTCATCCGACAAATACCCCCTGATGTCCTCAGGCTAGGTTGTCACCTGTAATTAGTGGTCGAAATGTTTTTCGATCTTTTTCAGTTCAGAGCACAGATATCCACTTTCGTCTTCCTCCCTCTATCCGGCTTTGCAACCTCGGCCGGTCACTTTAAAACACTTTTTCAAAAAAATAATCAGCTGTTGTCGTCGTTTTGTTTTTGTATTACCGTATTTATTCGATTAACCGCCCTGGGTGCTTATTAAATTTTTGGACATTGAGAGGGGGCGCTCATTCGAGGCTGGGCGCTTATTAAATTTTCACCATTTTCAGCAAGTGTAGCATGTTTATTTTGCAACAATACAATAAATGGTAATAATAAAACGCGAACATGTAACATAGCAAGGTTTCTGTAAAATATTCTGAAGAAAACTCCGTCTTCGGGCAAGTCTGTTATTGGTACTTATTTAATGTTTTTTGGGTGGGAGGGACCAGAAAGGGAGTGGGGGTGGGTGGGCGCTTATTTGAGTTTGAGTTTGAGTTTGAGGCGGAGGGAGGTGGGGTTGGGGTGGGCGCTAATTCGAGGCTGGGTGCTTATTAAATTTTTCTGCCTTCAGGATGGGTGCTTATTCGAGGTGGGCGCTAATTCAAGGTTGGGCGCTTATTCGAATAAATTCGGTATTTCTTTCAGTACCTACCTTCGCCTCCAACAACGTAAAGTAATTGGCTTAGCCTGTCACGAGGGATCGCACGCGGGATTCGGTTCTTTGTTCTTCTCTCAGGAATAAGATGATAGTCTATCGCTTCGAGAACAAACTGTCTGCAGGTTGCGCTAGCCATGATTAGCTCCTCTCTTGCCGCTGTATCCATCAGAAATTTTCGCGTCATCAAAGGAAATCGGACATGCTCCAGTAATTCCTCGAGACTTACAAGTCTATTGGCCAAATCGTATTTGACCCAATGAAGAGCACCGAACAATGCGGTGCTCTCGCATGGGACGTTTAGTTTATCGTGACAAAGAAGTCGCACCATTTGCTTTAACGACAACATATTGAAATCTTCCAGTTTTAAAATCGCCGTAAAATATGCGCGAATAAAGTTTTCGGCCAGGTCTACTAGCTCTGAACAGCCGTGTAGGTCCGCCAAGTTCCATATTTCGATGCTATTATGGACGTTGATACTGTTTCGGAGAAAATCGTAACAGGCGTTTTCTACGGTTGGAAACTGAAGCAAACTGGCCGCGGAAAGAACTGAATGGATGTTCGAAAACGTGATTCCCAGTGATGAAGTGTAGGCGAAATCTATTAAACTTCTCAAAGCTGGCGACTCAACTTCTCTTATTGTTATATTTTTTTGATGGCTTTCTTTCATATCTGTCAGAAACATCGCTCGGAAGTAGGCGCTAACAGAAGCCAAAACAAGGCGGTGAGCGTAGAATTCTTCTCCATCGTCTGTTGAGAGAACCACATCACAAAAACTCTTCTCAAGGCGAAAATCGTTCATTTTTGAAGAGCATCCGTCGCTCCTTGATCGTCTTTGAAATCGTAGAACACGTTTGTACCATCCATTGTGCCGGGATTTTATCAGGTACCGTCCAACCAAAATAAAGGGTTTTTTTAAAAGAACGGCTTATAAACAAAGGCTGATCGTCTGTCAAAGAAAATGAAATTCAGATTAGCCTTATTGTTCTCAGTTTATACCAGTAGGAGAAAGCTTTCAATTTCCTCGTCCTTTGTCTCCAGAATCGTCACAAAAGAAATGTTTGTTTGACGCCAATTGTTGCCCTCGTGTCGGACTCGTGCTTTACAAAATTACGTTCTTTTCATCTCGGATGCATAATTCTACCAACTTGTATTGTTTCAGAAACTTGACAGTTATTCAATCGCGCGAAAGATCGGAACAAGGAAAACCTCAAGGAGCGTTGAAATGTGATTGGCTGGAGCGACGTTGAGAAAAATTTCATTGGCCAATTTTTGCTCGTAAAAGCAACAGGTTGTTGAGCGCGGTAAAACTTGTAATTTCTTTGTATGGTGTGTTTGTTTGGGTGACTTAGATCCCGCTTTTATGTTAACGCAAGCAAAAGAGGATTTCTTAGCAAGTAGCTGTCGATATTACCTACTCACTTTAAAGCAGTTGAAGTATTTAATATTCTATTCCTAGCTTTAATAGTACGTTTTTTGTATATTTTCTCACGCGTCGGTTCTTTATTTCCGTTCGATATTAAATATTCGACCACTTCCATCTTATATAAACCATGGAGCATGCAACAGTGAATAAGATATACGTATATTATTTCCATCTATTTTAGTATTATTATTTAATGAGCCTTTTATGACAAAAATGTTCAAATTTCTCATTTGCAATTTCCCTTACTCCGATAAACAGGTATTATTTATTCATTTGCTTGATCTTGGTTTTAAATAAATCGATCTTATTTATTCCCACAAAAGAATTACAAGCGCGAAAAATATTCAGACATATAACTTATTGCCAATACCAATTGTCTTTAGCCAGTGCTTGTTGAGGTGAAAGATTTTAGCGAATATCGCTTTGCATTGTCCGAATTTGTACTACAAACAGATGGGCAAGTAGAGCTATTTATTTGTTGTCAGTAGTATTATGATCTTTAGCTGATCAAAAGGTCTCCGAAACGAAATTTATCTGTGTTCCGTGATATTCGTTAGAATTATTCATTATTATACATCACGCCCACAGACTAGTCAGACTAGGTCTGTAAACGATACTTTCGAAACAAGGCCATTTTTCTTAATTTTATGTCCTCATTTCATTGCCTTTACGCGTCCCGGCTTTAACTTTACGTCAGTCTCGAGAACAGAAACGCAAAGCAAACTCAAGGTCAATCTGGGAACTTGAGAGATAATATTACTGTATTTTATTTTTCCACTTTCAGTGGATTACTATCCAATTCAATTAGCAAACACCGCTAAACTGTCCCTGATGCCTATGCGGTTACAGAATAATTTTAGTGATTATCTCGAGGAAGTGAATTTAATCCAGACGGTTTCTTTTATGGCTCGGAACTTGACAGAGAACGAGGAAGAGCTCATTTTGATATTTGTTCAGTTGAATTATGCATACAAAAATATCTTATAACTAACTGCTTGGAGCAACACCAATTGTAATTGCACGAATTTAGGTTCATCCGTCTCTTCTTTTGACGTCAGTAACCTTTTCACTCTAAGACATGATTGGTCACTCTAACTTACATACATACATTTTATTTCATTTTGTTTTAAGGTAAAAGTACAATAACATGCCCGCGGGTAGCTCAGCTAATCTAGGCGGGTCATGTTTACAGCAAATAAGTACAACTAAATACAGCTAAAAGTAACAAGAGAACTAAAGAAACTAAAATTGACAACAATGACTAGAGAGTACTGATAAACTAATGGTATTACTAATAATAAATGACAACAGTTATGACAAGAGACTTTAACTGATACATTAAACGATATTAATTATTACATATCAACTAAGAGGAAAATAAATTCAACTTACCTTTTTGAACGATTTCTGGGAGATCAATATAACAGTCTTCAGAAGCTAGGATCTCAGAAAGTGTTTGTTTTATTTTCCGCTTAAAGGCATTTTTTGAAAGTTTTCTTAAAGATACCCATGATTACAATGTGTTTCCCACAGGACGCAAGTTGTTCAATAGTCTCATAAAAATATGATTGAAAGATTTCAGGTGAGTTATGCTGTGTATCATGAAAGATTCCGCAAATAACATTTTTCTTATTCACAAAGGAGAACTCAGTCCACAATACCTGAAAAGCTTCACTAGAGGTCTTTTCTAAAATACGATAATCAAGCGATTCATCAATAAACATTCCTACACCCCTAGACGCCAGAGGCGTTGGAACATATTCAAATACGTAGCCATGCAGGTATATGTGCTGTGCACATTTGTGAATTAGCATTCGTGAGTTTTGTTTCAGTAACTTCGATGACATTAAAATGAACATCTACTTCATGCAAAAGTAGAGTTTGAAGATTTTCCGACGACGTTGTTATGAAAAACAGAAAAGCTAGAGATGGTCTTATCTTTTGACAACTTCGTTTTCATTTCCTTAAAACTGTGGGGGGAGAAATATCAACTTTAGTCTAGTTATTCTGTTAGAGGAGTAATTAGCGTGGTTCAAATTATGATGTAAGGTTGTATTTAAGGAAAACAAATCTAAGTCATATAAGCTAGTAAGCTTGTCTAATTCCTTTTTAGTTTTACATGTGGTCGACACTGAATTATTAAACTGGCCATGAATTTCTGCCTAACTTCTAAATCTGTGGATGAAATATTATGTGATGTTACACCCGTCTTCAGCAGATTTGCATGGTCGGTGCAATTTATTTCTTAACATTTTACAAAAAGGACAAGTTATAATTTTGTAAAAAAAATTCCACTCGCCACTGACTCTAAGGTGTGAAAGGGGTAAGTTAACGGGCTCGAAGGACGCTGTTAAACCGGTCTTGCATCAGATTGCAGTTCGTTTGACTATGCATTGGTTTTCACCAGGCTCTTGAAGGTTGCGCGGATATGTTAACCTGCGTCACAGACACTCTAGACCTTCTGTATAAACTATACAAATGGTTTAGACAACGCGTGGGCCGGCTGCAACTCAGGTTCATTCCATTGCACATAGCGATTCAAAACGTCACTGAAGGGGTTGCTGATAGACCCTACAGATCCTCCTCCATTGTTAGAATTCTTCGCTGTCCTGCTTTTTCAAAACAAAACACAATAAATTGAATAAACTTAATAGCAGTAAGCCTCATGCACAGAGGTTAGATCTTCCCCATCGGCACGTCTTTCTCTGCTCCACGCTTGTGGAGGCAATAGGCATTTTTTTATCCTTAACAATAACATCAAACTCATAAAATCAAAGACAAAATCCTCTTCACCTTCTTAGTAATAAAAAGTAGTCTTTTGTACAATGTTTGTCAAAAGTCAAACCCTCGTTCTCTCCTCAATTTTTGGCGTTCAATTTATTGCAGTTTATCGTTACACTGACCATTACAAATAGATAGACTCCAAACAGCTGTTCTCCCTCCCTATGGGTATAATAATCCTCTTGGGTGTTTTGTAAGAAAAACATTCAATTTATCACATTGTCGCGTTCTTTTCCATCACCTAATGCCGAACAGATGCAAGACAGACATTCAAATTACTGTCTCTGATTTAAGATGGGTGCAGGTAACGACTGTGTTGGGCAATAAATTCTCAATTTTTTAAAAGTTACAGGTGCTAATGAATCGATAATGAAGTGATACCAGCATTGTAATCAGATGGTCTGCATCTGTAGGATGCTCCCACGCCGACGTTTGTAAGGTCTCGTCAGAATGTGGATTTGGTGGCCTTTTATAGTAAAATTTGACACAAAACGCAGAGTGCGGACTGTGCTAATTAAAAAAAAGAGAGTGTATAGACAGGGGCAAATCCATGAGAAAATTTCGAATTAGGCTCTGGGAGAAAGAAGAGTTTTTAGGGCCTCTCTGTCCACAAATAAAGGGCGTAGAAGGCAGATTCTCGAACTGGCAAGTTTTAAAATGTCTATACTCGATTTAGGTAAAAAGGAGTGGAAGTGGCCCCTTGAAATAACCCCTTGTATGCGCCCCGGGGGGTACTCCTGGGAATTCTTGGTGGGGGTGTGCCGCCCAGTTCTTCAAATCCTGTTCCGATTTCAAACCAAAAATGTAATTTTCCACACCCGTTTTCAGACTAGACCTCTAAAATCCATACCCGTTTTCTGACCTGGCTTTTAGGCAGAAATCATGTTATCATTACGTAGATTACAGCGCAAACAACAAAATTATTCAAATACATTTCGAATTCGCATATTTCTCTTTCTTTCCTTACTCATTTGGATACGTTCATAACAGATGTACACTCCGTAGTTCCCTGAAAAACCATACCAGATTCCAGATCAAAATGGGCAAAATGTATACCCGTTTTCAGACCAAAACGGCGCAAAAACCTCACCCGATGGGGCGGCGTATGTCTATATAGCTTATACTAGTAATAGTTGACACTACAGCTACCCCCGTTCTGTATATTGTCGGTCAATAGTATTCTTGCTGGTTGTGTAGCTCTTTGAAATATACCGATTCATAATGAAGATTTTCACACATATTCCATACAATAGGTGAGATAAATACAGGAAACGCAAGGTTCCATGCACAGTTTCAGCTCGATTTACACAGCTTTGATCAAAACATTCTCAGTTTCGAGAATAGTTTATTCTAAACCATGAGAAAAGATTTAATTAGAAGTTGAATTTTTCGGCATTTCTCTTTCCCTTTTTACATTCGGTTCATTTTATTTGCCGCAAAGTAACCCTTAGAAATTAAAAGGACGTTTGATCGATTCACGCTAGCGCATTCTAGTCTTATTTAAAACTTGATAACGGAAGGACATTTGTGAGCAGGGAATAAGTCAGCACAGAATTTGATTGTCGGCGAATTTCTGTAAATGTCCATCAATCTGCTAGTGATAAGCTAGCCGTTGTTCACTCGTCTTGCTTGTTTGGGGCTTCGTCGTATTCCGGTCAAAGAGAGAGAAAGAGTGTCTGGCAAGGTTTCCAATATAAATCAAAGACTTGTGAACTCGTGTCTGGCAAACTCTCCAAGTGTTTATATATCTACACAGTTAAACGCACCTTAAAACCTCCGCTGCCCTTAATGAGTGTCTTTTGGTCCATAACTTTCAAAACAACTGCTCCACAGAATGTCACTGCGTAACGCATAAGAATATCGAAGTATGACTGCACAACCTGAGCGGTCCCTTCGGGATTTTCTGTCTTTACGTCATCCTGACCATTTCGTACTTGCGGGCGCAAGCAATAGAAACGTCATCATTACCGACCGATTCCTCGCGGCCTTAGTTCGAGCGAATCGAGATTTTTTCTAGTATAGTGACTGTATATTTTAACTGTAAGTACTGTCCTTAATATACGCACGAACAACTAGGGTGCCTCCTCGGGATTTCGCCTCTAGGCGAAATTCCTTGCGGGGGCAATAAGGGAGTACCCCCCCGGTATGCGCTTGCTGATAAATTCAGCTATTTAACCCCGCGTGAAGTGCAAAAGTGACAGGAAAAGCTAGGAAAGGAAATGAAATGAGGCCATTTTACCGACCATTTTTGTTAATTGTGTTCCGTCTGTCCATATGCATGCAGATTGGCCTTGAGTTAGCCAAAAATTATTTCTTAACTCCTCCCAATGCCGAAGACAAAGTAGTCCCTTTGGCGATTTTAACGGGGGTAGTCTAGTTCGTTTTTTGACGGAAGCATCAATTTTTTTGCTATGTCGATTCAGAAAGGAAATAAATTAGGGTAGAAAAGGTACGTACACATACCAGTTAGTCCGCTAAAGGACCTACCAATTATTCATTTCATATTGTAAACTTAATCAACCACCAAATCCAATATTTTCCAATTTTCCAACATTTTAAACATCTTCCCTAATTTTTGTACACTTTCGGCCAAGTAAATATATTTCAGTGTGCTTGTTTGGTGAAACAAAATATGTTTTCGATTCGTATAAGTTGGGCTTACGTTGTCCAGGTTTTAAGGTTACTCGACCCAGTTTTTTTTAGGGGGTACCATCCCACTTTGAAGCTCTCTGGTATCCCCACCTTTACTTTTATCGTAAGTATAACACATAGAATGGATAACATATAGATCAATCTAATATAACATAAAATTTTTGGCGATTGGAGTAAATGTCACGTGGTTATAATGCCACGTCCCTTTGAGGTCTGAGTCGAAAATCTGCTGTTGCCAGCATTTTTTCGTGAAAATCTCTCGGCTACACATAGTGCGCATTAGTGCCTTGCGCTGAACAGAGTTTTACCAAAATCGCAAAGACCCAATTCGAGAAATTCAGTGGTTCCCAAATTTAGGTCATAATTTATGCGAAAATGATAAGCAAACTTTACACGGATTATATCTAATAAACTATGAGATTCATCTCTGTATTTTGGGCATCCTTATAACAGATGGGTCCTTGCAAGTCAGCAAAACGCTTTAGGGTCTTGTAAATGCGCGCGATTTCGAGCAAAGCAAACATATAGAAATTATAGTCTAGTGTAAAACTTTTGCACCACATTGTTATCTGGTTGCACCAAAGCTGAAAATGATTTTTGAAGTTTGAAGGTCGCTAGCGCTTGACAAGACGCGCGAATTTGTTTTTACTGGCTTTCTTGCATGCTACTGGTTTGGCACAAGTTAATTTGAGAGAAGGTGATAACTATAAAAAGAATCTATAGCAATACTTATGAAATAAAAAAACAAAATAAAGACGTCATTATTATCATTCACACTAGAACCGAGAAATAAAAGTTTAGGCCGTTCAATAATTATTTTATTATCAGAGAAAACAAGAACTCAAAACAAAAGATAGGCGGGATTTAATGACAACCTCGACCTTGATGACAGTAGTCATGAATTCAATGAGCTTACGGTGCCGAGAAACTAAACATGCCTTAAAACGTACTTTCATTAAAAAAGATGCCTATTTCATTCTTTTACATGATTGTTCTTTCGTTGAAGGCTTCAATAAGTTCAGACTGTGCGGCTCGGCTGCATCTCATGCAAACACGAAACTTCCGGCTGCTAAATACATGGCAGCTTTCGCTCTCTGATTCTGAGAATGAAAAAATAAATAAATAGAGTTGTAAACTTGCTGCCAACCTCAACAAGATCAGTCAAATGCCCTACCCCAGGGCCAACAAAGACAATCAAATCCCAACCCCATCCCCTGCCTCCCCCTCCCCCCCGCCGGCATAACATTGATAGGTGCATTAGTTTTGTCGACTGCAAATTGAACAATGTATATCACGTTTTTAGTGTTACAAGTAATGTGTGAAGTGATGAAGCGTGTTTCACCTGTAGCGTAAAAAGTATAACGTGTGAGGCCGATAGTAATGTATAGACAAGTCCCACAATTTTGTCCTCAGCGGGAGGAGTCTGGCGGAAAATAATTGTTAGAAATAACTGGTAATTGTGCTTTAACTAAAAGTTCACGAAGATTAGGGCTATGTCTGTAAGCAACAAAAGGCGGTTGCTTAAAGACGTCCTTGCAACGGTAAGAGGAATGTAGAATGTTAAAATGTTTGTGTAGGATATTACAAATGCGTGGAAGTGCTGGTGACAACAAATGGTACAACATCGTTAGAATCTTTAGGTTATAGTCTCTAACGCGTTAGTCAAGAAATATTAGCAGCGCGTAGAAACTGTTCCTCTAGCAAATTATTATTATAACCACCAGCAAGGAGATATGTTTTTAGTTCATAAATGCGTAGTTAAATTTAGGCCATTTTCTTTAGAAGTGGTTTTATATTTTTGCTTTTAATAATTACGCTTTTTTCACGGGAGAAATGTTGGTCGAAAAGCATCCCACCGCCTAATTTTGCTTATCCTTTCTGTTTTCGTTTTCATATAGAACGCCAATACTCTTTATCAAAATTATTTCTTAACGTTCGTAATGAATCTAGAGCTTAAACAAATTTATAACGACTGTGCATTAAATACGTTATCTATTAACACTGCAAAGACCAATTACATGTTAGTCTCATCATCTAGGTGCCACCCAAAGATAAATATCACTGGTATTGAACAGAAAGATTACATAAAGTACTTGGGAGTTTATATAGATAAACATCTCAATTGGCAACCACAGATAAAACATGTAAATAACAAATTAGCTAAAAATTTAGGAATCCTGTGAAAACTAAGATATTACATAGATCTGAATATACTGAAACAAATTTATTATGCTTTACTATATCCCTATTTGAGTTACGGTATTCTTGCTTGGGGATGTCCCAGCAAAACCAGATTAGATTGTCTTCGTATTAAGTATTAAGCATAACAAATGTCTCCGCACCATCTTCTTTGTACATCCTAGAGAGAGTGCTGCTCCCTATTTCAAACTCCTAACAATCCGTAAATTAGATAATATATAAATTAAAAATATGTTGCTTTCAGGGCCGTAGCCAGGAAGAAACTACAACCGAGGCGAACACACGGTCCGTTGTACGAAATCAGCCGTATGAAATCTTCTAATATTATCAGTCTGATAAAAAAAATAAAAATCGACAGTATTTGGTAAAATTTTACCGAGGCGAGTGCCTCGGTTCGCCTCATACTGGCTACGGCGGTGGCTTTATACATAGAATGAGAAATGAGACTGATAGCATTCCAGATATTTTCCTTGATGTCCTGACTCCAGCATCGCGTATACACAATCATAATACAAGTGTCAGTAATCTGAACTATTTTAGGCCAAGAGTATCCACCAACTTAGATAAGACGTCCTTTAAATTGTCCGCTCCAAAAACCTGGTAGACTGTACCGCCTGGTCTCAAGTGTCTGCCATATCATAAGTTTAAGAAAGAATGGAAGTCCTGTCTTCAAACCAACCAAATCTGACCTTGCTATTGTGTTCTATCACTGATATTATCTGAGATTTTATTCCTCTCTTTACTGCTGCCAATTATCTCAACATGACGGTGTCCAACAAGAAAGCTCTCGCTACTTTGGACACTGTACACAAGTGAACTTAACGTCTTTTAGTTAATTATTATTTGTCGGCTACTTTATTTTTCTACCTACGTACACTTATGTAAGTATCTTATATAGTGTGAAATAAATAATTGAATTAAATTGAGTTTGGGCGAGGGCTTTTCTTTCAAGTTTTTATCTATTGTAATATTATCTTATTTCAGTCACCTGAATATCTAGTTTTGTATCCGAGTCTCTCCGACTATTTCGATCACGCCGTAGTATCAGGGATTGTTTTGGTTGCTAAACTATTTGTTTATTTTCGCGGGCTTTTGTGCGGACGGCGCCTGGTATCGCTAGTCCCCGCCGGGCGATCTAGTTCGCCGTAGCCGTCGTCAAAACCGTCGGTGCTAAAAGTCCCTATTGTTATCGTTACAGTATAATATATAGATGTAGCCAGGGCTAAAAGCGAAGCTCTCTATAATATTGAAAGTTTGCCAGAACAAAATATAAAATCGTGTAATGCTAAGCGAAGAAGGCAACAAGAACGGTCAAAAAAACTACAATCGGTCTTATTAGGAAAAAAGTAACAAAAAAAAAAGTAGCACATTTTTTTTGTACATTTCTTTGCTGTTTTTTTGCACGGCTACAACGTGAAACTTCCAGAAACTTCCTGGTTACACGTTTTATAAAGGAAATGTCGTACGTGTTCTTGTTCACTTTTTTTTTCACTGTCTCTCATTTTCACCCTGGTGGTCGCTAGCATTTCTCATTTTGTCACCGCCGGCTACAAAATTTTCATGTTGTTCCTCCAACATAAAATGTCTCCTTTGTTTTTTTCTCTCACTGGCTGGCTTGTTGCCCTACTTTCTCCTTTTCTCTGTCTGTCTCTTGCTCTATATTCCAAATTTCTGGACATGACAATTAATCTAAGCTTAACACTTTAGACAACACGGATACAAGAACATTTTCCGCTTTCCGTTTTCGTCTTTATTGACTCTTTAGTTGTCTCTGCTTAACAAAACGAGGGTGGCCATACGCTTTCCCGCCAAACTAACCAGACATTTGGCATCGGCTTACATGAATTGTCTGTAAGGACGGGCGTACGCTACGTCATAACCAATTTTTCTTGCTTTCATATGTTTCCAATTTATTTTAGCAATGGGGCTCTGCCCGTGCGGAAGCTCCGCTATAAGTAAGTATATCGGAAAAATCACCCAGACGCGACGAGGCCAGTGCACATGAGGTAAGTATTCCTGTCTAAGGACACCAAATGACAAGGAACATGGAGTATTGTATCTGTCTGAACGTGATCACGAGTGAAAAATGAAATAAATGCCACTGTAACATTTCTCAAAATTGTGTCTCAAAATGCACTAGATTACATCTCGGCGCATATTCATTTCAACACACTTCCGGGGGTGGATGCCCCCAGACCACCCTAGGAAGCTCGTGACCTTTGGCCACTCAGGACTTCTCCCTCAAACGATAAATCCTAGATAAGAAACCCATAACTAAGTTGCCAACATTTCGCGCAGATAGCTATAGGTGGTCGATTGGTATGAAGGTAGTAGTTGAGCGATGTAGTAGAGCTGCTGTGGTAATAAGCTCTTGTGCGGGTCGATCCGGATTGTCCCGGCAGGCGGTAGCCAGTTGACTCCAGCAGTGGAGGTCTTCGGTCTTCCTATTTCTCGCACCGTCTCGCTGTGAAGAATAAAGAACATCAAGATGTAAAGCCAGATACATGGAACCTCTTCGCTAAGTGGGCGAATGCCTCGGTCTGTTGTTATTTGCAATCCATTCGAGCAAGTTCTTCAACCTCACCAAAGCCAAGGGCTAAATCTATATCGTTTCAAACCGATGCAGTTGACGCTATGAGACGCCGAGAAAGAAATAAATAAACCCGGAGACAAATAAGGGGCGACCGGAGGATTTTGTGATAGAGGGGACCTAGAAATATAGTATACAGGAGGCCCTGCCAGGAGGGGCTCCCATGTCGCTCGTCTGAATTTTAAAACGTCTCGTGTCGGTGTTTATTAATGCTTCACGTCGCTGTCGGAAATTGAACGAAAATTCTTTGTCTTTGTCGGAATTTTAGAAAAGGGGGATAGCGATGGGTTTTAAAGAAACCATTACAGTTGAGCAATTTCTCAGTTAACCTTTCGCGTATGGAACACCTATACATCGCCATTCACTATTAAGGGTGTGTTCCTTTCGGTGAATTCAGAAACGGATTTGGATCTTAAAACGGATTTCACGTTCCTTTCGGCAAATCCAAATTCGGATTTTTGATCTGGTGAATCCTTTTTGAAAAAGGATTCACATTGGATTTGAAATCCGAAGAATCCGAATCCAGATTAACGGATTAGTCATCTACGCTGTTCCATTCACAGTTGATTCGAAATTAGTCAGATGATCCAGCTGTACTTCCAGTTGAAGTATTCCCGTAGAGTTTCCTAATTGCTGCCATTTGCCGTAAAACATCTGAAAACACTAGAAGATTGTTCATGGTGGTATAGTAAAATGTCCATGTGCTGACCATTTGTCGCTAAAGATTGCTTAAAAACACAAATAAGTAAAAGGGACAAATAACTGCTATCTTTCTACAAACTCGCTCTTGGACGCGATAGGCACTCGATCGTGTTACATAGAAAACCGAGCTACGAAACTGGATCAAACTGAGCCGACAACCTTTTGATAATTTTCAACTTTAACACGCTACTTTCTTGATCTGTTTATGTTCCATCGTCGTTATTCGAACTGCCAACCACAAAATTCTGTACGGTATAATCGCATAATTTGTCAAACAGTAGAAAACATGTCATTTCTTGAGAGGCTCAGGCTGTCATGCATATTGCACGCGTTTGCGAAAGGTTACCAAGGTCACAAATCCAATTTCGGATTTCACGTTCCTTTCGACCAGGAAATCCGGCAAATCTCGGATAAAAAATCCGTTTTTGGATTTGCTTAAAGGAACACTGTCAGCACACCCTAAGTGATCCACGTTCAACATTTTAAGACTAACTGACCTGATAAATCGTACGTGAAGGCCGGTTGACGGTGGTCTACGCTGTGCGGTGCTTAAGTTACCTGGTCCCTGGTCTCTCCACCGTCGTCACCGTCCGACAGAGGTCGACAAGGATATGAGAAGTTCAGAAAGAAGCAAAGTATTCACCATTTTCACATAGACCATAATTCACCTTGTTTACCCCCCAAAACTTTGCATAACCATTGTTTTCGATTTCTCTTGGGACGACTGTAATACCCTGGAGAATTTGGAAACATTGGTTATGCAAAATTCTGAGGGGGAAAACAAGGTGCGTCATGGTCTATATGAAAGTAGTGATTACAAGAGATGTAAAGCGTGCGTAAATTAAGCTATTTGACGGACAACCTAGTCCCAAGGTCTCCCAGGAGTTGTGCGGGGTTGCGTAAATGAAGACTACGCG
>OZ037778.1:28718510-28748510 GCA_964035525.1 Porites cylindrica | reverse complement strand
CTTAGGATTTTCTATAACTCGAGGACGGCTAAACATTTCTAGATGACCGTACCATTCATGTACAATTTTCGAAGCTTATCTAATAAAATCGCTACGATTTTTCTGACGTTTAATTTTTCACATTTTACTCCCAAGGTTGGGCTATTTTTCGTAGAAGTAAGAAAACCAAACATTTTCGAATCAAAAAATGTGATGGAGAATTATTGCTTTGGTTGATAAATAATAAATAAATAAACAATTTGTTTCTCACTCCAGTGAAATGGTTGTTCAGTAACAATTACGGTAAAAAAGCTACGAACATATGAAAACTATTTTGGTTAGTTAGTTGGTTAGGTTCTATGAAACTACGCAACTATGAAATTTTCCAAAAAGTGCAACTCTTAAGAGCAGACAACTATTCACACCTGTCAGAGTCCCGAGGTAATTCATTCCAAAGCCGAGTCACTCACAAGTGGCCCGCTGGACGGTAGCTGTTCTGAACCAACCCAGCCTCCCAGATCAACACCCCCGGTGGACCTCTGACCATACGGCAGAGGTTCTCATGCACGACAAGTAACCTCGTGTATATCATAACTTGTCGGGCATGCACTCTGTCGTACGTTGGCGAAACCGGACGTAGGCTTGGGACAGGTTCTGCGAACACCTCAGATCTGTCTCAAAGAAATCTGACCTACCCGTTGCTAAACATTTTTCCTCCCCCGGTCACACAACAGATGATATGATGGTAGCTGTTGTTCGAGCGGGTCTTCACAACACCAGGGACAGACGTAGAGCGGAGGGCCGCCTAATTTTTAAATGCAAAACTCTACAGCCGCGCGGCATAAACATTGACTTCAATTTTATCTGAGCGAACTCTTCCAGCGCGCGCTTCAGATGTTGCCACATTTGAATAAAATGACGCGCGTTCAGTGTAACGGCATCTTCCACTGATGAAGGGACAGTAGTCCCGAAACGTCTGGATTTTCAAACATTTTAGCGCTAAGAACACAAAGACAAATTTTAATTGTAATCAACTTAGCAGCGCTACACAGTTCCTAACCATGAGCTGTTCTGAACAGTGTTCCATCCAACTCCTTTCTGTCTCCAGTATTGACAGAGTGGACATGAGCTCCAACAATGAATTTGCTGCGCAGATATTCTAGGGTTAGTCCATGCAAACATTTAAATGCTATTACAGCGTCTCTGACTACAAGTTGCCGAGCAACTGACAACTAATGGAACTGTTTTAATTCATATGGCGGCAAATTTTCTTGCCCCGGTGATAATCTTAACTGTAAAATTTTTCACTTTCTGAAGTCAAACAATGTTTTCCTTTGTTGAACTGGCCCAAACTGAGGAAGCTAGGATTGGCCTGGAATTTAAAGACTATTCAAAGAGGAGTCTTAAGAAGTCTTGTGACTTAGTAAAGTTCACAAGTCGAAGATGCAAACAGGGTCTCGATAAGCGCGAAGAACTGGGGTCGGAATACCCGTGCGGCGCGAAATTTTTGCGTGAGTTTATTTTTTGCGGATTGGCGATTTTTTGTGTTTTGCGGGAACTAATTGTTTCGATTAGCACAAGAGAGAATGAGCTAGATCATCCTCTCTTGATTAGGAGAGACCGGTTTTTCTTGGTGACAGTTAATTTTTGCGATTTTCAGAAAGTGCCCAGAACCCAGCAATTATAATGTTTTCCTTTTTATTAAGTACGTGCGATAGAAATACATATTTTCAAAGAACAAACCAATATTTCGTTGTCTACCGTTTTGTTTCTGAATGAAAGAGACAAGTTGTGATTGAACAGACATAATTTCTTAGTGCTGTATTTTTGTGTAGCAAATTTAAGTTAGAGAATATTTTAATACTCTGGAGTAAACGTTTGGGGGAAAAATGTTTGCGGTAATTCTTTCTTGCATTAACCTATTTTGGCGGATCGCTGGAAAAATCAGCTAAAAATCGCAAAACTTAGAACCCACAAAAATTTCGTGCCACGGAGTAATCAGCGGAAGGTTTTCATTTATTTCCATCTCTCATAGCCTTTGTACAGCCGCTTCTTCCCTCATAGGCCACGCAGCTATTCCGTTTACCATCTAAAAAAAAAGCTCGTTTATTCGAAAATTCCAGATAGGAAGGTTATGACAAATTTAAGAACGTCACACCAGAGGCTTCGTATTCCGAGAAGATTCTCTTTCCCCTTCTCTTGAGAAAGACATCAGGCCTCGTCGAAAGGGTAATTACTACAGGGAATAAACATTGCTTCGGGATTATCGCAGTGATACTTCTCTCTAAGCAACGTAGGTATTAGCAGGGCCCCAGGCCCCATAGCTAAGAAATTTGGTTATCTATCCGAGAAAATTTGGGTGATCACGTGACAATACCTCCTTCCCTTCTTTCGTTACACACGAAAAACGCCCGCAACAATCCACAAAAAAACTTTAAAGATTGTATCAACTGCTGAACAAAGACACCGAGACACATAGGCGTACGGCCGGGGGGGGGCGAGGGGGGCTGCAGCCCCCCCAAAGTTTGGGTAACTCAGATTTTTTGGGCAGCAAGAGAAAATTTGGGCAAAGCCAGTTTTTAAAGACGTTTCCATGTTTTTTATTTTTATTATTGTTTTGAAGAGATAAATATTTCCTATTTTAACCAGAAGTCGGAGTAATAATTCAGTTACGTTCACACGAGACAGTGGTTGCCTAGCACGTGATGAGTTTCTGGTTATAAGGGAAGGGTATCATATGCGGATTTTTTTTTTATTGTTGGGCACTGTACTTCACTGCACGAGCTAGAATAGGCTATTTTCAGTCGTGAATTGATTAGAATAAACTTCCGCATAACTTTCTAGAATCACCTCCGTTCCTAGAACAGTTAGTGGCAGAACACGCATCAGCAATGGGTCTGAAAGTGAAGAAGTGGCTGACTAATTCTCAGTTTGAATTACGAGAAGAATCATAATTTTTTTGAAAAAATCTATCGAGCGGTTTAAAAATTATTCATTAATTTGTTTAAGTAGACCGAAATGTTTACAAAACCCCTAACAAGATCGAGCGCTTATCAAATCCCTCTTTATAGCAATTGGCAGGAGCTATCTCCATGATCTTTCACACACGTTTTTAATGAGGTGAAAATGCATGTTAAAAGCGTTTCCTTTTCTTCAGATTGCGACTAAACATCAAGATTTTCCTTTTTTACCTTATTTCTAACTAAAAACTTCATCCCAAAATATCTCGATAACGCTCTTACAGTTCCGTTTTAACTTCACGAACATCGAGGCGACTATTGGAGGAAAGAGCTCCCCTGAACGATTTTGTAAGAACAGTTACCAGTGAGAAATATTGCTGCAAGTAGAATGAGGTAATGGCGTCATTTCATTGCTATGACAGCTCCGATGTCATTGCAACCCTGATCATGACAAATTTCCCTCTTTATCTAATACAACTGTGGTGTCAATTTTTTCCAAATGCTTGTTTATGGCGCCGAAGTTTATGCTCAAACTTGGCAGGTATTGACTCTGAAAAACTGTATCGAGCCACTTTCATATGCCAGTACGGCCTATTTTGTTGCATGGCCCTAGTTTCCTTTCGACTGTTTTGTAAAAATTTGGGCAACTTGCAAGAATTTTTTGGGCAAATGGATTACCGCCCCCCCTGGCAAAAAATTGCCCGTACGCCTATGCCGAGACACACCTCAGAAGAAGCACAGTATTTATCATATCGCCAACCTAGCCAAACTGAGCGTGCTCTAATCTATTAAAATCTATCGTCAAACCTTTTCAGTCCACCGATAAAGCAAAACGTCCCTAGCTCCCGGATTTTAATTTATATCGCCCTTTTTCAAATACAACCAGGAGCCCATAACCCGGAGTGAGCAACTTCCTTGCGCTCGTGTCACGGCCTTTTCAAGGACCAGTTTATTTTTAGAACGGTTTTGGCGAGAATTTTGAACATATTTTAAATGCCACAAACCAAGGGGCAAAACCTACAAACCTAAAAATGATATTTTTTGTCTTTTAATGACGTTTAGTTTTCCCCTTTGATAACGTATACCTCGAATGGGTTCCTAGACACGGTGGAGATGCTATTTTCGCGGGAAAAAGTGTCCTAAAATGTGTCTAAAAATAAACTGGTACGTAAAAACGCAAGTTACATAGGCCTAGTATGGGAGTTGCTCGCTCAGAGTTATTCATAAGATGCAAGTGTTTCTCTAATAATATGTTTTTATGGAGAGTTCTAAAAGAATAATAATTATCTGCAGTTTCTGAATGTGATGCCCTTTTTTACCTCTCAAGTTTGAAAAAGGCCGCCAACAAGGACCTTTCAGATAACGTGTTCTTAGCTATAGTAACTGCTGGTCCAGTTTTTCGAAGGCCGATTAGTCGCTGCATGATCGGGGGTTTGATTTGCAAGAGCGAATTTAAGGGTGGCCCTAGGGGTCCCTGCCCCGTTTTGTCTTAGAATTTTTTTTTTCTTTTGTAAATGTGTGACGGATGGAAATTCGAGCTTTGTTAGTTAAATATATTTTCTTTAATAAACATCGTTAACACGAAAAGAAGCTGTGTTCGAAGCCTACGTATTTAGTCGCACATGACCAAAGGTCCCAGAATACATGCAGTAAATATCCGTCTCAAACAAACTGGGTATGACAATTTTTCAGGGAGACAATGTTGCTGCCTTTGCCGGGAGGTTTTGCTCTCGCCACAATCGCTTCGCCCTCTGCAAGAATCATAAAGTGTTAATTACTTCTCTGACGACAATCACACCTGTGGTCAGCATTACACGTTCAATATGAAATCCAGGCATTTGCTAAATTTAAGCGTCCAGAATGCACTAGATTGCCTATCAGAGAACTTCAATCTCAAAAATTTTCCCGAGGGAGCATGTTCCCGAAACTCCCTAGAAAAGTGCGCCACTCGCAGTTCTGATGGGCGCTATCGCGTCCATATTGCCACTGTATGAGGCCCTGCCAGGGTAAATTCCGACAAGCGACATGACCCAAAAAGTAGCGACAGAGCCTAAAACGAAATGGCGACAAGCGACAACCTCCCTCGACCAAATTGCGACAGTGACGGCAAAGCCGAGAATATGCGACAAAGAACGGTGGTTTGGCTAATTTATCACCAGTCTGAGTGCCAAGAAGAAGTAATTTTCGTCAATTTTCCTTGCGCTTCAGAGGTTGTCTCTCGTCAGAGAGTTTCAGTAGACCCTCCTGAGCGCGTCGCGTTGGCCCGTCGCGTTGGCCCGTCGCGTAGTCTTCATTTACGCAACCCCGCACAACTCCTGGGAGACCTTGGGACTAGGTTGTCCGTCAAATAGCTTAATTTACGCACGCTTTACATCTCTTGTAATCACTACTTTCATATAGACCATGACGCACCTTGTTTTCCCCCTCAGAATTTTGCATAACCAATGTTTCCAAATTCTCCAGGGTATTACAGTCGTCCCAAGAGAAATCGAAAACAATGGTTATGCAAAGTTTTGGGGGGTAAACAAGGTGAATTATGGTCTATGTGAAAATGGTGAATACTTTGCTTGTTTCTGAACTTCTCATATCCTTGTCGACCTCTGTCGGACGGTGACGACGGTGGAGAGACCAGGGACCAGGTAACTTAAGCACCGCACAGCGTAGACCACCGTCAACCGGCCTTCACGTACGATTTATCAGGTCAGTTAGTCTTAAAATGTTGAACGTGGATCACTTAGGGTGTGCTGACAGTGTTCCTTTAAGCAAATCCAAAAACGGATTTTTTATCCGAGATTTGCCGGATTTCCTGGTCGAAAGGAACGTGAAATCCGAAATTGGATTTGTGACCTTGGTAACCTTTCGCAAACGCGTGCAATATGCATGACAGCCTGAGCCTCTCAAGAAATGACATGTTTTCTACTGTTTGACAAATTATGCGATTATAACGTACAGAATTTTGTGGTTGGCAGTTCGAATAACGACGATGGAACATAAACAGATCAAGAAAGTAGCGTGTTAAAGTTGAAAATTATCAAAAGGTTGTCGGCTCAGTTTGATCCAGTTTCGTAGCTCGGTTTTCTATGTAACACGATCGAGTGCCTATCGCGTCCAAGAGCGAGTTTGTAGAAAGATAGCAGTTATTTGTCCCTTTTACTTATTTGTGTTTTTAAGCAATCTTTAGCGACAAATGGTCAGCACATGGACATTTTACTATACCACCATGAACAATCTTCTAGTGTTTTCAGATGTTTTACGGCAAATGGCAGCAATTAGGAAACTCTACGGGAATACTTCAACTGGAAGTACAGCTGGATCATCTGACTAATTTCGAATCCACTGTGAATGGAACAGCGTAGATGACTAATCCGTTAATCTGGATTCGGATTCTTCGGATTTCAAATCCAATGTGAATCCTTTTTCAAAAAGGATTCACCAGATCAAAAATCCGAATTTGGATTTGCCGAAAGGAACGTGAAATCCGTTTTAAGATCCAAATCCGTTTCTGAATTCACCGAAAGGAACACACCCTTAATAGTGAATGGCGATGTATAGGTGTTCTATACGCGAAAGGTTAACTGAGAAATTGCTCAACTGTAATGGTTTCTTTAAAACCCATCGCTATCCCCCTTTTCTAAAATTCCGACAAAGACAAAGAATTTTCGTTCAATTTCCGACAGCGACGTGAAGCATTAATAAACACCGACACGAGACGTTTTAAAATTCAGACGAGCGACATGGGAGCCCCCCCTGGCAGGGCCTCTGTTAATGGCCATGGGCCCGTTTCTCGAAAGTCCCGATAATTAACGGGCCCGGTAAGCTGTCTCCGTTTACATTAAAGATCGAGGTTTCAATAGTTTTGCATCTAATAAGATAAAACTGTCAGTTAATGAAACAAAATGGAGTAGTTTGCTAGCCAGGACCCGCGCTCTTATTCTTTATATTTCGATTTGAATATTTGTTTTCGGGCCCGTAAAGTTACCGGGACTTTCGAGAAACGGGCCCCAGGCCTGTCATGACATAAGCCTCGTTTCAGTGAGAAGTTGTCGGTGGAATCGTGCTTGCATCGTGTCGCAGCAGCGTTTCGTAGTATGTGAGGGAGTTTACTTATTCATCTACGCAAATGAAGTTAAAGATACGGACTGTATTGCTTAACTGATGTAGAAGAACACCATCCAAGCAGCGGTGAGTAGAATTGGACCAGTTATGCCACTAAGTTTGCCGAATTTTTGCATGCCCCTTCCGAGTCTCGCAATCAGCTGAATCAGCTGAATCAGCTGAATGAAATCAATTGTTGCTCTGAATGAAAATATTTAGGCGTGAAACTGGTTATTAACATTGAAAAACCGTTTAGATCGTTTACTTTTAACGGTGTGTGGAGTTTTATCGGAAATGAAAAGCTGCATTCCTCGAAATTTCTGGATGCGATTGACTTGTTTAGAGCGTGTCATCCCGGAATAATAAAATGGGACCACAGGTAGCCCACACAATCTGTTTGCGGAACCGATGTAATTTGCCTTATCTTCGGTAAATTTTGTCCTTTTGCCTGAGAAGTGGTATTTCCAGCGATTTTGAAGGATTTTGAGTTCGCTGTTCCTCGTAATAGAAGGACAAGGGTGGAATCAATTTTTGAAAGGCTCCAGCATTAGAGCGATTTTCCCTCAGAAAATCCCATCGCTCCGCCTTCAAACCTCGCCGCAGAAAGCTCGTAACATTCACCCTTGTTCTTGTACCTTCCAATCAAAGGTCCATCCAAAAGGCCTGGAACTAGGCCTCGAAGAAAATTAAAATTTCAAAGTTTTTGAACGGTCAAAATGCATAGCAAGATTTATCTCTGCCGGCCAGAAACGTTCCCACTGATTGCCTCTTTTTAACTGGATTTTTTTAACCAAATGCTTACACAACTAGACCCCGACTTTACTGGGCTGCCCGGCATAAAACCAGTGTTGTATGAGAAGGAGAAGTTTTCTAGAACAGACAGCCAAATGCTTATTATAAAGGGAATTAACCCATTAAACAGGCCTCACTCAAGCGACTGTACTGAGACTTTAAATAGATGATAATCTTATTTTAAAACTTATGGTCGACGCGAAAATGCATTTTTGCCACAAAAAAAATGTTCTGTTTCAAGATTTTTCCTTTTGTTTCTTGTTATTTTTCTCGAAGTTAAAGGAATTAGCTGTTGCATTTTCCGACCTTGAAAAGTTTAAAGATTTGATTACTCACACGTCAGTTTCATTGGACTGAACATTAAAAAAATGTCAACAGATAAAACGGTAGATAATGCAGTGTTTTGTTGATTCCTGTGGGGTACTCACTTATATGAGCCATATAGGTATGTGCCACCCCAGGGGGTAGGGTTTTTGCTCCTTTTTAACTCATGGGGATGCGCGAGCATACCATGAGATATTGCAGGGACTAGGATATGCAAATTAGTCACTCGCTCACTCGTAGTAGATGGACATTGGGTCGAGTCTAGTGTGAATTCGAGAGTGCGAAGATCCATTGTTTCCAAAGAAGTACACGCTTGTTGAAGTTTGGTGTGATAAAATTCTTATGAGAAAATGCATCGTTCGCTGCTCAGACTCAGAGTTTTCTTTGTGGTAAATTTTCTACAGCACGGTTAGAGGTCTTACCAAATTTAAGACATGCAGGAGTCTTTGAGAAGAGTAGGATGGTTAAGTTCGGGATTGAATTGACGAGAAGATGAGCATTTGCTCTTCAACTCTGCAAGATCATGGGGGATATACAAATTCCAGCTTGCTGGAAAGTGATCTGAAAGTGAGAAAATATCATGTCATGCTATTCTTGAGAACCCATATGAGCCAAAAATGGATGTGATTTTGACCATTAGCTTGAAAATAACAGCTAAAAATCAAGATAAGAAAACATGTTTTGCATCGTACTTTGCAGATGAGGTGTATCGGCTCTGTAAAGCATACAATGTATGTGTTGTGGTTCAAATTTGATCTTTGATGTGAATTTTTTTAAACCAGTTTAAATTTTTCAAACTGGTTTGAATTTTTCAAACTAGTTAGAAATTTTTAACACTTAACTTGTTCTCACTTATTTGTACCTCTCCTTCTAAAATACGGTGTAAAATAAACTCACATTTTATTAAGCATTCATTTTAGTGATTAGGGTTAAGCATTTATTTCAAATGGTTAGCTTTCATGTAAGGTTAGGGGTAGCGTTTGGCATCCAGTTTTGTGATTGGGGTTAAGTGCTTTGTTTCTTTGTTTGAATGGTTTGGGTATGGTTGGGGTAAGATCTCATGCAAGCACTTAATCGAATGTAAAAAGCAAGTTTTTGTAGTTGCAGAAAGACAAAAGTTAGACACCTGCGGCTCCTGGGCTCTGCTAGTGCAGAGTCCTGTGTGCAAGTAAGAAATAAAAAATAAGAAATACTTGGCTTTGGTTACATCAACAGATATTTATTTTTTGGCACTCCTGTAAAATATTATTGTACTTGCAGCACAACAAAATAGAATGTTTACAATTCATCTACCATTTAACTAACGAAGTCGTTGATCATTTTCGGCCAATTTACATGGACCAGTGAAGGAAATTTCTTTTTCATAATCAAGTTTTACATTTGTTGCTGTACAGGGGAAAAGTCTTGAAGGAGCAATGAATCCTTTAATGCGACCAAATGGTGTCACTACTTTCACATAATCATTTTCAATTTCAAGCACTTTTCCCAGAAGTAAATTTGGGTGGAAAGGAGATTTCTTGTCCACTCTATCTATTTTAAATGAAACCATGTCATCAATTTTGTACACTTTCTTTCTTGGATTTACTTCTGACTGTTTGATCATTTTGGTATTGTAGCTTTCCTGTGCTTCTTGAATTTCTTTTCGTTTCTGCTTTCCTGGGCCTTCTTCAAGATCATGGTCTAATACTTCCCGTTTGGCCTTCATGTGAAACACTGCTTCATATGGTGTCATGTTGATAGCACGATGATAAGTAATGTTCATGATGTAGGATGCTTGCATTGTGTACTTGCACCATTTGGAAATTTGGAGACCACATGTGGTCATTATCAAGCTTTTCATGTTTTCTTTGAATGTACAGTTTGACCGTTCCACTAGCCCTTGCGTTGTTGCAGTCCTGGCTGCTCCATGGAGAAGTTGGATCTGATTAGTGCTACAAAATGCTTTCATTTTCTTGTTTTCAATTCACCTCCATTATCTGTTAAAATTTTTTGGAGGTAGCCATAAGTTACACAATACTTTTGAACTTCATTCAGTACTTCATCAGCAAGTTTGTTATTGATGGGATGAACATTAACAAACTTTGTGTGGTGATCAATAATTGCTGCGGAGCGACCGAAGGAAGCGAGCAGCAACATAATCAGGATTTAAAGGAAATATATAAAGGGGCGACGAATTCTCGAATTCATCACTTTTTACCACAATGCATTGCATTTAACCACACTTTTTACCACAATGCATTGCATTTGACCAGAGTGCATTGCGCCACGAACAACTCAAATAAAAACACGGGGAAGTAATGCATCGTTCGCTGCTCAGTTCTACAGCACGGTTAGAGGTCTTACCAAATTTTAAGACACGCAGGAGTCTTTCAGATGAGTACGATGGTTAACTTAAGGAGTGGATTTCAATTCAAGAGCCTTTGACCCGTCCAGGTGTTAAACCTGACGAGAAGATGAGCATTTGCTCTTCGACTCCGCAACACGGGGGATATACAAATTCCAGCTTGCTAGAAGGTGATGTGAAAGTGAGAAAATGTCATGCAGTGCTATTCTTAAGAAACTGTATGAGCCGAAAATGGATGTGATTTTGACCATTCGCTTCAAAATAACAGTGGACATCGAGATAACAAAACATATGTTTTGTGTCCTACTTTGCAGACCAGGACGTGTATCGGCGTTTTGAAAAGCATAATTATGTCCTTTCATTCATTGCCATGGAATATGCGTTTACATTGTTTTTTCACTGTTAATAGCTCGGTTAATGCGGCTGGCGATCATCTTGCCGGTGGAAGTGTCATAGAAAAGGAATAAAATGAAACACTTTTCCCGGAAATTACGTAATCAGCCCATGTGGTGTAGTGGTTAGGTGTAGTCGCGTCGAGTCGAAGGTGCCGGGTTCGAGTCCTACTGAATTATTTATTCCTGCTTTCTTTTTTTTTCCTTTTTTTGTGTTGTTGTTTTCTATAAATATATAGCTAAATAACTGTTACTTAATAAAGTGCAACAAACAGAAAGAAAAGTATTGTGTTTCCAGAGAAAATATCGTGCACTGTATATTAAATATCTGGATAATCAATCTCAATTTCTATTATTTCCTCCAATTTACTGTGGGAAAACCAGAGTTGACAACCACTTGATCATTTTCTAAACAACGTTCCCACGAGTTCTTTCTATAGACTGATAGTAATAATTCTAGTACTTTCCAACATATAAATAGGACATTCAATGTCATTTTTGATTCTTTTAAGTCTCACTGCCTAACTAATGCCAGTATCAACAGAATGTGTCGCAGCATTACTATCTTTTAGATACCCTAGTATTTATAGTCCACTTGTGCTTTGGCTCACATTCACATGGGCAATTTCTGAAATCCATAACCGTCAATCCTTCAATCAAGGAAAGGAATGATTCAGCTTGAAGAGGACTTACCACAGGTTTCACTCTGGTGGTTATGGGTTTTTGCTCTGCGTGAAAACGGCAAAGAAAAACAAAAGTATTCACAACTTTCTGTGTTACTTTGGAAGAATTATCAGCAATCTATTTCTCAGTTTTTTGTTGCCCTCTGTGAGCAATTCCATTATGGCATTTAGAAAGTATATCAAAGAGCATTCCTTGATTTGCAACTTCTTTCCCTTCTGTGGTTAATAACTTCCCATTTGCATATTTCCACTTTTTTTGCTTGATGGTGTTGATTTCTGCCTTTGAAAGCTGTGGTGTTTTGATCAAAGGTTCAATGTCAAGCTCTTGTTCTGTGACAACTTTGAGATAATTCTTCACTCAATGATAGAACTCTTCTTCGAGAAACACATTTACTGACGATTTGTTTGTCTTTAAAGACTCTTTTCAGCCTTTAATTTTGGCTTCAAACATTTCTTTAGAAACACAATCGGCAATTTCGTTGAAGTCTGCCATGCTTTTACTTGGTAGAAATGCGCATGTGCAGATGTGTTTAATATGTGCAATATGAATAAATTACAATTTTGACCGAGAGGAGCCTGAGACGAATGGGTAATAATATGAGAAAGAAATAAGGGTGAATTTGTAATGATTGCTCCCGTGGACCAGTGGATAAGGAAGGCGACTGCAGATCCTGAGGCTGGGAGTTCAAATCCTGGTGAATACCAACAAATATAAAGAAAGATAATTGTGAGATAATATGTGAGGTTAGGTGAAAAGTAGTAAGAGGGGTTAAGAAGACCTAGGTTCAGGAGGGAAATGACAGAACAAGGAGGAAGGGGTGGTTGGTGAGATGCAAAAAAACCCGGAATTTTCTGATAAGCCCTAATTCTTTTTAAGAACCCCCCAAAAAGCCAAGCCCCTATTTTTCAACCACACCCCAAAAAGGGAAAGGCCCTTTTTCAGACAGTTGATAAAGGAACTGGTTTAAAAATTTCAAAACAGTTTGAAAAACTTAAACCTGGTTTGAAAAATTCGAACCAAAGGTAAAATTTTGAACCACAACATATGTTCTTTCATTCATTCATTGCCATGAAATGAGTTTACACTGTATTTTTTTTTTAACTGTCAATAGCTGCGTTTATGCGGCTTGATCATCTTAAAACGGCGTTTGCTGGCGGATTTTCCACGGGAAAGGCATTAAATCAAAAACTTTTCACCAGGATGACGTAATCAGCATTAGTGGTGTAGTGGTTAGGTAAAGTCACAACGAGCCGAATGTGCTGGGTTCGAGTCCTGCTCTGGACCTTTCTTTCTTCCTTCTTTCTTTCTTTTCTTTTTCCCGTTTTTGTTTTCCTTTTTTTTCTTTAAATATATACTTTAGTACATAACTGTTATTTAATAAAGTGCAATAAACAGCAAGAAAAGTATTTACAGAGAAAAGATAGTATATTAAATATATGGATATAAACAATCTGAATTTCGATCATTTCCTTCAGTTTACTGTGGGGAAACCAGAATTGATAACCATTTGATTATTTTCTAAACAAGGTTCCCGTGAGTTGACGATAGTCTTTCTTTGATTGGTCTGAAAATGGGTATAGATTTTGCCCAGTTTGGTTTGGAATAGGGTGTGGTTTTCGAGGGAACTATTGGAGTATGAACGTATTTATGTTTTCAGTTCCAAATGAGTAAGTAAGAAAGAGAAATATGTGAAGTCTAAATGGATTTGAAGAATTTTTTTTTGTTTGCACTCAATCAAAGTAATGATGACATAATTTCTGCCTGAAGGCCATCTCTGAGTACAGGTATGGATTTTGGAGGTCTGGTTTGAAAACGGGTTTGGAAAATAACATTTTTTGGTCTGTAATAGGGTCAGGATTTGGAGAAGCGGGCAGCACACCCCCACCAAGAATTCCCAGGAGTACCCCCTGGGTTTTCTACAGTAATGTGAGTTGACAATTTGCTATTTTTCTTAGCCGTAACTAATATATTTTCATGGAAGACAATTATTCTATTGTTTACTCCTCCGAAATTTTAGATGAAACACTTTTCACAGCTAAATCCGTGGGTGGCTGACTGAACTAAAGCGCACCTTGAAATTCAATAAGCCGAAATTTAATAGCTCATGACCTTGTTTAGATCATAATTAAATCTGGCTCAGAGTGCACTTCTAGAAGCTGTGAAAACGTTGATAGGAGATTTCTATTTACAGTGTAAACCCTTATGAAAAAAGGAATCAATGATTATTTCTCGTGGAGAGCACATTCAAATCTCTTCGACCGACACTTGGCATTTATTTTGCATATCTTCGGGACCAACTGGAAACGTTGTGAAGATCAACACTAAAGAAAAAGAAAAGAGGAAATCAATATACACAATTCCTGAGCAACAGATCACTTCACCACTCTCGTATGAGATCAGCTCTCCCACCACTTGTGAAACCCATTGTTACAAGAAAGGTTCCTTTTAAGCGAGTGTGACCGTACCGAACCAGACTCAATTGATATAAATTACCTTTCAGAGTATGGAGTTTAGTCTTGTCTAGCGGTTGTGTGCCAAAATTCCCGTCCGTGTTGCTCATTGCCAGTTCAGCTGGTGTGAAAAAGTTGGGAAGAAGCTTGATGGCACACTTGTACCAATCTGTCTCAGACTGCCGAGTCTCATGGACACGCTGTACCTTTTGAGGAGTCACACAACTGTGAACGAGGTCCTCTGTCACTGGTGTGGAACTGTTGTTGATATGAGCTGGCTGCGATGGTTCAGTTGGCGGCACAACTGGGCTGACTGGAAATAGTTCCTGCATCCTGCTCAAAGCGTCTTCGTCTCTTGTCAAAAGATCGAAGTCAGACATAGGTTTTGCCACGACGACGTTAGGGTGAAACTGCTGCCACAGATCGATAAATTTAGTGCAACAGACCCCTTGCCTCCCAGTTTCTTCACATGATTTTTTAAACTCGCTCCAAACAGACATTTTGGTGTCACTCGATGACAGAAGCTTGATGTCATCATTCTTAAAACCTGGTATCCTCCCAGGAAGAAGAACAGTGTTTTCTTCTACGTAGTTCGTCAGAAAGTTCTTGACATCCTCTCTAACTGCTTGTAGTGTGGCGCCGTGTGGAAGTCTTTTGTGATTTCCTTGGACTCTCAGTGATAACCCATTCTCTCCATAGTGGTCTTTCAGTCTAAGGAATCGGGAATAATAATAATAATAATAATATTTATTATTTGGTATTGTGCAAATTAACATATATCAAATGATCAAATGTACATTACAAACTATTAAAGCTAACTAAAAAAAATACATTAATTATCGATTTAAACATGAATATATCTGTAAATGACACCTAACTTAATTATTTAGTACTTAACCTATTACTTACAATAATTATAACTAAAAGAAATGTTATATGTTTCATTAAAATTGATCAAAAAAAGACAGTAAAATAATATAATATACACCTATGTTTAATTAGAAATTGTATGCAAGTTTAAAATAATTTAGTCTTTAGCTGTTTTCTTAAAAGTATAATAGTTGTCCTGTTTCCTAATGTCCTTCGGTAAAATGTTCCAGATTCTAGGGGCGGCTACTTTGAAAGTCCTGTCTCCAAGTGTCTTCTTTGATTGTGCACTATAATCCTCGCATAACATCTCCGCATCCGATCTAAGATTATATCCAGTGGTACTCTTAACTTTTATTAGATTGTATTCGGGTGCATTACCATAGATACACTTATGAGCAAGCATTGCTATCTTAAAATTTACCTTAGATGTACTGGAAGCCAATGTAAATTAACAAGTGTAGGAGTAATGTGATCATACTTTGCAATGTTACTAACAAGGCGAGCCGCTGCATTTTGTAAACGCTGTAATTTGCTTAGCTGGGTGGATGGAACACCAACCAAGAGGCTATTACAATAATCTATACGTGACATTATAACTGCTTCAACTATAGACTTCCTGTCATTGTAACTCAGATACCTGCTAATGCGTTTAATGTTATACAGATTTTTTTTTTTTTTTGTATTTTAATGAATTTTTTGTTTTAAAATGTTTTACATTTTTTTTTACATTCTGACTTATGAACACGGAACACGTAAAGAAAAGATACAAAAAATGGAAAGGAAAACTAAACATTATACATCCCAGACTAACACACAATTACATACTTACAAAAAAGAAAACAAACGAAACAAAAACCCAGTACCTTCTTTTCTATTTACATGAAAAAAAAAAGTAAAATAAAATAAATCAATAATAAAGATTAATAATAAATAAAGTAAGCGGAGAAGAGATCGTATGCTAATCAGTTTTATATTTGCCCCATTTCATATTGTGGGTCTCCAACTTATTGTTTGACTCAGCGATCATTGTCTCTATTAAGAAGACAGTATTAATTTTGGAATGAAGAACTCTGATGGAGGGAGGATATTTGTTCTGTCTACAAGAGTATAGATATTGTTTTGCCAGTAATAAAATATGATTAACAAATATCTCATCCTCACATCCAATAATACCAAACAGTATATCTTTGTCTGAAAGATTTTCAATCTTGACCTTATGATCAACAAGCCATTTTATAACCTCAGACCAGAAATTCTCAGTATAATGACAAGACAGGAAGAGATGTTCGAGGGATTCGTCCGATTCACCACAGAAGGAGCACGCTGGAGATGGTATAATACCAATTTTGCATAAGAAGGTATTTGTCACAAGGCATCTGTTTAATAATTTATACTGAAATTCGCGAGTCTTTGTATCTAAGGCAACACGATATGGCAAGCTATAGATCTTTTTCCAGTTCAAAGTATCATTGACAAAATTAACATCAAACTTTAGTTTAGCAGTTGGTGGAGTGACGATTCTGTTTCGAAGTTCTTTATAGACAATTTTCGAATACGCTTTTTCAAGTAAAACAATTTGACCATAACGTCCTCTATGGTTCTGACCGCGTCGAAAATGGTTCTACCCTTTATATATGCAGATTGATTGAAATGTATGATGTTTGGTAAAACATTCTCCAATCTCTTGGCAATGGCTTTTGAACCGATTTTAACATCAACATTAATAAGCGAAATCGGTCTCCAGTTTGATAAGTCCCTTTTGTCTTTGTCCTTCTTTTCTATTAGGGTAATAATGGCTTCTTTCTGAGAGTTTGAGAGCTCACCATGATCATAAGAGTAGTTTAAGCTGTCTACTAATAGCTGTCCTAAGAGGCCCCAAAAAGCCCTGTAAAATTCGACTGTTAGTCCGTCATTGCCTGGTGACTTGTTACTTTCAAACAGCTGAAGACTTTTGTAACACTCTTCAACCGTTAATTTTCCCTCGCAAATTTGAACATCAGTATCAGAGAGTTTTGGCATTTCAGGATTGTTTAAAAAAGAGTTTAACGTGTGTTCAGATGGGCTAAGAGGGTCACGCTCACAAAGATTAGAATAAAAATTTTGAATTTCTTGCAATATTTTTTTAGGATCCGTGATTAGAACTCCATTATCGTCAAAAACCTTACGGACAGAACTCTTAGCTTTCTTATGTGTTTCAAGGTTTAAAAAGAACTTATTGCTTTTTTCTCCTTTTTCATACCAAGTGGCTTTCGATCGGATTATAGCACCTTTTGCTATCTGCTCATAGATAGAATCATATTCCATTTTTAACAATTCAAACTCTTCCTGGTTTTCAGGAGTTGGTGAACTACCGCATCTCTCTTCCGAAATCTTCAAAGAAGCCTCAATATCAGAGATCTTTCTTCTCCTTTCACGTGCTTTTTCTTTGCTATACTTTATTGTAATTTGTCTAATCCTGTACTTAATTAAATCCCACAACAGCCTTTTATCTATAACGTCTTTGAACTCCTCTAACCACAAAGGCATACTTTCATTTATCAGTGCAACAAAGTCGTCGTCATTTACAAGACTAGCATTAAACTTCCAGAAAGAGGGGCCGTGTTTTGGTTTGTCTACGCTATTAAGATGGAGAAAAATTGCCGAATGGTCTGAATTTATCGAAGGAATGATATCGGACTTCTCAATGTCGTCTTGGCATACATCGCTAATCAGCCAATAATCAAGTCTTCTTTGAATGAAAGGATTTCTTTGACGCCACGTAAAGCGTTTAGAGTCCGGATTTCGTATGCGCCAAATGTCAACCAAATCAAAATCCAGGCATAAGTCTTGTATGTGTTTTACAGAATCTTTTCTGAAAGGTCTACCACCGGAACAGTCAAGATCAGAGTCGAGTGTTACATTAAAGTCTCCCCCAAGAATAATTCTAAGCTCTTCATTAACGACGCGGTCTTCAATATTTTTGTTTAACTTATCAAAAAAACGGCATTGCTCTTGAACCTTGTTTGGAGCATAAATATTTACAAACAAAAATGGCGAACCTTGGACCTCAGCTTCAATTATAATGGAGCGGCCCTCGTCATCACAACTAATAGTTCTTGGATTAAAATCTAAGTCACTTCTCACTAGAATCATCACTCCACAACTATGATTAGAGCCGTGAGCAAAAAAGAGCTTACCTCTCCATTGTGTTCTCCAAATGTCTTCAACGTCAACAGTGCTATAGGTCTCTTGAAGGAAGATAATATCATACCTCCGTTCATTTAGCCAGGTAAAAAGGGCTTTCCTTTTCGTGGCGGCTCGAACCCCTCGCACATTAAGAGAAAGTAATTTAAAATCAAAAAGTTCTTTCATGAATGGGATCAGGAAGAAAAAATAAATTATGTGCATACAAATAATTTTCACCGCAGTGGTACAAAAAATTGAAAAGAGGTGGCAACTGAGGTGCAAAAACACACAGCACATAGGTAGACAATACACAAAAAACGCACAAATACTCACGAAACAAAAAACAACAAAGGAAATAACAAAGGGACAAATAAAACAAAGAAAAACAAACAAACAAAGAATACATTACACAACGAAGTTTTAAGAAAGAGCGAAAAAAGGCGGCGAGGTAATTATTACCTATAAGACGCTGCCACAGAGCTTGGGACAATCGTTTCAACTACACCAATTGTTCTAACATGCCACTCCCGTTACAAAAAAAGATATGATGAAAAGCATAAAACAAAGTCAAATAAAATAAACTAAGTCCAAAAAAACCTAGATTTGTCTATAAGGGAACAAATCGTCCATCGATAAACAATTTATCGGGTTCTGGTTTGCTAAAGAAAGCAGTCTTTCCCTCCTCTCTTGCTTTTTTGAGACGTGGCCACTGCTTTTTTCTTCTTTCGCTTATTTCTCTAGGAAAATCCG
This sequence comes from Porites cylindrica, assembly GCA_964035525.1. Lineage (NCBI taxonomy): Eukaryota > Metazoa > Cnidaria > Anthozoa > Scleractinia > Poritidae > Porites > Porites cylindrica. The sequence continues at coordinate 28,729,705 of OZ037778.1, read as the reverse complement.
CGTAGACCTTAATGTCGATATCATCAGCCAGCTCACGTACTCTTCGAAAGACCCGCTCACGCTCTGGAAATCTCAAAAAACGAACAATCACCGGTCTAGTTTCGCCTGTCTTCTTCTTTCCTATTCTGTGAGCTCGCTGGAATTCAATATCTGCTGCGTTTTCCATCTCCAATTCGTCGCTAAGGAATTTTCGTACAACTTCATGCGTGTTCTCAGCTCCATCAGCAGATTCTGGAAAACCGAAGAATCTTAGGTTTTCTCGCCTGTTGTACACCTCTTGATACAATATTTTGCCCTCAAGTTCCTTGATTTTGACTTCCTTTTCTTTATCATTCTTCTTTAGGTCTTCAATTTCGGCGTTTGCGAATTCCATTGACTTGCTGAGGTCGTTAACTTCGCCTTCCAATTTTCTTGTCTTCTCGCCAGTCTTATTCAGCTCAGTTTCGAGCTTATTAACCGACTTCTCCAAAGCGGAGAAGCGTTCAAATATACCTTCTAGATTCTGTAACCTGCTTTCGACTCCTGCGAGCATTTCGAAGATCCGTTCCAATTGTGTCGCGATTTTTTCTGTCATGTTCAGGGCCTCCAGAACTTGATCGTCCTCGCTAAATACTACGCCAATGTTCGGTTCCGAACGAGGACTGTTGCAAGCCTTTTTTCCTTCTGGAGAGCAAATATCGCTATCAGAGCTGATACTAACACTTGCCTTCGTTTTCCGTTTACAACTTTGAGCCATAGACTAGGTTTAAGGACTACAAATTTTTAAGAAAGGACAAAAAGTTCACAGGAGTGAAACATCCGTCTTCACTCGCACATGGTCCCCCCAGTCTTAATGTTATACAGATGATAAATAGCAGCTTGGCACGTTTCATTTATGTGTGCAGACATTGTGAGGTTCGTATCAAGCCACGTCCCGAGGTTCCTAACAATTGTTACAGCTGGCACTTTTGCCTGGCCGACCACAATTTCAGATACATTAACTTTATTTACTTGAGCGCGTGTGCCGATAATCATAAATTCCGTCTTGTCATCGTTCAGTTTTAAGCTATCTGCAATCATCCAACCTCTAATATCTGAAATGCTATCTTGAAGAGCAGTGATAGCATCTTGTTCCCCTCCAGTGGAGTAGGAATAACTGATCCCATAAAGGATTACTCTACTCTGCAGTAGAGTAGGAATAACTGATCCCATAAAGGATTAGGAACATTTCTTTACAGATGGTTCTCCCTTAAAAGGTGAAACTGCACCGAGGACTCCACTTTTGTTTTTTGACTGATATTTCAATAAAAGTGGATGCTTGAATGTTGGCCAGTATTACTAAGTCAAGTTCTCCATGTGATAGTTCCATGCAGTTATTCAAATTTTCCAGTACAGCTTCCTCCGAGAATTGTAGAGAACAGTGACTACCTTTAAAGCCCCTAGAACATCTGCATCCAGCTTCAAGAAATTGTTTCAGTTTCCCCACACATTCCTCATTTTCACTAGTTAATAACTCCATTGAGATGAGAAAACTCTTCGTAGTTACCAAGACAACTCACCGCTGGGCGTTGTGTTACAATAATATTATGCAAATGTAAAACACTGCAGTCTGTATGCAAATTTTAGCTCATGGTAAATGTTGCGTGACATTGCTGTTGTCAATAATTTCAACAAACTGAAGGGGGCAATTATCCAGAATTTCGGGTGAAAATTAAATGAAACGGGACCTTTTACCGGAAAAGATTTTCAAAAATTTCGGACCACCTTTTTCGTCGTCCTGTAAAGTGAAAATTGCTATTCTGTTACGAAAATTATCGTATTTTTTAGGTGTAAAGGTACTATTTTAATTTCAACAGCGGAGTGTGTTATCAGTTGAAATAGTCAAGAATGTTAAGTTTGTCTCGCTCATCACTTGGTTATCCGTTTTTATAGGTCCTAAATTTTCTAGCGTGTTTACTTTTGTCTTGCTCAGCAGTACTAAACACAAGTTGGGGAACACGCTAGTCTGTTTTGACGAACGCGTTGACTTTCTATTGTCAACAAGTTGTCGAATTCGTTTGATGGTTTGCTCGTCTTTGAGTGGTAATACAACTATGCACGCATTCCATTATTAAATGTGGTGTTTTATCGCAGAAACGATTTTGGAAAAAAGTTTATGGTTCACCTCCCCTGATTCAACAATAATTAGTAGCAATTCAAAGACCCGAAGCGGTGAGCGGAGTTAGCTTGAAATAAACCAAAACCTTCCCTGTCATCGATTGACATAATTTGTGCATAAATTAATTTTATTAAGAAAAAATAATAATTTTGTGCTTTACTCACTCTTGCAACACATCATTTGATCTGGAACACGTGGATATGTTCAAATTAGTTCATGAGAACTCATACATGTAAGTGCTTTGTTGGTAAACGAGTTACAATTTACAATTGAAATTTTACATCTTGGTTAGTTCTTGTAAGGAAGCACGTAAGACTTATTCATTTTAGAGTGTTTAAAGCTTAGTGATATTTTTTGAAATGTTTCACTTACTGTACATCTATTACCTTTAAAATGGTATGGTTCTTATATGAACTGAACAGTTCACTATTTAAAAGAAGGCCACTAGGCATTTCACAGAGCATGGCCCTCTCTAAATCCCAAATTAAATTAATTGGATACTTTTCCTTGAAATCTTCAGGCATTGTCTCATTGACTAGTTTCCTGGATGGCCATATGTTAATATGGCCAAGTTTATCGTGGTGATTAAGGCTCTACAAGTTTACAGTTGGTTGAGAAATTTTTAAAGAACTTAGTATCAGGCCTTCTTAAAGGGTTATGGGAGCGGAGATTTTAGATGGGAGGGGAAGGAGAGAAAGGAAGGCCTGACACAAAACCATTGAGAGAAGCGTGTGACATATCCAAAATCTGGATGTGACAGTGATTGGATAACACACAATAGCCTCTGACGTCACGGACTGAAAGTAAACACGAGCAGGAAGATGGGCAGGAAGACGGAAGCCATTGAAAGATTTTTGATAGATGTTTTGATTACTTGTGGTACTTTTATGGACAGAGAAGAAAAGGGTATTGTTTCTGTTAATAAAATAAGAGTGAGGAAGCCATGTATTTAGAATAGCCAACAGCGCCAAGGCTCGTTTATTTTTATTGTGTACCGACTTTGTGAAGGGTGGTTACAATAGTGCGTGGGATTGGAATTCGTTTGCTTGCTTCTTCCAAAAAATCTTCACTTTTGATATGTTTTAAGCACAAGGGGTCTGAGGGGTCGCCATCATATTTCGCCAACGAGATTGCTTTGCTGTAGTCTCTCACTTCTTTCTTAACTGAACTTGCAGTGGCTTTCACAAGCTCTCTGCAAAGTGGTGGAAGTTTGAGAGCAGCGTTTGCTGCTGCTTGATACCTTTCTAGGCATAGGAGTTTCACCAATGCACCTTCCTATTTATCCTCGCAGCTCCTTTCAGCCACCTGAGAAGATGAGGGATAACCAACAAAGACCTAAAGAAAAAAACTATGATTTATTTAGTACAGTAACCACAAAAAATCTGATCCTAGAAATTCGAGTACCTACTCACCTTTGAAATCGGAGGTAAATTTGTTTCTACTGGCAAATTCAAAAGATTGGTTATTTTTGTATTGATGGCTGAATAATTGTCGTCCGGTTTGTTGGCTTCAAACATAGATCTTTTTTTTTACGTTGTTCTTGTGTCTAAACACGATGGTTCATTGCCCTTTTGACGCTTTGCAACGGGGGTAAAACTTTGCATACTGCAGACACTTTCACGTGATCAATACTGAGCTCTTATATGCTTATCTTGTCCAACTGTGGGCAGGTTCCAATTACAATTAATTCAAAGCCCATATATAGTACAGGTCTAAGTGCTGTACACGGACTCTCTGGTCTGCTAAGTCTCGTTTTTATGAATTCGAAACCAGGCTGTTCTGCACAGCCTCCATTTATGAATACAACGTATACTTTTTTATATAGTCCCAGTAGCCATATACATATCCATTAGTGCATTAAAATAAAAGGGAAAAGTACATAGTGGACTGAAATATTTACAGTCTGCTTTAGATATCAAGTGAGATAAGAATTAAAACTGCTAAATAGGCAATAGATAAACGTAAGATGTACAAAGTAAATGCAAATGATATAGAATGAGAATTTCAGCTAATATACCATGTAAGTAAACCTAATTACCCAAGCAAATTAAGACAGAATCTATTAGGAAATTAAGTAATTGTAATTTTCAGTGGACAAAAGCCTTGTACCAGAATATTTTGAGCAATATCACATACTTGTTTACACTTTTCAAGGGCTATAGATATAATTAGTTATCTGTAATCACCAAAGACAATTCCCTATGGGAGCCTAAGAAAATAAATTTCAAATTTCACCGGAAAAACTGCTGTGATGTTGTGATCAGAAGTTTCAGTTATAGGGAAATTAACTGCTGAACCACTTTGAACACTCTCTAACTGAGTCAGGACCGCAAGGAGGCAGATCTAGAATAGTGCCCTTTCAGCCGCTTCGTCCTGAACATCCTGTTCATCTGCTGTAGAAGTAGCAGCTTCTAATATAGATACAGCTGGTGGTCCTGGAATGATTGTGTCTGGTTTCATCTTATGTTTCTTTTGTTGAGCAGACTAGGAAATGTCCTTGGAAAAGAAGTCTTTTGGCCTTTACGGGGGAAACTTTTTCCTTTTCTTATTTTCTGGCCACATGTTGATGGTAAACTTTACCACTGGACCACAGTCTTTCACAGAAGGACTAGCTATTAAAACCATTCGTAGACTTCCCAACATATTTTGCAGTGAGCTTCTGTGTCTGGTGTTAAAAAGCTTCATTGCAGTTTCTGCCTTCTCTGGTCATGCATTTCTGACTGGAAGTGTCAAGGTAACAATGGTAGTGTGAAGCAGCATACTAAAAAAGTGGCTGTAAGTTCACTTTGTTCTTCTCTTCTGAACTGTAATGGCTCTCAATTGAATTGGAGTGGAGGGACTTATATACATACACCATTTACAGGTAGCCATGATGACACCTGAAGGAGGATCATGAGGTTATCTCTGTAGTTGAACAACAGTGCCATCCCTTTTCTTTCTCTGAACTTTTTAAGTACCATAGGAGTTGTGGACATTTGATATGAAAGATATCACTTTTGTGTTACGCCAAATAGTAACAACCATCGATCCAGATGAGGCAGTATGATATTCCTCCTCTTCATTGAATTTAGCAGTCTTTCATCTTTTAAACAGTCTGGGCAAAGAGATCTTTTATTGTGAGTTGTGCCAACACTATAAGTACCAGCATTCTCCAATTGTCTGATCAGAGGAATAGCAATGAAAAAATTATCCATGGAAATGACATGGTTGGTGGGACCCAGGTTGGGTTAACAAAGATCTGTAACAACTCTGTAAGCTAAGCCATTCTCAGAATTTCCTTGCTTTGCAAGGTACACTTGTAAGTCAGACATACAGCTGTATGCACAATCAGAACAAGCTAATGCCCACATCTTGCTTTCCCACTTGATAGGTTTCATTGGTAAGTAAGACATTGTTTTGTGGGATTTTTCTCCTTTCCTTTGATCATAAATTCATGCACAGAAACATTTTGTTCAATGTAAAAATGATCTTTGAATGATTACACAAGTTCAACAATCAGTGGCCTTACTTTCCAAATTTTGTCATAGCCTTGCTCACCTCTATTGGGCCTGACAAGATCCATAATTATTGTCAGCAAGATGTATATAGTTCAATAGTTGATGCCATCTTGTTGAAGTAAATACTTGAGCAAATGTTGGAAAACCAAAAACCCAATCAGCACAGAAGTAATTTTAATCCAAAATCTGGATGTGACAGTGGTTGGATAACACGCAATGGCCTCTAACATCACCGACTGAAAGTTAACACTAACCGTGCGATCAGCAGGGAGACGGAAGCCATTGAGAGATTTTTCATAGATGTTTTGATTACATGTGGTACTTTTATGGATGTAGAGGAATTCAAAAAGGCTCTAGAGGGCACTCTCAAGTTCTTTCCCAGAATAAAAATATAACCCGAGCAAGAATTCTCTCTTGAGTATTGAAAGACGATGTCAGTGCTTCCAATATCTGAATTCTGATTTACAGCATCCTGCTGTTAAAATGGTATTGTTTCTGTGAATGAAATGAGGGGAAGCCATGTATTTAAAATAGCCAATGGTGCCAAGGCTTGTTTCTTTCTATTTGGTACCTACCGCTTTTGCTAGTGGCGGTTACAATAGCGTGTATGATTGGAATTAGTTTCTTCCAAAAAATCCTCACTTTTGAAATGTTTTAAGCTCAAGGGGTCTGAGGGGTCGCCATCATATGTTGCCAATGAAATTGCTTTGCTGTGATCTCTCACTTCTTTCTTAACTGAACTTGCAGTGGCTTTCATGAATTCTCCGTGAAGTGGTGGACATTTGAGAGCAGCGTTTGCTGCTGCTTGATAATTTTCTAGGCACAGGAGTTTCACCAATGCACCTTCCTATTTATCCTCACAGCTCCTTTCAACCACCCGAGAAGACGAGGGATAACCAGCAAAGACCTAGAGAAAAAAATGTACGATTTATTTAGTACATAATCATAAAAAATCTGATCATAGAAATTCGAGTACCTACTCACCTTTGAGATTGGACGTAAATATGTTTCTACTTGCAAATTCTTAAGGTTGATTATTTCTGTATTGATGGCTGAATAATATTGTCATCCACTTTGTTGGCTTTAAACGGATCTTTTTGACATTGTTCTTGTGTCTAAATGTGATGATTCATTGCCCTTTTAACACTTTGCGGTGGGGGTAATTCCAGTTGGTGATCGCTGGTCCTGGAAAACATGATTTTCTTTCCCTGATTTCTCAGGAGTTTGAAGAGTACAGTAGTTTCTGAATTTCCCTCAGACAATTCTTGGCCTGATGTACTGGTCAACGCCTGTTGTTATGAAATCGTAGCAACACAAGCATTGGTTTTTGCATAAAAACTTTCCAGGGTCAGAAGCCATTATACTAGTGATTTCAAGTGAGTTAAGAATTAAAACTGCCAAATATGTAATACATAAACATGTACAAAGTAAATGCAAACAGCATATAACAAGAATTTCACCTAATGCAGCATGTAAGGAAAATCTAATTACCCAAGCAAATTAAGACGGAATCGATTAGGAAATTGAGTAATAATTACTCAGTTTCCGAATTTTCCTTATTGTAATTTTCAGTGGACAAAAGCCTAGTACCCGAATATTTTAAGCCATATCACATACTTTTTTTACACTTTTCAAGGGCTAGAGATGTAATTAGTTATCTGTAATAACACCAAAGACAATTTCTTATGGGAGCCCAAGAAAATAAATTTCAACTTTCACAGGAAATGAGAAAACAGAGGTAAAACCGTCATGTGTAAGATTTCATTTTGTGAAATTTGAGGTGCTTGAAGTTTGTTTTCTCGGGCTCCAATAAGAACCTTTTTTTCGGAGTTATTTCATACAACTTATTACAGGTATAGGCGGAAGAAATATCAACAGTAGCCACAGAATTTGCCTCTGTCAACTGCTAGCTGCAAAATGATCCAATATGACAGAGAAGAATCATCTCTTCCATAAACATTGATAAACCCATTTGTGGATAAATTTTTTGAGTGGTCTTTTTCAAATTCATTTCTGGTTGGACATTTTGCTTGGAGTTTGGCTTCACATCATACAACAAGCACTTCACTCTTTCTCTACTCCTGGCTTCATCAAGTTTGGTTTTAGAAATGGTGACTTCAATCACTGGTTTAGCTGAAATTTTTTCACCACAACCCTTTTTATGCCATTTCTGGAACTGAGATGTGCAGGCAAGGTCTGACTGTGTATCATAATCCTGGTAAAAATCATCAGTGCATGCACATATTAAGATCTCTCCTTACAGTAAGTTACCCCACCCAGCCCAGGAAAGGTAAGCCACACCACCAGGGTCTACATTCTCTACTATTTCCAACAGTGGTGCAACTTCTTTTTTGTCCCATAAGGACCAGATAAGTGAATGTGCTGTGAGACAGGACCTACAGTGTCTTGTCCTTATCAGGGAAGACTAGAAGGCCTAACTATAGATTGCAGTACTTTCTTCTCAGGTATTTAAAGACCCCGAGTGTTGGTCCAGCCGGGGTTTCAACTTGTGTCCTCCCACTCTTCTGACTGGTGCTCTCCCAACTGAGCTAACCATGCTTCGGGTAAAAATGTTGCAGTTTTTTTCAGAAAGAATGAACACAAAAATACGATCAGTGGAATATATATTCCATTTCAGTCCACACCAGTACACACATTAGGATAGTTTGATGCACTCTCAGAAACTGCCCTCCTGTCCCTCTTGGTAAGATGACTATAGTGGTCAAGAACATATTCTCTATAGGCTCTTTATGAAAGAACCTGGTTCTGTTGTCGTCTCTGTCATTCATGATGTCACCCCTATTTCGGACAGCAAGCTAAAGGACTTCAGGGTCCAAACACAGCTTTGTAAATTTTGCATAGAAGTCACATGCACCTTCTCTGACCACAACACTTATTCCCTGTCTTGTAGCATGACTCTACACTTTGAACATTTGCACCATGGTCAGGAAGCACATCAGGTGTTTCTGGATCTTGCTCAGGATCACTTACTGGAGTGTCTTGAATAGCCAAAGATTTCTGTGTCTCCAGTGCTGTTGTCAGCATGATCCTTATCATCATAGTCATCTTCCATGATCAAAATATTGTAGAAATGTACAGCACAAATGTACAGCGTCTTCATTTATTTTTGCATCCAAGGTTTCAATAAAATTCTGAAACAAGTTACAGAAATAATCAGGTTTGCTCCTCTTCACCAGGCCTGTTGTTACTGGTCTGGTCCTGATTTCTAATGTTTCTTTGAACTGGAAAGTGACCTGTATCAGGCTAGGAAGAAACACACACCCGAGAAACAAAATAATAATATGTGCAATTTTTATGTACGCCTTTTACAGCTCGCTACAAAGTTTTAACAAATGCGTGTTTCCACATGCCTGTTTATGATGACCAACCATACATGTAAGTAACTGTAAGAACTCACTTTGCAGTTGCGCCACAGGAACAATGGCTTGAGCACATAAGGCCACCTGTCTTATAAGGACAACCTCTGTTTGTGTTGCTTTCGTTCTGTTGAGCTCGGACAAGGACAAGAAATCCTATATTCCTACAAGAAAAAAGGCGCAGCAAAATGATGCATACATAGTTTATTCAAGATGCATTAAAATATATACAAGGTTTAAAGATTAAAAAACCACATCTTGAAAGGAAACTTATGAGGTTATCCCTCCCCAAAATAATAAGTAAATAAATAAAAAGATAAGAATATCATAATAACAATTACAATAATAGTAAAAGGATTTTAAGAGGTTTGAACTTGAAATCCGTAAAACAGTGCTCAATACATAAAGTAGAGCGAGTATACGTATGGTTGACGGAAGAGGATTTTAGGTTGGATTTAAATGCTTTTAACAATTTAGTCTTGTTGATTTGACATAATATTTATAAGAATAATTTGCTCTTGTAGATTTGAAGTAGTGAATCCCAAAAAATCTTCAAAGTTAAGATGGTAATAACCAAAGACAAGCTTGTAGCATTCGACTAAAGATAATTAAGTTCTATGATCAAATAAATTAAACCACTTAAGCCTCTGACATTGCTCTTCGTAAAACATCTCTCCTTTACATTGGTTTTGGGCCATTCTCGATGCTCTTATCTTATCCATTCAAGTAAATGGATGTCCTTTGCCAGATAAGAGCTCCAGACTGGTGCTGCATATTGCAAGATTGGTTGGACAAGAGATTTGTTCACCATAGAAAATATAAATTCTGATTATCACTTGAAGAACAATAATATTTATCCACGGGGCTTAACTTTACAGGAACAAGTATATTATATTATTATCGATATTGTTCCAGACTTAGAAGTGATTCATTGTTTTATTGCTACAATATTGTTTCGTATAAGCCAAAGTGATCACTCTCATCAGGTAATAACAAAGACTGGTAAAATTCGCATGCTGGCAACATACAATACAAGTGGTTGCTTGGTAGTAGTTATGAAACTTAATTCTTAAAGTTCTTGAGAATATATCTCTTCCTGTGGAGGCATGAACTCCCTAATTTGTCACACTTTTTCAGGCTACACAGATCTTTTTTGCAAATAATAATAATAAACTCTTCATACAAACATAAGTTACATTTCTTGGCAATGTTACTGTAGGGTTGTCATTGTCTAATTATTTTCCATTAAATTTGAAAGGGTTTGTTTGCATCTTTAAGGGACCAGATATGTTTGGAGAGTTTCGTTTCGTTTTGTCTGTTGTTGAGTCTAAAGGATGTCTTATGGTTTCCGTAGCGTTCTTTGAAGTTGGATGCAAGCATTACATAAGATTTGGTGGTTGTATTGGTTGTCGCCGTGCCTTGGTACACAACGTTTCATTGTAGGCATTTCCCTTCCAGGGGGCATTCTGATTTTTTCTAAAATTGCAGTCTTTCGGTTTTTCTTGTTTTTGAACACTGAACAAGATCTGTTGAATAAAAGACATGCTTGACAGGCTGGGTATATTGTTCTCAAGACATCAAAATCATCTCCAGGGTCACAGGCAAAACCCAAAACCACACTAAAAGCTTAAATGGAATGATTAGAACAGTTTGATTGTACACGGTCCTGTATAAATGAATAGTCATGTGCAACTTACATGTATGGACCAATCACCCTGTAGCTTGTTGTTTGGTCTCCCCAGATGAAGTGCAGGATATAGTTGTCTTTATTTCATCTTCCTGATCAAGGGAAGAGATTTCGTGGAAGAATGGCAGCTCATCTGGAGACATGGCAACACTGATGTTGAACATTGAAGGACCTTTGTTTCTGATTTCTGGCCTTCGGTTTTAAAGAATTGTGCATACTCTCTTTACCATTTAGTCTATGGCTCCATTTCATATGCCACTTTCAATATTGCTGCCGTTGATTTTCTTCCTGACTGGTTTGTCACAAGGAAGCTGGAGAATTCGTAGGCCTTTTAATGCAGAATAAGCACTTCATCACTGGGCATACTCTGTCATCTGTGAAAGAAATTAGAAGGTTATGTCATGTAAGATATTATTGGGTAAGGTTTTCGCCCACGTGACAAAAATGTCACATTTGATACTGTTAGTACACATCTGCAGTGCATATATATTGTCTGT
>OZ037778.1:28651010-28706010 GCA_964035525.1 Porites cylindrica | reverse complement strand
CTTCAAAGACTTGCTCATTTCTTTGTTGGTAAACTTCTGGAGCAGACCTAATCCCCATCGGCATCCTCAGATATCTATACCTCCCAAAGGGGGTATTAAATGTCAGGAGGTTGCTACTCTCCTCGTCTAACTGGATCTGGTAGAATGCTTTTTCTGCATCCAAAGTTGAAAATAGTGTGGCTCCAGAACAACTAGTTGTGATGTCATCTACCACTGGCAGAGGGTAGTGTTCTCTTTTAATGGCACCATTAAGATCTTAAGGATCTAAGCATACACGAATAGACCCATCCGGTTTATCAACACAAACAAGGCTGCTTACCCAATTGGCAGGTTCATTCAAGGGAACTTTCTCTACAATGCCAACATTCTCCATCCGATCTAACTCTTTCTTCAGTGGGACTCCTTGGAGTGAGGAACTCGTCTGGGTGGGTGGACCACAGGACGAACAGCGGGGTCAACACTAATGTGATATTTCCCTAGGAGGCACCCAAGTCCTTGGAATACTTCAGAGAACTCGTCAAGAATACTGACACTTTCAATAGCATTTATGCGCTGGATTAGGCCCATATTCGCACTGAATGATCTACCCAGGAGGGGCATGTAATTTCCATCAACCACTTGAGAACATACTTGATACCTTTCCCCACGCACCCAAGAAGGCAACTCACACTTTCCAACAGGTCTAATACAAGTTTTGGAGTAATTTTCTAATCTTGCCGAGGAAGGTTGCAAAGGGCTTGTTTTAATTTTGTCATATGCGGCTTTGGACGAGACATTGCACCGGGCCTCAGTATCTAGTTTTAAGACTTCTTGAACAGTTCCAAAATTGACAGTTTCAACCCAGTCTTTGTCTCCTGCATTGACTGCTCCAATGAACATAACTTCAGAGTCACAATCATCAAGAGTGTTAACCTGTTTCTTTTGTCCATCTGGGGTACGACACATCCTTGAAAAATGGTTCATTTTCTGGCACTTGTGGCAGCGTCGCCCAGCAGCAGGACATGAATCTTGGGCATGTCGAATACCACAACTCCTACAGGGCATTCCCCATTGAGGCTTCTGTCCTTTGCCGTCTACTACATCCACTTTCTCAACTTTGCTACCCTCTTCTTTTATGCTCTTCATGTGCTGCTTGCAATGTTTTCTCTAAACTCTGTTCTCTCTCCATCAACCTTTCTTTGGAAAACGGATCCTTAAGCCCCAGGAGTAACATGGATGAAATCCAAGATTCTTCTTTATCACCGAGGTCGTTGTTCTTAGCTAGTGTTTTCAATGCGCTGCAGAATTCATCGACTGTCTCTCCATCTTGCTGTTTCCGTTTGATAAACAAATAACGATTGAAGGGCCTCGAGGTCAGTGGTGCACAATGAGCTTTGAACTTTCCCTCGAGAGCCTCAATTTTATCCCGATCATCCTCGGAATCCCACACAAAATTTGAAAAAATTTCCACGCATTCCTTGCCAAGCACGTGGAGCTACGTAGTGACTTGAATCTTCTCATCCTTTTGATCTAGTCCGCTCGCATTTTTGTACAGGTCCCATGACATTTTCCAACGCTGCCATGCTTCGGCTTTATTCGTCGCTGTAGACAATATCAGAGCTTCAGGCAGTTTCAGGTGCTCCATCCCACTTCTGACACCATGAAGTGTTCTTCGAGAAGACGCAACATACACTCAAGATGGCAGATGCAAATGAACACACTTTATTCCAGTAGGCATGCGCTAAATATAACCGCTGACCTGATGCTACAGACTAAAGGAGTCACCTGACCTTTATTATTTACCATAACATTGTAAGAATTTAACAACAGTACTTAAACAAATACATATTACAGGCATTCTCATCGCACTATATAAATTGTATGCTTTGAGTGTTTTAAGGCACAATGCATCATCCCAGCCAAATGGGATTGCCCTATATGTACTTTACAGTGGACTCTATTAAAGGACACATTAGCCTATGCTCCAGTGCTCTGATGTGAAACTGTCAAATCCAGGGTGCCTGGGATTATTTCTATGAAAAACTAAGATTTTTTGTTGCCTGGGAGCAAACGTTAGGCAGAAATGGCCTCAGGGAAACAAATGCAGGAATGCAGCCTTGAATGGGATTAAAAGACTTGATGATAGGCTGCGGTATCATTGCCTGCAAACAAGGTAGCAGTGTTTTATATCAGGGCATGATATACTTTATTGCATATGCCCTGGTTCAATTTCATTCTTTGATTAAATTCTAGTACCCTTTGTTTTAGGGTTTGATGGTAAAAACCTTTTAATGCAGAGTTCCACTCAATGCATAAAAAAACCAACTGGTTGTTTCTTGCTGTATCTGTGATGTAGGAATGCTAATGCCTGACGTCACTTGAAGTGGGGATTAAAACAAAACTGAATGCAAGGCTGGCAATATGGCAAAGGGCTGATTGATTTCAGACCAATAATTCCACCAACTAAATTAGCCTTCCTCAGGGCAATAGCTACACTAAAAGAGAATACTATAACAGCTCCTAAAATTTGAATTTAAATTTACAGGTATTTCTTTGAAGATATTGTGTTAAACGTTTGGTGGAGTGTAGAATGGGTTGTTTCTTGTGGAGTATGTACTGAATGTTGAAGGGTTACAGGTGATTGTGATTGTGAAAGGGACTCGGTCAGTTGGTTCTCTGTCGGTTTTTTTTTCTCTTTAAGGGCTTCATTACGCGATATCTGTTGTCCTCTGGAGATGTGTTCTTGTGACGAAGTAACATTCTTGGTAACTTGTTACCAAGTAACATTCTTATTGAGATAATTGGGTTGCAAAGAAATTGTCCATGGGCAGTTGCGGCACAAGTGAAGAGCAAGGATAGGGAATAGACTTCTTTGTGTGATATGGGTGGCTGGAGGAGTGAGGTAATTGTTGGTGTTTGTCTGTAGGTTTGCAAAAGATCTGTTTCCATTTTACCATCGTGGACTTGAATGTTTACATCTAAGAAAGGGATAGAGGTTGTGGAGCGTTCGCTGTTGAATTTTTCGTTGGGTGTATGGTGCATAGGTACTTTTCTTCGCTGTGGGTACAAACCATTAAATACCATCAATATGTCTGAGCCAGAGATGTGGCTTTTGAGGGTAGTTTTCCAGTGCCTTCTTTTCTAATTGCCCCATGAATAGGTTGGCATTTGGTGGAGCCATATGTTTGCCCATAGCTGTACCTTGTTGTTGGATTTTTAAAACTAATAAGTTCAAAACAAAATCGAAATAAAAGTAAGTTGAATTAAGGATAAAATTGAATCACAACATACACATCCATCAAATATAGTGATCAACAGCTGCTGGTTATGAAAAATTAACTTGAGGACTGGGGCTAGTTAGAAACAGTGTAATATGGTGTAACAGTGAACAATGTCAACCACTAAACACATACGACTGGTGAAGTGTCTTTGCCCAAAGACACTCACAACTGTCCTCAAGGCAGTGGTCTCTCCTGAAACTAGGTAGCCCTTTAACACTGGGGTGGCACATCCATCAAACACTTCCACAAGGTCATAATTTGCCCAATGCACCACTCGTGAACAATTATTCTTGAAAAGATCGTTCTCTGCCTTGAAGAGTTTTTTCAAACTTTCTCCTTCATCCAATTTTGTAGACGAAAAATAAAGGCACTACGAAAGCGCTTCATGCATAATTGGAAAATAAATCCAACCCCCAGATAAAAGCGCCCCTTTGATATATAAAAAATGAACGTTATCATTCTGGGGTGAACGAGCTAAAATATTGAACCCAGAAGATGCAAAACATATTAAGATTGTTTCAAATTGCTTTTTCTACTCTCGTTGTAAGCCTCCCCCAGTAGAAGTCCTGCAAAAACACTTTACTGAGAAGTTGTATAAACTTAACTCAGGGCTTATGAGCCACACCTTTCTGTATTAGATATAAATTTCTTACAAAAATGACAAATATGGTTTGTCGTTTCTTAACCACAGTTTCTTGAGTTTGCATAAGGCACAAGCTATAAAAGGTTATTCAAACTCTTAGAGTGATAGCAGCAGACTACTAAAAACAGTCCACTGGTAAAGTTTCTTTGACCCAAGACACTCATAACTGCCCTCAAGGCGATGGTCTTCCCCACAAACAGGATGACCCTTTAGTACTGGGGTCCCACAACCATTGAACGCTTGTATGACAAGGTCATAATTTGCTGCAATGCCAGAACCACTTGAGAAAAACTGTTCTGAAAAAGATCTTTTCCGCTTGGAAACGTTTCTTACTGAAGAGTTCTTTGAACTTAACCCTAAGCTTATGAGCACACTTTTCTGTACTAGATGTAAGTATTCTAATTATTGATTACAAAAAGGACATTGTTAGTTGTTTTTAACCGTTAATTAAACAATTCACAATCATTTTCTTGATATTGCATAAGGCAGAAACTGCAATCCTGGCCAAAAGGTTTCGTGACAGGTCCCTTTTTCACATGTTTTTCAATGGACTTTGCAGCAAACTTGCGATAAACACTCATAAACGCAGCCTTATCAAACTTTTTACTTTTGTCATATTTTAAATAGTGAGAACTTCAAAATGGTCGTTGAACAGACAAAGTCTGTGACACATTTGATAATTACATTACTATTATGTTACTGATTATCTAAAAACCCGTCTGTTTGCGGTAATACTTTCTGAAAAATTTCACAATGAAGCTAGTATAAGAAAGGATGGAACACACCACAAATGGCACTCTTGAAAGGCAAAGGCTACTAACAAGAGGACGAAACATGTGTATGTGTCACTTTTGTACTAGCATACTGATAATTAACATGTAAACAGCTCTATTAACCTTATTGTTGGCTATTCAGATGTAATTGACTGCTGTCTATTACTGGAAGAATTAATATCAGAATTAATGTCAGTGATAACTATTAAGAAAACTATTTCTTGTTACTGGTAACCCGTAAACTCAAATAATAATTCAAAATTTTAAAGCATGCAAACATCTTTAGGAATATATTCAAATACATGATAAAAACAATTAAGTTAGAAAATAGTGTAAATGAAATATACATTGATTACAAAGGTGAATAAGTGAGGTTGAAGTAGTATATGTATGCATTAGTAACATTACAAGTGAAGTATGTTTTTAAGATCCTAATTATAAGTTACATTGAAAAAAATAAGTCTTAAGCAAAGGTACGGCCAGAGCTGCCATTGTAAAGGCAAGAAAGGCTGTACTTTCTCTTTTGTGTAGCGCTTATTGTTAGACATTTGTATACTTGGAGTATTCGTGAAAGCACAGATTCTTATTTTTCGTTTTTATGTGTAACTATTTTTCTTCTTCTTTTTTAATTTAAAGATAAGTAAAAAAAAGAAATCAAATCAAAGTAAACTGAAATGAAAAAAAAATTGAATCAAATTAAATCAAAATTAATTTCTGACCACTGCCACTACCATTATGCATTGCATACATCATTGCAAAGATTGTAAAATGGCTCGAGTTTGAAAGTTTTAGAGATCACAGACAACAGGTTTGCATCCTGGAAGATGATGTCCTTAGAGGAACGATTTTCATGTATGTCAAACAAGGTTTTAAACACAGGGAAGCAGTTTTTTCAAAATGCTTGGAGTATTCAAACTCTTGACAGATGTTTGCGCCATTTTGGGATTTATTAGAAGGATGACACTGTTTGGTTTGAAGACGTTAATGGGGGCTGTAAAAAAGGAATTAGAAAGCCAAGGAAAAATGTAGGGGTATAGAGGCATGCACAAGAAAATCAGACAAAAATATGACATTTTTCTTCCCTGAGATCAAGTGTATGATGTGATGTCTGATCTTGACCCTGATGGACTTCCTGCTTGTGGTGGTGTTGGCACTAAGAAGGTCAGATGCAAAAAGGACATTTCTCTTCAAAGGGTCCAAACTGGGTCCATTTTCTGGATGGACATGATAACCTAAAAAGAAATTTTCCTTCACACTATGAAGTGGAGAGTGTCTAATTCTCCGCAGGTTGCTGTTGAAATGTCGCTTGTCCAGAAAATTGTTAAAAAATAAACATCTTAAAATGTTTTATAAAATTTTAACGTTGTGACTGATAACAAGTCAAATTGTAATTGCTGAAATGTTAATGTCGTTCATTCTTATTTTTTGTAGAGTAATTGCATAGATCAACAGAATTACAATCTGGCAAACCATTATCTTTGAAAACTGCCATTGTGTCATCAGTAAATGAACTGTTAGCTCTGATTCTCTCTGTTGGTGTTAAATTGGGCCA
Source organism: Porites cylindrica (assembly GCA_964035525.1). Lineage (NCBI taxonomy): Eukaryota > Metazoa > Cnidaria > Anthozoa > Scleractinia > Poritidae > Porites > Porites cylindrica. The sequence continues at coordinate 28,699,782 of OZ037778.1, read as the reverse complement.
ATCTGACAAATTATTTATGCATTTTTTGCAGACAAAAAAAACATCGTTTCTGTGATGAACAGTAACTTCATCTTCATTTTGTGCTTTTCTACAAAGCCTGCGTCTTGGTCCCCTCGTTTTTTTTTCTTTTTCTTAAGTCCAGACCTGTTCGTTTTGTTTCAAGGGTCATTTCACAGGAGATCCCGTATTATTTCTCTTGTAGTTTTTTTCAGTGGCCTTTTTTAAATACAAGGCTCTAACAGAGTACAGATTTCCAACAACCGTCAAAGCCCCTTCATCAGTTAGAAAGCTGCTGCATGAGATTACTGTTTTCTGGCAGTCGGCATATGTTAAGTAATGTCTGTATGGTACGTTTACGTAATTCTTTTCCAGAATTCTCATGAAATCCTCCCAATCACAAAAGGGACTTTTTCCAATTTCTACTTTATAATACCATTTTTGATAGAAAAGTAGCCTCCATGTCTGCTTGGGCCCAAGTCATGCAATTCTCCCTGCCCCCATGTGGCTGCTTCAAACCAACATCATTGTTTTGCAGGTTAGTCTACTTAAACCAGTGAGTACCTCGTTTGGTTACGTTTCGACAGGCTAAACATGACGCTTGAGCTCATAGTAGTGTAAAATGTGACCTTAACAACAGAGTTTTCCTTTGCAGTACATGGTGTTTTAGAATAAAAATTTGATTGAGCAAATCTAATCGTGGTTGCTCTGATTCTTACTAGCATTTTTACATTTAGTTTTATTGAAGGGGGCCACAAGCGCCTGTTGTGGAGTGCCCTCTCCAGACGTCTTGCTTCTCAGTTTGGCACGTATCTCTGAGCCTTTGGTTCGTTTGTATGCTATTAATGGTGGTTCGTGAAAAATGCGAGCTAACAGTTGGAGGAAGTACCAGTTTATTTGCTCTTTCGGTGATAATGTGGTATGGGGATTGTGTGTAGTTACTAGGGGATGCGATTGGTCATTCCCCTATCTTTGGTGAGAACATTTTCTTCCTGGGTATACAAGAGAGTATACAAGAGTTTTTGCACATAAAACATGATGCACCTAACATGGAAATTATGGCCAGTCCATGCAGTGGGCTTAGTTAGGTGCATCATATCTATATCCGAACTGTAGAAGATTTCGTATGCGAATTATGTATATGTTTCAATGATTTTGTCCTCCATGGTACCTACTTTGCCTGCTCTTATACGTATGATTTTCACGTTTGAGAAATATTGAGACTGTATTCAGAGGGGACGTTAAAAAGCAGAACATGGGCGTCACTACACAAACACTTTTAGGAATTCATTTACTTCCTATGACAGCCAAGCTGGTGTCTGCTCATTGCTACAGCTCTTCATAATTCTTTTTTCGGGGAGCTTTCAAACTGTTGGGTATCCCTTGAATGTAAGAAAAAAGGCAATTGGCTTAGTTAGGTGCATCATTTCTATAATTTATTAATGTTTGATTATCCCTTCCAAACACCAAAGAAAATAATTTTTGTTGAAAATGTTTCGTTCTTAGAGGGATTGAAGCCTGATTCCAAAAGAAGGGACTTAGCCTACACCAAGTGACTTAGGTAAGACATTTATACTTAACATCTCAAGATGACATTATAGGGTAACTCCAGTTGATTGTTGTGACTATAAATTAAGAACTTGTTCGGTAGCTTACCTTAAGTGTGATCCATGTCTGTAAACTCCATCCATGCTGCAAGGATGCTGGCAATGGTTTCTGACTCATGAAAATTTTTATATGGATCAAAATCTTTGGTAGGACGTTTCTTTGCATTTGAGTTGTCACTGCTCATTTCTGAAAATGAGGTGCCCTTTTTACCAGCAGATTCCTCTGTCTTTATTCTTTTGTTGCTGACCTATGAAGAAAACACATGCTGCTAAACAGGACTAGTTGACAGTAGATGTATTTAACTTCACTTTTTTTTGTTAATAAACATTATTCAGATCGTACCAAACAGCAATGTACATATGATTCAAATAATACCCAGTGGCAATGATTAAGGTTAAGGCATAGTGGTATAACACATTGTATCATCTCCTGTGTGTATTTTTCCTTTGTTATTCAACCAGTTTTACTATCTTGGAAGGCTATACGGTCCCAGTAAGTAAATATCTCATTCTTACAGTAGTTGAATAAACCACCTTTAACCACTGTATCTCATACATGCACATATTACGGTGGAACTCAGAAAATGTGCACTCCAACCCTTCAAGACGTTCTGCTTCTGTTTCCCCCCAGTTTCTAGGTCCATTGAGTGTTACATGCCTGTTCCATCAGCTGATTCCCATGAACAACTATCTTCTTGAGGACATTGCCATCTTTCATAGGAACAGGATCCTTTTGGAATTTTTTTAGCAGATCTGTCAAATCAAGAGTTCAAGACCTATTGGACCACCTTCTGATTGTCGTTTTATCTGGTTGTCAAACATGTACATGTGCTTTTTCATGACGAACATAAAGGCTATCCTCATGACTTCAGTAAACATCTTTCTGGTGGCGTTCTCATCGGGGTCTTCTGCTGCTGCTAGCCAACGTCATGGTGTTAAACACTTAAAAAAATATAAAAATGTCCAAAACGAGTTTCACTCTTTCTCGAAAAGGGTGATTTCCAGGGCTTGTATGTCCATTAGCTTCACCAAACGATACTCGCAACCATGAGAAAGGATGAAACATTCCAGGTTTGTGAAAGTTTTCTCATTCCTGTCCTTGGTAAATCCTCGCTAATTTCTAAATGACTACCACTCAGGGCGAATGAATAAATAAATGGTAAATGAGACCTTGTTATTCTCTCAGACTATGCTCCATCCATCATTTAATGGCATCTCTCATTGGATTTTGTAATGAATTTGTTGAAGTCTTCTTCTAGTGCTACGTCCTCTTTCATTTTAAGGTCATGGTAGAAACTGTTTTGTTGGTTGTGCCTTCCACGTCTGACTAGTTTACCCTTTTCTCCCCAAGACTCATTAACAATTTTGCCTAATGATTTTGCCAAGAATAACAGGGTTTAACTGACACGGGAAATTTTCTTTTTCTTAAGTTTATCCTCTGAATTATCATAGTTACAAAGAATCCTGATAATGAATAGTGAAATTCATCTGATATCAGTAGAAATTCCAATTTTTTAAGACCAACCCTGGCTGTCGGGCATATATAGCCACGGAGATATAAGATAGATAGAGGCTAGACAGATAGTTTATTGAAAATCTCTTTGCAGCCACATTAGTGCATATGTTGCAGAGCATCTGTGACTTCTATAGCCACATTAGAAATTTTCTGCCTGTCCATTTCACTATCTTTTTTTCCTTTGCTGCTTTGATCAGGGTAAGGCTTTTAACTCCGTTTCCATGAAATTTCAGCACAATGCTGACTGGCTGTTGCTTCCGCATCACCCCAAACAAAAGAGGTATTCTGGGATGATCACCTACAATCATCGTCAAAAATGTTGGGAAGGTTACCAAGTTTTACCTTTTTTGTACTTCCCCCCCCCCCCCGCCCCTGGATCAATATTGGACAAAACTAAATTGCAGGCCATCTGACAGGGTGCGGAAAAAAATGAAAAATTATGCGGAAATTTCAGGCAATATTATGCGGAAGAAAGTGCCAATTATGCGGAAAAGACAACAGATTATGCGGAAATTTCCAACGAAACGATCGCGGCTTCGCAGCTTATTTCTAAAAAAAACGATCACGGCTTCGCCGCTCACTTCTAACAAAACAATCACGGCTACGCCGCTCATTTCAACGCAAAGTACGGTAAAAACGATAAACGGAAATATCAACAAGCTCTTACCAAGAATTTGAGTTCATTACATCTTTTAAACATAATGCTTGTTATCATGCTTGACCTTTTTCTGCCATTCTTTGACAGGTATTTCTTCATTTAAAGCAGTTTTTCCTTAGACTTAACGCGAAGATTCGACATGATTTTGTTCTTCAATTCGTGGAAACATTTTAAGCTTAGCAGCCAGGCATTAGAGCGGACGAGGAAAACTGGACACCGGAAGCAGTCCCAAAATGTTCCGTTTCTTGCAGATGTTCTGTGAATACCAATTATCGAAGTGAACCCCGATCACTGTAGTTCAAGTTAAATTTATTTCCCATAATAAGCAATGTATAATACTTTCTTGCTGAATCCTTGGCTTGAAGTTTCATTTTTTTTTACATTCACAAAAGAAAGTACACTTAACAGTAAAGTGGGGATGTCGTTAATACCAGGAGTCACAGACAAAGTAGTTAACAAGATCATTAAATTTCTTTCCTTCGGAAAAGACAGTTTCAAACGCCCCTTTTGTAAATCGATATTACAGTTTTTGGTAATATGTGCCTTATCTTTCATTTTGAGGTACAGTATGACAAATTACACGCCCTTAAAGTACAATAACTTATTAAAAGAACATTAAAATAAAGAATTCAAAAAGTAATATAATTGTTTTCTCTTTGTCAATGCACACCATTTCGTAGGTACGGATTTTAAAGTCCTAAATTGACAGCTTCCATCAAACATCAAAACTCCTACGGTAACCATAACTTCAATAGCGCTGAATGAATAATACTGTCAGTGACCGCATCAAAAACATTTTAAATACACAATTAAAAAAAGTAACAACAAACGTTCTCAGCTTTTCAATAGACAACATTCCGTACATACGGATTGAAAAGTCCATTAAAAGAATGGCTTCCATCATTACTTCATTTCTTTGTTTTCCTGCTCTTTCGTAGCCAGTTAAATACTTGATCTATCTCCATCAACTGTGGGCTAGTAAATGGAGCATTTCCGACAACAGACACAGGCCCGTAGAAGACACACGAATCATGGCAAGTTTCGATGTCATCGCGCTTTGGCCAGTCAAACATTTGGGAACTGCATTTGTGGAGAAACTTGTACATGGCATGTGAATCATCAGATCTTTGAAGGACACGGCCAATGTAAAACGACTTCTGATATTCAACTGCATAATACGTTTCCTCTTGCGGTGTAGGTAACTCGTCAAAGCCTTGAATTTTACCGCCATGTAGCTCTAGAACCATATGCTTTCGAAAGCTTGTGAAGTCATCAGGCAGGGACGATTTCAAAAGTAGGCATCTAGCGTATGCACAAACAAAAACGTCACAATCATAACAATTTGATTGTTGCGGAATGTCCTGTGGTGTGTTTGTAGAGAAATTCCATTCTTCGGGCTTTAGCTTAGGATCAATTTCTTGTAGGAGATCGCACATCTTCACGATTGCGTTTTTTGTGGATGGCTTCACAAATGATGCTGCTAGGCTGTCGAGAACAAACATTTCCCCTTCTTTGGGCTTAACAACTAAAAGCGACCAATGTTCAATTTGTCCTGGATTGAGAGGTACAAGGACGATGTCTTGTTCCAGCCGTGGAGCCTTCCCCTTTAAAATGTTACTGGCTGGTTTCAGACCAGCTGCCTTCTCAAAAGGCTCCCATCCAATTGTCTCAGCTTTCAAACCCTGTGCAGAAGCTTCAGCTGCAAGGAGTTTCAAGTACTCGTCAATAATGAAGTTATTAAGGTAATTCTCCTTATCAGTCGTATTACCGCCGATAAGACCTTGTAGGTCCTCCTTATCTGTTAAGTTGCTTCCTTTAAACCTGGTCATGTCATCAAGCAAAAATTGTACGAGAGGCTCTTTGTACAGAGGAAAGACGCAGGTATCTTCTCTCGCAAATACAGTTACTATGTCATGGCTTAGTCCATAGTCCACTGTGCACGTTGCAGACAAAGTACTGGAAGTACTGGCTGACCTTCCGCTAAAACAAAATCTACTAATACATGCTATAGTAGACTTCCCGCTCATTTCTTTCGGTTTCTTCGTTTTAACGGCGGAATCTGACATTTTTCTTTTTGTTCCCCTTTTTTGGTCATTTGGTTTTCCCATGCTTTCAGTGTGCTGAGCTTGTTTCATTTCTTCTTTTGGTACATGTGTCTTTGGTTTTCCCATGCTTTCAGTGCGATGGGCTTGTTTCATTTCTTCCTTTGGTACACGTGTCTTTGGTTTTCCCATGTCTTCAGTGTACTGGGATTGTTTCATTTCTTTCTTTGGTACATGTGACTTTGGAGTGCTGTTTGGTTCCTGTTTCTCGGCAGTTTGTTTTACGGTGCTTTGGGGCATTCGCTTATTCAAGAGGGGCACTGTGGCTGATGGTTGATCCTTTTTCTTTTCATCTGAAAACTGGACCCGGAGATTCCAATTTAAAAAGTGGAATGCTTTGATTGTGCTTTGATTTAGGGATCGTCGCTTGTCATCAAGAATATCATCATATGCAGAAAATGCCCGTTCTACATCGTAAGAGCCTGCTGTAGCGGTGCAATAGCACGAGGCTATCTTGTAGAGCTCGGGAAGGTCGCTTGCACATGACTTCCAAAAAAGAACAAGATCTAGGTTGCCATCTGTGCTGCCTTTGATAGCTTCAGGACCAAGATGGTTTACATACAGATCCCATTCGTTTCTTGACACTGCATCAAATCCAGGAATGCTATCGTTTGCATCAATGGTGCGGTCTGCAAAGACGAGATTTCTTGGATCAAGTAAACGTACCTGCCTTAGAAACTCTAAGGCTGGCTGAGCACCTGCCACCACATACTTTCGTAGTTTCTCATGGGCAGAAGTGAAGGCTGAATTAGCAAGAAGAACAAGTTCCTCCCTCTCCTCACAACTGAAGATGTTGCTTTGAAAACAAAAAGAAAGATCGTCTTCCGACAAGTGAGTGTTTTGCTCGAGATAGTACATGAGACTTTCCATCTTGTTGTGAACCTGCGTTATGTGTGGCACCTTTTGTTGAAAAAAGTCAATGTAAATTTTAAGGGTTGGTGACTTCTCTTTCAAAAATTCCAGTTGCGCACCAAGCTTCTTCATAAAGATCTCATCGCTGTACATTTCTTCCAGGCGAAGAAGGGAGTTGCATGCAACATTCCTGCCTCGATCAAGTTCCTCTTTTTTTATAAAGTCATTAAAAAGTAGGTAGTGTTCTGCATGGTAAAGAATGGACTCGAACCATGCCCCCCAACTTTTTGTGTTTGGGTTTGGTGGCATTTTGACTCCCTCCTCACGGCCAAGAGCATTCCGCAAGAACGCAAGAAATCTGCTTTTTCTGCCGCTTGGAATAAAGAACAAATTCCTAAAACACTTCACAAATTCGTTGACCTCTTTAAAGCCTTTCTTGAAGTCAGAAGCCACCAGGTTAACCACATGACTATTACAGGTAATGTGCACACACAGAGGAAACAGACACGACAGTGTGTCATTGAATGCCTTCTTCATGTATCCAACGTTGTCGGAATTGAATACACGCACGTTATCAAACTCAATGTTGAAGTCATTCACCGTTTTTACGACCGCTTGAGATACCGTTTTGTTATTAGTTGCACTTAAGAAATGCGTATCTAATAAATAAGCCACAGTGTTCCCAGAAGGAGACAACTCATCAAAATCAAGAATGACAACCATTATGTCAAGTACGTACCTCCCCTCATCATCACTCAACTCATCCACCATCAGTGCTACAGGTTTGCCTTCGATCTTTTTTTTCAACTCGCTTTTTTCAACTTGATACACATCAAAAAGATAATAGTCCCAAAGTTGTGAAGCCTTTGGAATAGCTCCCCCGTTTACCACCCGGGTGTCTAAAAATTGTCTCATGATCGGGCTATCGGACTTGTGAAGTGGTACATTTGCTGACGTGCAGGCTCGAATCCACTCCTCACACACTTTCACCTTCTCAGCTTGTGGCTTCGTTTTGCACTGAAATGCCGTTTTCAGGGTTTGCTGCTTTCCATCACTGTTGCTGACTTTCTTATGTGTCACAGATTCCAAGTGCTTATCGAGCACAGACTTCATTGAGTGATCTAAAACAATATTACAAGTGGAACAGAAAAGGAGACCATTGTCCGCGTGAAAAACCCCAGGATACTGCGCAGCATGATCTTTTGCTGACTTGTCAACAGCTAAATGAGGATCCTTTTTCGGCTCACGAACAACAAATTTATCCATACTCAACAGAAGGAGTGAAAGAGACTCTAGAAAATACACTTTACTAAACAGATCGATTTAAACAGGTCTACATGTTTTCAAAGGCCGTCTCTCGCGTTCGACTTTCCCGCACTCGTATCAAACGCAGTTTCTATCAGTTCCTGCTATTGGCTAAAATACAAACGCCATCTATCCAATAGAAATTAGCATTATAAAAAACTAGTTTCCAGGACACCCCAGAAAGTGCATGGAACGCCTGGGGGGTTAAAAAATGTGGTGTACGAACAAGCAACGAACAAACAGAGTATTTTCTCGCTGATTTGGGCAAAATATTTCTTCAAAATGATCAATCTCTTCACTAATTTTGCTTCTGAGGACGGTAAGCAATTCCACCTTTGCTTATATGGAGCAATTTTTTAGTATTGTGCGGAAAAATGCCCTCAAGATGCGGAGGATGCGGAAGTTGGTCAATTATGCGGATCCGCACCACCGCATCCTGTCAGATGCCCTGTAAATTGTTTTTGTGCGTAATTGTTGTTACATGTCCCAACATTGAATAGGGGGCATGGGGGATATTCAGGAGAAGAACAAATAATCTTTTTTGAACATAGACATAAGGCGTATGAAATGGAGCAATAATGTTGTTAAGTTATTCCACCTTCCCAACTACTTTTGTCCGTGATTGTCTTGAAATTCTGGGTGTGGTCATGAAGAAACAAAAGTCGACGACTTTCTGTAGTAAAGCACTTCTTTAAAAAAGACACAGAATTGGTACTCTCGTGAAAAGTAAGAGTTACTGTGCGTTGTTTTTATCATTTCAGGCGAAATAAAAAGGCTAATACAATTAGGTTATGCTTATTATTTTTGGAACATAAGGGCATGGATTGTTATGATTATGTTTGTGTCGGGACGGCTTCATTGAGTGACAACTGTAAAATATTTCACTTGTTTAAAGTTCTGCTGTCATTTATGTGAAGGGGAGGAGTCGAAATTGTTTTGTAATGCGAAAGATAGTTTGTTTTGGCCTGTTTGAAAGGTCGACGGCCAATGATAATAACCCTGAAAAAGGGAGAGGTAAATATAGTTTGCGAAACCGTGAGTAGCGACTTGTGTATCTTGTGACATATAGCAGAGCCGATGTAAAAAAAAGTTGTGACAAGGGAAGCATTTGCCGAAAAGATTTCACTAGGGTGGATGGAAATGACGGGTGTTAAGGTTGTGCAGTGGGTTGTAGCGCGAGAATTACATGCTGATGCAGGTGTTTCAGAGAGCAATTCCCATTATCACATGGCAATGAAACTGGAAAAACGTGCTCGCTGGCTGAAGGTACGCCAATTCTTAGATGACCGCTACGGCATAAGGGTGAACTTTAGCGCCGTACACAACACATACTACTCTGCGTACAAATACGCCACAAAGGAAGATGAGTTCTGTGTTCACTACGAGGGTCACCCAGACCTAAGCAATGCGCGTCCACCGAGAACTGAGAAGGCAATCTCAGGAAACAAGAGAAAGACGAAACGAAAGCGTGGTCTTTCAGTGTACGAGGTTGCCCAGTTTATCCAGGCTAATAACGTAAAATCACCGCTACAGCTTCTGTCTATAGCAGCTTCACAAAATCGGGAAGGGAAGACAGAGCTGGTGGAATTTATATGTAACAGGGGTGGAAAAGAGTAGATGAGTGTCTGGCTATCGCGCAGGAGTTTGGCAACTGCAGAAGCGAAGTATGAAAGGTCACAGAAGACTCGCATGCAACTTCTACATGAAAGCTACTCTGCCGAATGCGTTGCCAACTGTTAGGGGAAGTGGCTAGAGGCGGCAGTTAACCTCCTGAATAGAAATGAAATCAGCATCAGTGTTTTCGCCCAAGCTGTCTTGACGTTGCTGGAAAAAGGAAGAGGAAAGTACAGAAACCTGTTTATACATGGAGTTTCCAACTGCGGGAAAAGTTTTGTGCTCACCCCATTGAAAAGCATTTATGGCACTTTTTGTAATCCCGCCACTGGAACTTTTGCCTGGGTTGGTGCAGAAGAGGCGGAAATTATTATGTTGAATGATTTTCGGTGGAAACCCTCCATAATAGCATGGGCTGACATGCTCCTGTTGCTAGAGGGAGATATAGTGCATTTACCAGCTCCCAAAAATTTCTCGAAACGGGACATTGAGCTTAGGAATGATACCCCTATCTTCGCAACATCAGACGCGCCAATTGTTTACATAAAGGGGGGAAGTGTTTGCGTGGCAAACACTGAAATGATGAATGTAAGGTGGAGATTTTTCCACTTCTGGAGACAAATTCCACCAGCTGAACAACTCCAGTTAATTGCTTGTGGTCACTGCTTTTCAAAACTGATTTTAGACAACATCACTGAGTAGAGTCTTTTAAAATAACTTAGGGTAGCGCGTGTATTGTCTTCGCTAATCTGATTAGACAATGAGTCAAAAGGTGCAAACATGGGAGGCCACATTACTCCATTTAAGTAGCCGAAATTATTTCGTTTATAGTAGCTCCAAAGAGAAAAAAGTTATATTGAATTGTGTAGGACGTTGAAAGGAGTTAGTGCTATGCCTTTTTAGGGCCATTTTAGCGTTTTTCTAAGGAAAATACCACATTACTCCGCAGCTAGCATTTAAATTAAACTTGAGTTAACTAATTGACCTTTATAAGACACTGTTTCATTGGAGTAATGTTGAAAATCACTAGTTACATTTATTTCTGTAGAAAAATGAAGGAAAAATGGAACATATTCTAATACGGTTTACATATTTTTGTACTTTGTTTGCAAGAATGTTGGTTCATTGGTGATGTATTTGGGACTTTCTTATGGAGTAATGTGGTGGAGTATTGTGAAAATCGTTGTGGTTTACTGTTCTCAAAATAGCTTAATGATTGACAGGTGACACCATTAGCGTGAAAAGATAATCACACTGTAAATTGTTGAAGCTCCAATTTGTATTATTCCCCTTATGACATCGTCACTTAATGTAAACATAATATAGTGTAAGAACTGAAGTATGTAACATTAAAATACCTTGTTTACGTTTGTTTAATACTTGGTTCGACAACCTTTTCCTTCAATAATTGATAGAACTCTATTGGACATACTTTCTATGGTTTTATCAATGACAACAGTATCCATCTTGCTAAATGTGCGCAACACTCTGTTTTTGAAGTCGCCAAATGATTCTTTGTTGATGTGTTTTTCAATCGCTTCATCATCTAATGAATCTTTGACAATATGAAAAATAGATTCACATGGGTTCAGGTCTGGCGAACGAGAAGGTATCTTCGAAAGTTTGCATTCAATTTCTCTTGGAGCACTCATAGCTAATTTGGACACCTGACTTGGATCGTTATCCATAACAAATACTCTTTCCAACTTGTTTTGGCCCTGCACGTCCGAAACATAAATTAAAATGCTGCCTAATGAAATTAGCAAAGAACTGGCCATTCAATTTGTCATAGGGCTCTCTGAGAGTAACTCCTTTTCCGTAAGCTATTTCAACCATTACGTGCAGCCTTTTTCCTCCCGCTAAATCTTTCGAGCCTTTGCTGGTTACTTGCAAGCCTTCGCTTTTTTGACGCCATACTCTTGCCTTTGGAGCCATTGCTGTGCTCATGGGATTGGTGTTGTATACGAAAGACACACCATCTAAATAAAAAGCTACTTCGTCAGTCCTAAAACCTGGGAAATCTTGTTCGTAGCGTGCCATTTTCCTTGCATACTGAAGCCGCTCTTTTTTGTCACTTTCTTTCAGAAGACCCTTTTCTCTAGCTTGTAAGAACGAGAAACCCATCTCATTTAAGCATCTGGAATACGTGCGTGCCCACAGGTTTCATGCATACGTGTGCAACTAGAATTTTCCGGTGTTTCTCGAAAACGTTTATTGTCCCTAAGCCTCCTGCTAACTGTAGCTGTTATTCAAGTTGTTTCTCTTTGTTTCGTCTTTAAATCATCGCACTCACTGAAATGACACAAAGTGAAACTGTGTAACTGAACAGACGCAAAAATGCATAACAACAAACGGGTGACATTTAACACTAATTGCTCTCATGTCTTCTAATTTTATGTAATGAAACAGACAAGCTATGGCGATTCTTTCCACTTTCTCCAAACAAGGAACCTTCATTTAATCTATCGCCGAAAAGTAAGCAACATAAAGGTTTTTTTCCGACGTTGTTAAAAAACAATCTACACATGGTAGTGGATTTTGTGGTCACGCTTTGACATGTCACGCATGTGAGATACAAGGATCTCATGATGGTGATTTTAACGAAACTAAAGCCTTATTCCATTTTATATACACATTGTAAAGTACATTATCAATAGATTTCCCGGGTGAGAAATCTCAGCGAAATGTTAAAAGCCACATGTTTTACTAGCGTTAAAGACAATTGTCTATTCTCACACAATCATCGTGAAAAATGTTGGGAAGGTTACCAATTTTTACCTTTTTTGTACTTGTCCCCCCCGCCCCTGGATCAATGTTGGACAAAACTCAATTGTTTTTGTGCGTAATTGTCGTTACATGTCCCAACATTAAATAGGGGGCGCGGGGGGTATTCAAGCAGTCCGGGGTGGTTATCTAATTTGATAACCGAGACCAAAACAAACCAATAGCCAATCGCTGTACAGATTCAAGTTCACGTGACACGGTATCGAGGAAACAATTTTTAATTCAATATGGCGTCCTGAGGCCTAACCAGACCATTTAATATGTGATTGTACATTTTAAATTGTTCGAATAAAGAGGAACAAATTCGGACTACTATGAAATTTGGAACTAAAAATTATTTCCCGTTTGTTTCTTCAGAGTTCCTTTGCTATTTTTTCACTTATTTCCGGGCTCTGGTTCTTCTCCGCACAAGCACCCAGCGAATATGACATGATACAATGAAACAATGAAAGTAGTAAGGAATATTCTCTAGGAAACGGTTTTTATTTAATCATTTTAAAACAAAATCATTCTTACTCTAAATCATTTTCAGTCTTTGTCAGTGTCTTGCTTTCTTGGTGGACGGCAAAGCTTCCAGGTTTTTAGCACTTGTACATGTCTCTAATACGGGTCCAACAATCTGTTAAAAAGTAATATTTGACAGAGTTTATTTCCTGAAGTGTTGCTACCTTACTTATAAATCGTTCTTAGCTAAAAAACAACTCTGGTTCCTGAGGGGAAATTATTGGGAGGCTGAAATTGTAGTGCATAAGTTTGCAGCGCCAAGCCACACACTGAAAATGGTTACAAATTATTTCTTGTTTATGGTTAAGTGGCCTTTATTTAAAACTCGACCTGTCAGTAGCCCCACATTCTTTTTGCTTGCCATGCATCTTCTCCCCTATCAGGAAGATGGATTGCAAGCTCGGCCTGTCAGCCAAAAGAATACACCGACTTCATTATATACATTATTTACACTGGGCCTTTATTAATTTGTTGCCTAACTTGCATTTAATCGAGAAAGTATAGTTACTGTTATTGAAGTGCACAGTAACCATATTACTCATCGAAACTTTACCACTACATGCTCAAGTAAATGTATCATTATCTTGATCTTCCACAAATAAAATTTCCTGTTCATTGTCCACAACCTGATTGAGTTCTTCACACACTTCATAGAAGAAAGAGAGGAGGACTTCTTTTTTTAAAGAGGACTGTTTCCTCTTAAGTTCATTCATCTTATTTTGAAGCACATCCTTGATGTCTTCATCCGAAAGAAGATTAATTTTCTCCTCTGCTCTCTCTCGAATCTCTGATTTAGTAGCATTATTTATGTCCTCCCCCTGAATTCGGTCTTCTTTAGTTGTGTACACAGTTGTTACTCGAACATCAGTTCTTGGCTTTCCTTGCACAAAGTGTTTGAGTTACAACTTTCTTCTGTTTTCCTTCAGAGTGTCATCCATCTCCAGAAGGTGTTTGTCCAGAACTGTGCCACTAAGGGAAATGTGCTGGTTGGGGCTTCTTACAAAATACCTTTAAAAAATTCAGCATTGAAACAAAATCAGGAGACATACACATAATGATAAATATAAGTGTATGTTGAGTTTTTATTTCCAGTTAAACTTTATTTTTCCTTTGTTTCAAACTCATTATCATACATTACCATACATAAAAACAAAGGAAAATTAAATTTAACTGGAAATAAAAATCAACTACAACATAATTATTCGTAGTGTAATTAATATATTACACCATATTATTTATGTTTTGTTTCAAACTTTTCTTTGGTTTTAAATTTTTCAAACCAGTTTCATTCTTATTTTCCGTTGTGTGAGATTCATTATCATAATCTCAGACAAAGAAAAATGAAAATGATACTGACTCAAAAAATTTCAAACCAAAGAAAAAGTTAAACTACAACATGACTACAAAGGAAAATTTCAGATTGAAATAATAACAAAAAAACCTAAGCAAACAAGAAGAATTACATTGGAATGTGGCCAGTTGATTTTGTCAGGCCAACATTTAAAGCCTTGATTTACTGGCTTCACTAGGAGGGTTTAGGTGGCCAAAATTGATACCAAAGGCACGGTAAGGTAAGGTAAAGTCTGCTTATGAGCCCAGTGGCCCATCAGGCTGCAGCATGACGGAACTAGGAGTATTTCTACTCCCCCCTGGATGGGATGCTGGTCCATCACAGGTTATCCCCCAACATTACTGTCACTGGTACCCATTTATACCCCGGGGAGGAGAGAGACACTGTGAGAGTAATGTGTCTTGCCTAAAAACACAACACGGATACAGTGGTTTCAATAATAGCTGGGTAGCAGGTAGAACTACCCGCCTGTGACGACCTGAATACCCACCTGAAGACGGTTCGATTGGTGTAAAATAAAATGCAGCTCAGTACAGCAATTCATGCTAATATGTCCTAAAATTTATTGAAAATGGATCCCTGTTTAATAAACCAGGGAGCCTCCAATATCGCCCCAGAATGCAGGAAAATGCATCTCCGAGTAATGAATTTCAAAATTTTCCAGTGGAGCATGCCCCCAGACCTCCCCTACTTGGGAGGGCCTTCGGCCCCTCCAATTAAAATATCTATCTACCTGCTTGCTATGTTTCATCTACCCATCTGAAATAAATGTTATTGAAATCGCTGACTGATAAATACCAAAGATAGTCTGTTGTGGCTGTAATGTCTCAGTTTAGTCATTTTCAAATCTTGAGAAAAGTATTATATACCATCAACACTGTAGTCCATCCATAATATAGCTGCATGGATGCAAGCCACTATAACTTGTTACTGACATAAATGTAGGTGAAATCAGCTTACCTCTCTCGTCGAAGTTTGATTCTTCATGCAAGAACTTCTTCCTTGAAGTCATACCTCTTTCTTGACAGACCAGCATCTTGCTTTGGATCATTCATCCCAATCAAGCATAACAGCCACTCTCGTACCTACAGAAGGAGAATTAGTTAATAGCTCACTTTGGAAAAGAGTGATAGCCTGGGAACGAAGTCGCGCCGCAAGCACTTATGGGATTATTTGGGGGGACGCTCAAGCCAGCCATCTTAAATTATGCCTAAACACAGGAGTTGTTGTGTGCCCTTGTGCACCAATAATTTCAGGAACTCTACTGGAATGACGTTTTATCGAATACCCAAAAAAGAAAGTGTTCGCCGGGAATATATACGTTTACTTCGGAACGATAATTTAAAGTTAGAGTCCGACAGCACACGCGTTTGCTCTGCTCACTGGACCGGAGGTAAAAAGCTCAGCAGAGAACACCTTCCATCGATATTTCCTTGGAGTAAAAAGAAAACAGAGCGGCGGGTTTTGTCCCGGACGGAATCGACTACAAACGTAGGAGGTAAGAAAAGGAAAGCCGATGTTTCTACTACCGAAATAGACCAAGGTCCTCTTTTTGACATTGATCATGAGGAAACCATTCAAGCTTCTTTCTGCGATGCTGCGACGCAAACTGAAATCACTGTAGAAATACTGGATCAAATTGAATCGGAACTTAAAGAAATCATAGAGAAGAAGGACAAGGTAGCAAGGGAGAGAGACGAGTTATCGAGCGCGACAAAGAGACTTCAACATTTAGTGAAAAATCCGAAATTTGACATCTCAAAGTTTAAGGGCAATGATGAAGATGTTGAATTTTACACAGGTCTTCCACACTGGGATGCACTTATGCTTCTTTATGATATGGTCAATCAGAAAGCACAGAACCTGAACTATGGCAGTTATGAAAAGAAAGGAATTGGCTCCGAGCAAAAGCTAGGTAGACCTAGAGCACTTACATTATTTGAAGAGTTTGTGTTGACTCTGATGAGACTTAGGCTTGGCTTGTTACAAAAGGATCTTGCCCACAGATTCAATGTTTCTGAAACTACTGTGTCTGTTGTATTTAACACTTGGGTTCGG
Source organism: Porites cylindrica (assembly GCA_964035525.1). Taxonomy (NCBI): domain Eukaryota; kingdom Metazoa; phylum Cnidaria; class Anthozoa; order Scleractinia; family Poritidae; genus Porites; species Porites cylindrica. The sequence continues at coordinate 28,683,434 of OZ037778.1, read as the reverse complement.
TTTATGAGGATTGAACTGGAGCCTTTAATTTGCCTTCCCAGGAGAGAGCTTTTACATGAGCACATGCCAAAAATTTTTAAGGAACTTTATCCAAGAACAGTTCTAATAATCGATGCTGTTGAAATTCGAGCAGAGAGCCCCTCATCACTTGACATGCAGTCAGTGTGTTATTCTTCATACAAGGGCACAACAACTATGAAAGGACTTGTTGGTCTTTCGCCTATTGGAGCCCTGGGATTTTTAAGCGAGCTATACACTGGCAGCATAAGTGACAAGGAGCTCACCAAAATGTCCAATGTGATTGACTACTTACACCATGGGGATGATGTCATGGCAGACAAAGGATTTGACATACAAGATGACTTTGCTGCAAAGGGGGTAACTGTAAACATACCCTCTTTTCTTAAAGGAAAAACTCAGTTCAGTGAGGAAGAAATGGCACACAACAAAAAAGTTGCTAGCCTAAGAATACATGTAGAGAGATGCATTGAGAGGATGAAAAACTGGCATATTTTTGACAGCAGGATTCCCATAACATTGGCCCCTATTGCTAGTGACATGTTTATAATCATAGGGGCACTTACAAACTTTTTGCCACCTCTCATTGATTAAATTGCAATGATATTTCACTTTTTAAATTCGTCGATTGTTTGAAAAACACAACAACAAAGTTTTGGCAATAATAGTTGGAAAATTTGCCACAAAATGGCTTTTAGTCTTTCATTTTACTGAAATTGAATTAGATACTTTAACCTGGAAATCTTATTGTTTTATTTTACTGTCCCATTCTCATTAGCTGAGAAAAAGAAGTGATTTACAGCAAAAATAGTGCGATTCAGGAATAAATCACACTGCTTAGAGCCAACAGATTTCAAGGATAACCAGTGATCTCAAAATGGATTTGATAAAAACATAATTTTTTCAAAGTGGATACTGCAATTTTATTGAATGATAACCTCTCTAAATTTTTCTCAACTCCAATAATATGAAAGACTGTTCCTTTACACTTTGATCGTTACTATGTCCTGGATATTTGAATTCCTTCACTTTTAAATAAGCCATCCACAGTAAAGATTTCATTAAAGTAAACAATGGGTTTGGAATATCATTTTAGATTAATGTACCTTAGAGGCATTTTCTTAGAGACATTTTCTGAATTTGTACCCATGATTAATAGCAATTGCTTCTTGTTGAGGCTGGGACAGACCAAAATACAATACCCAAATGCCGGGAAAAGGTCTGTTACAATTGCCTATATTGTTACAAGTGACAATGTTCCTGAAGCAACTTCAATAACGTACAAGATTAGCAAATTAGTATTATGTATGTCATCAACAGCCTCTCAAGTCTAATCTTGAAAGACCAAATTTAACACGCGGATAAGCAAGTTCTACAAGAATGTGCTCATTATAAAATGCCTCAAGTTTTGGAAGTACTGAGGTCCAGAATTCACGATTAAAGTTGACTGTTGAAATGAAAACACCATCAGTGTCTACAATTGATCTGTCTGGAAGATCTTTAACTCCCTTTACCACCAGATCAACCCATGATTTCTGTGCAACAAACATCTGTTGCTGCACTTGATAGTGATACTTGTGTTTTTGGTTGATGACCAGGTGTCCATCCGTTGAACCAGGAAGAAAGATTCTTTTTCTGACAAGTGCTTGGTACAAAGTCTCATTCTCCTTTAGGAAGACAATTTTTATTTCAACAAGTCCACTTGAATTTAGCTCAGTGGAGTCAGCATTGTATACTAAGCCATCTGGAGATGCGGCGAGGTAATTATGAGATTTGCTGATGAAAAGTCCACATGGTTGCACTATTACATTTTGATTGTCCAGTTTCTTTGATTTGATGTATTCAGCAATAACAGCACCTTCCCTTGACAAACCCTCTTTCATTGCCCTTGTTTGAGGTATCTGCTTGTAATGTAAGACCTCTTCAATGGCCTTTGTTGGGGAGGTAGTTGCTTGCAAAGTGGCAATTCGATGGCATTTTGACGCAGTTATTCTTATTTTTCGATGCAGATTCCAGTTTTCATTTGCTGATTGACCCACTGTCTCTTTTTCAATTCGATCAACATCCTTTTCATCGACAAAAAGCCTTTTCTTAAGTTTTATGCATCTTTCCTTTATTTCTTCCAAACTCACTGGATGGCACTTCACTGGTGATAACAGTTCAGTTGACACTGTACAAATGTTTCCTTCTGTTTCAACAGGTTCAATGGGAGTCAGAGGTGTGCAATAATTATGTTCAACTGAAATCCTTTCTTTATTCTCCTCCAAAGTTTTCTGTGGTAGAATTAGACTCAGTGCCATCTTTTTGCCTGTCTTTTTCTCAATTTCCTTGACATGATGTAACAAATTGCTAGCATCAGTGTTTAGACTTGGGTTCTGCTGGTGTGGTGCCCTGACATCCCTTGTTGATGGTAGAGCTTTATCCTCACTTTTGTGAGGTTTTCCATGCTGATGCTTTCTAAATTTGGCCTGTGAAATTGGCAGGTTGTCAACTTTCCTTTTTCTTGGGACATTCCATACACATGGCTTTGAAGTGCATGATATTGCAGGTGTTAAGGAAGGATTCACAGGTGCTTTACTTTGTTTGAAGAACTCTTCCAGTGCAAACAGTGTTGAAGTTACATGGTTACATCTGCCATCTATTCCAGCTGGGCAACCATCATAAGCTGTCATCACCTTGCCACATTTGTTCAAAACAATATAGCAATTATACAAAACAGTCTTTTTCATTGATGGAAGAACTTGACTTTTTATGTAAAATTTTCCGTCAGACTCCCTGCATTTAATGCTAAGGACATGGCCAGATTTAAAAAAGTTGTATCCCTTGACGAGAGGTTTAGCAGTGGATAATTGCTTCTTAGCATCACTTTCTTCAATCATATACCTCCATATTGTACCAAATGATATGGCAGGTAGAATATTTAAATCTTCTGTAAAGCCATCTACTGGAAAGTTTTCTTTGAGTTTCTTGGCGTTAATTTCCTCCATGAGTCCCAGGCTAGCTTTAGCTTTCGCTAAATGAATTCCACCATCAGGGTCCTTAATCTTAGAGCTTAGTCCACCAGCAATATAGTCCTTTACTCTAAAACGAAAAAAAAAATACCAAAGTAGGTACAGGCGATATTCTTGGAATATCATGGCTTAATAACGTAACGAAAAGAACAGGGGCAGTAATAAGAAGTTTTCAAATGGCCCTTAAGTTCTCCTACCTTTGAACAAGCTGCATTTTCTTCCCAGTTGTTTTAGCTCCACGGCAAAGGAGCCATCGCTGCAGCTGTTTTACGGTACATTCTTCTGGTATTTTTCGAGGTAAAATTGCTCCAGGTACATCTTCTTCTCTTAGATATGTGCTTTCTGATTTTCTAGTTTCGATAACTTTGATCTTATTACTATCTACTTCCGTTAAAATCTTGCTGTCATCACTACAATCACATTCCGCACTCAATTCCTCCATGTTTGTTTTTACCGCGTCCCCCCAAATAATCCCATAAGTGCTTGCGGCGCGACTTCGTTCCCAGGCTATCACTCTTTTCCAAAGTGAGCTATTACTTATTGTAACTAAAATTTCCACAACAAGTAATGACAGTTACATACTGCTTGTGGCAGAAGCTAGTATTTTACAGCTCCATTTCTGAGTTCATTACAGGGTTATACATATAATATGTTGTGGTTCAAATTTTTCTTTGGTTTGAAGTTTCATCTCCGTTTCCCTTTGTCTGAGATTATTATAATGAATTTCAGACTCTGAAAAATAAAAATGAAACTGGTCTAGAAAGAAATTTCAAACCAAACACGGTGGGCACAGAGTGACTCAAAATCGCTCAAGTTCGCCATTTGTTTTGTTCAGCGGTTATCCGTGGCATTGGCGCCTAATTTCGCCTAATTTCAAAATGGCGGCTAATTTTTCAGTAGAAGAAGTGGTCGAAATAGTTGCAAGGGAGGAAGAAATGGACGTTCATGTCCAAGACGAAGCAAGTGAAGAGGTCACTTTGACTGAAAGAATTACAGAGTGCCTAAAGGAGGCTGGAGATGCCAGCATAGACGTTGATTTTTTTGTCGACGCTGGCGTGTCAATGCTTGTTCCACTGTACGATCTAAGTCGGCGAAGAGTTGCAGGTTTACCTGTAGAAGCCTCCCAGATCCCTAACACCCAGATTAGAGTGGGTACCATCATGAGGTCGGACTCCAGGTTATGGCTGGAGGCCATTAACAGAGACGTCTTGCCGGACGATGACGGGTAAGGAACTCATTCCAAAGCGAAATTGTCCAGGACATCCCCTACGCGGTTTTTCGCGTGTTACTGAGAGTAACAAAGTCTACAGAGGGCTTTGCCGAGCCATTCGTATCTTTTGGTGCCAACAAAAAGGCAGAAACAATTTCGTTTTCTTCATTAAGACCCGCCAAACAGCTGCTTTCAATGCTTTCCGGCCTGATGGAGTGAGAAGTTGTGCAATACTTCAAGAGGACTCTCACAGGGAAGAAAGCTGGCAGTAAAGTTAATGTCATCACATCCGAAGAGAAAAAAATGGTTTTTGTTTACAAGTTAACCAAAGGCGAACTTGTTATTGCCTTCCACTTTGGGGAGTGGAATACATATGGCTTTCCCCAACATACTTAGATTATGCAAGTGAATACATTGTATATGAAAGAACATATATTTGAACTGTGGAGAAAGATATGAAGACATGATTGATCATCTGCGATACTGGTGCAGTGCTCTACCAACTGAGCTGTCAAGATAACTGGGAGCTAATCACGTTGTGAGTTCCATAGCTGGTGAAGATGCAAGTGACTATATAAAAGACCATGTATTTGAGAGAAAGATATGAAGACATGATTCATCATCGCAGTTTTTTACACAACTTAAGCAGTTGTGAAATTTACACGTTATTTTTTCTAGGCTTAAATTTCACAACTGCTTAAGAATGCATATGTATAAGCAATAATCAATGATCAATCGTGTCTTCATAATTAGATTATGTTGATAATACGTTGGCTTGCAGAAGTGCATGATTCCTTATATGGAGGAGGGGGTAGTGGCGGGTTCACCACACCTTGTAGGGGTGTAAAGTGGAGTGTTTTGGTTCCACTGTTACAGACTTGGCAGTCTTTTTATAAATAAAGAAAGAGTTGTAAAGAAGTAGTGTAAGACTGACCTAACAAATTATGGAAACGCCTGGGTGTTTTGGCTCCTGCGGGGTAGGCACTCCCATATGAAATGGGCAGGGGTGCTTGAATGCTCAAATTATCCCTTTTTTCCATATTAGATATAAGATAATCAAACTGAGACCAAATAAAATAAAATGCCAAGTACTTTTTATTTACCCTTTTCCTAGAGCTAAAACACCTTTTGCTTAACGATAATACCTTTCACATCTCACTGTATTGTTGAGAAATTATCTTTAACAATAAACATCAAGCTAAAAATCTCTGAATTGTGTTGGCCATCAAGGCATAATTATTAACAATAATCAACAGCTTACACGTTTGCTGCTGTTGATAAATGCTATGTTAAAAATTAAAAGAACAGCTAAGATCTTAATTTGTGCTGTTGCCTCAATAAAAATCAAGCTACAAATGTCTGATCTGTGTAACTGTTCAACAGTATACATGTTGTACGTCAAAATGAAATTCAGGTGAAAATGATCTTAATCTAGTTTGATTCTCACTAGCCCTAATTATTCATGACCATGAATAACTAGGGTTAAGAGACAAAGGAATTTCATTTTGACCTGAATTTCATTTTGACCTACAACATACACATTTACTGTATGCTGTTATTAATAAATACTGAGTTAAAAATTAAACAGCTAAGATTTTAAAAAAAGCTGTTGTCTTAATAAATATCAAGCTATGAATGCCTGCCATTTGTTCAACAAACACATTCTCTCTATGCTGTTATTAATAAATACTAAGTTAAAAATTAAACAGCCAAGATTTTAAATTGAACAGTTGTCTTAATAAATATCACACTAAAATTGTCCAACCTGTGTTCCATTTAAAGGTATATTTAACCAATAGCTTATGCATTGAGACAGGGCAGGAAAAACCAAGGTCCAATTACCCAGGAAAAGTAATTTTTGCTCTTGAGCAAGTGAAAATGGAAGTTTTGGAAGTCTGGTTGTCCAGTGGGCAAGTAAAATTAGCCTCAGTAGTTTTGTTAGTGATAATTGCCAATCAAAACCAAGATGAGCAAAATAATGAGTTGAAAGCATGGATTACATTGTAAGTTAAAGTCCAAGCATACTATTAATGAATAAATAGTTGATTATAGAGTGAGACACTACCTGGTAAATGATGTAGTTGTTCAGGCATGAAACATTACATGCCTACTGGTTAACTAATAATTTAGAGTGGGCAACTAAAAACTGAAATGTACTGGCCCACTGGACAACTGGGTTTCAAACTTTTTCCCCTGCCCAGTGAGATTGAAAAAAACTTCCTCTGTTAGATAATCTCTCAATGATTATATCCATTTAATGCTTTCACTCGGCTGTTAAAACATACAAATGGTGAAAGCAAAAAGTACATATCCTCTAAATTCAAATTCACTGTAACCAAGGAGATCACCAGTTGATGTTTTTAATAAGGGCCACCAACAAAGCATATAAAAAAGCCAGATCGAGCCAGAGCTGCTGTACCTTTTAAGAACCAAGTGGTAAGACAGTCGTACAGCATATGAATCAGTTTGGTTTGGTAGATTTGAATTAAGTATGACAAATCCCATGGCACCATACACTGTACAACAGAGTTTCCTGTATTATACAGGACATGACACAACATCTGATTGACAGGCTGCACTGCTTCACTTGCCAATCCAAAGGCATAAAGCACTATAATGTTTGTTCTGCAAATCACGCCATGGTCGAACCTTATTGTTTTGGGTACAGCACCTCTGGTTACAGGGCTTCAATGACTTAATAAGCATTTCATATAGTTCTAGTATTCAAAGGCTGTGCATATAAATTTGTAGTTGAAAGGGAGATGGGAAGGGGGTGAAATTAAACAAAAGGCCTGGAGTAATTTTATCCCTTGGTCATTTTATGACCTTGCTCACCACAAGTCTTCCATAGCTCAGTGGTTATAACATCTGACCGGTATTTCTGGAAGCGCATGGCTTCAAATCCCTTTGGGGGCTCAAAAAATTCTTTTCCGAGTATTTCGACTTGAGCACACTTCTCCATTATTTTCAGTTTATCCCTTTAAAAACATCTTAATTTTGGTCTGTTTTTTTTTTTGTACAAGTTCAGGACAAACCACACGATGCCCAGACAACTTCAACACCAGTGACCTTTTGTATTCCACGATTTAAATCACTTGTTCAGGTTTATATTACCACAAAATATTAAATGGCCAATATAAACCAAAGCTTGTACCTTAGGCACTATGCTTTGTTCTTCTTGCAGTTCAAAAATGGTGAAGTCCATGATTTGAGTGTTTTGTGCATGTCATTTTACTGAAACACTTGGTACAAACAACTACTGTCTAAATTAAGTTCTTCCCTCTCTGAACACTTAACTCAATTTTGGTTCGTACATCACTGGAACAAAATCTGCACTTCTCATTGGAAATACCTTTCTCCAACCCACAATAACAGGCAGCTGGATCTGAATTGCTCACCTGTTTGGGAATATACGAAAGGGTAGAAAAATTAGCTTTACAACAATTGTAGCCCTTTGCTCTCAACCACACAAGAGAAACAAATTCGTGTAAAAAGATCTGTTGCCATCTAGAGTGAAACATTGTGTTTTGGCTATATTTGGAAATAAACACGTTTGGCCTCTCGCCCTTCCATTGAGTAGAGACCAAGGCCAAACCCATACTTTTCCTTCTTGTGCTGGGTATGGGCAGGGACAAGGTGACCAATGGTCCAAACTGTGGGGTTAACATAAAAGAAAACAGCATTAGCTCTAAAATAGTTTGTGCACAGGGTCTTCAGTTCACTTACTTCCTCATCTGAAATAGCTAAGCGGCTGAAAAGAGAGACAGTCCCTAAGACAAAGACAAATGTATGCAATAAATGGAGAATTGTGGTCTCTCTACCAGCACTAGCTCTGCTTTCAACGGCAGCAATCAATGACATAAAATGCAACAAAAAAAGCCTAGAATCCTTCCCAGTAAAGCGGTAGTCAAATGATTTGCCATTCGCTTTTGTGTCATCGAACCATTTGGTGACTTTTTTTGCCAACCTGGATAAGCCACATGCACTCATGGCTGCAATGTACCTCTTGAATGGTGAATGTGCAGGCACCTGAGAAAAAGAATTAATTTCATCACTTAGTTTAGACATTGCAATGACTTCGCTAAGAAGTTGCTGATGGGCACGTGCACAGGCGTTGTTCTTCAGGTGCAGTGGATCCACATGTGCACGGTCAATTAGTTTGCCTACAACTGGCTCAAATTCCTGACGGCTATGTTTTTGAGCAATAAATGAAGTGACCTTTGCTCGACGAGTGGATGCAGCCATTTTTTTTTTCTCCAGTGACTTTTTAAATACATCAACCTGTTTAACCACCTTCATTCTGTTCTCATACTTCCATGGCTTCCACAATACCTTCCCATCTGTTCCAAAAGTCCCATCCAGTCTGGTCATTGTGTCACTGCTCACATCTGCAAAAGTTGAAAAGTAAGTTGCAGAATTTGAAAGTTCTCCAGCAAGAAAAGACAACATTTTCATGTCATTTGGGAGTTCGGAAATGCGAAATTTGACATCAACAGGGGTGCCATTGCAATTTACTGTAAAAGTGATCTTCTCTAAATCACTAATGTCATGCACAACCTTCTTTAAAAATCGTAACACAGGAACACAGTCCTCCTTACAATTCCCACCAAACAAAAGAAAATTTTCATTACTGCTGAGAACGCCTCTCCCTAAATTTAGAAAGTTGACCAGACAGGCAAATGCAGTGTCATCTTTTCCCGATGGTGGTCCATCCCCACCGAGAGAAACATGAAAGGTATTAACTTCATCTCCGAACCAAACCAGCTGATATCTGCTTTGAGAAAGATAAAATTCTGCAAGTGACAACAACAAAGGTTGGATATCACGGTATATACCATCCACTTTTTCTTCTTCATCAAGTCCATGACAAAGGGTCTCCCTTACACTGTGAAGTTGACCAATGTCAATAGACTTGATGAAGGGCATTGGCTTATTGTAAGGAACAAGCCTTGGGACAGGGCAGGAACTAACTGCAATACGCACAGCCTTTGAGCTACTTCCTTTGTAACTGCTATCCCTATATGTTGCACGGTACTTTCGTTTCCCCATTACTCCTCCACTATAGTACACTGCAATGCTTCTCAGTATATTTTCATCAGATGCTTCATACTTCGTTAAATTTTCTTTGTAAACTTTAGGTAGAACCTTCTTTTTTATCTTTTGACCTTTAGAAAAAACTTTAACTAGTATGTCATTAGAACATTTTTTAACAGTTGTTTCGCAAAGGCCAACTTCTCCTGGGGTTCTGCAATTTGTTCCATGTCTCCCTCCATAGATCTGGCATGTTGCCTCCAACAACTCAGCTCTCCTCTTCCTATCTTGTGCCTGACTAAGGGGTGACGTTAGCACTGTTGGCATTTTTTGTCTTAACTTTATAGACTTCTCAGGGAGGTACATGTGCTTGGTGTCTCAAGCTCACAGCGTATTTCTTCTGTCTCCTCTAGCTGTCCAGCTACCTTGTTTACCTAAACATTGTGATGCTAACTATCAGTTTGAGGTATTCCTGAGAATGTGACAGTGGCGGTAAGATAAAAAACCAGCAGTATCCTGTCATTACCAGTATACCTGTAATGTACCCGGAATTTGTAGTTTGTAATATAGCAGGAAATTGTATAACGAACGCTGAGAACTCAACAATATTTTACTTGAAGTCTGTAAGCACATGGCAAGAAGAACCTACTGCGCATGTACGAAGCACATAAGGATTCATGGGATATGACAAATGCCCCCTCTTAAAGCAAAGGAAAGAAAAACTGAACCTGTTAATAAAACAAAGTAATGTACTGATTGAAACAAGTCCCAAAGTCACGAACACTTAAGTTTGCTAAAGACTAGTAGAACCTCTGAGGCGGTTTACGCTCTCTGAGAGGGTATCTCCGTTCTGGTTGCTCAGGCGCTGATGCTGGAAGTTCTGAATCTCGCACAGATGAGTCCTGTGGTGAAGAAAAAGCATCAGCCACGCTATCCAAGGCTGGAGTGTCAAGTACAGGTGTAGCCTCTTCAGGCTGTGAAAGAGTTGGTGTTGTAACAGGCCCTTCCCTCACTACTGGGGTGAACCCTTCAGTTTGCTCAGGTAGCTGGGGCGCACGAACTAACTCTGACCCTAGTGTGGAAGGTATGAATCGTGGACGTAATTGCTCTTGATGTCGTTTCCAGATAATGTCTCCGACCTGAACCTCAAAATTCCGGGGACTGACTGTTCCAACAATGGTTCCTGGAATCCATTTGGCTCCTTTGCCAAAATTACGCACAAAAACTGCTTGGTTTGGTGTAAACTGGGGTTTGTTATCAAGGTTGTCTTGAAAAACCTTAACTTCCTATTTAGAACTCTTGGTTCTCAGTGCACTGAATCTAATTCTAGGCTGCCTGTTCATAAGTAATTCTGAGGGTGATTTCCCTAACGTGGTGGGTGTAGCCCTGTAAGTCAACAAAAATCTGTCTAATTTTGTTTGCACAGACTCACCGGTATCTCCAATCTTGCCCAGTTTATCCTTAAATTCACCCACATAGCGTTCTGCTAACCCATTTGTAGCAGGATGTCCGGGAGCAGTGAGAGTATGAAGGATGTCGTTTTCTCTTAGAAATTTCTGGAATTCATCACTCGTAAACTGAGTCCCATTGTCCATTACCAGATGTTCTGGTAAACCAAAGTAACTAAAAATGTGTCTCAAAGCAGTAATAGTGTTGGTGCTGGTGGCATGAGTCATGGGTACTATCTCCAAAAATTTGGAATAAGCATCCACCACGACCAAAAACATCTCGCCAAGATAAGGCCCAGCAAAATCTACATGTAATCGTTTCCATGGTCCGCCTGGCCAGGACCATGAAGCAGTTGTGGCGGATGCTGGCAATTTAGCAGATTCTTGACAAGCAGGACATAATTTAACTGTCTCCTCAATTTGCTTATCAAGTCCAGGCCACCAGAAGTATTTTCGAGCTAATTGTTTCATTTTGACCATACCCAGGTGTTCTGCTTGCAAATCGGCCAATAAGAGAGCCTGTAACGACTCTGGTACAACAACTCGCGAGTTCCACAGGAGGTTACCATCTTCATGAGAGAGTTCAAGTCTTTTGCTGTAGTAAGGTTGGAACACTGGTTCCAGATTATTGGGCCAACCCTGCTGAGTAAACTGTAACACCTTTCCAAGAACTGGGTCTCTCATGGTTTCCATAGCAACCACGGACGCATTTAAAAACTGGTCTTCTTCGATAAACATCACATTTACAGTTACCTGTTCTGCAGCAGACTGCTTGTATTCAATAGGTTTCCTAGACAAAAAATCTGCAAACACATTGTCGTTGCCACTTATGAATTCAATTGTATAGTCATAAGCAGCTAAAAGTAATGCCCATCTTTTGATCCTTGCTGCTGCCAACAGGGGTACGGGCTTGTGTTCCCCAAGTAAAGTAATCAAAGGTTTATGATCTGTTAGGAGTTTGAAGTGTCTACCTAACAGGTACTGGCGATATTTGGTCACGCCAAAAATAATTGCTAATGACTCACGTTCAATTTGGGAGTAATTTTGTTCTGCATTGTTCAGTATCCTCGATGCATAGGCAACAGGTTGTAATGCACCACCAGGTCCAGGTTGCAGTAATGCAGCTCCCACACCCACTGAAGAAGCATCACACTATAGAACTAATTCAGCCATAGGATCATAGTGACGTGAAACCGAATCGGAGCACAGGGCAGCCTTGATGTTATCAAAAGAGTCCTGTTCCAGTTTTGACCATCTCCATGGTACCTCCTTGCAAAGTAATCCGTACAAAGGTGAAGCCAACTTTGCAAAATCCGGCACAAATTTACAAAGAAAATTGGCTGATCCAAGGAATGACTGTAATTCAGAAACATTTGTTGGAGGTGCTGCATCCTTGATTGCTTGCACTTTCTCTGCAGTCGGTGAAATCCCCGCAGCAGAAATGGTAGTACCAAGATACTCTACTTTATCCAGCATGAAAAAGAATTTATCAGGGTTAAGCTTAAGACCGCAGTCCTGTAATCGAGTTAGTACTCGTTGAAGGTTTTCCAGATGGACTTCATCAGTTTCTCCAGAAATAAGGATGTCATCAATACGGACATAGCAGCCTGGAAGGTCCTTAAGGACATTTTCTATAGTGCGTTGGAAGATTGACACAGCACTGCTCACTCCAAAAGTCAGGGGCTTGTATTGGTATAAGCCCAAATGAGTGTTAATTGTGGGGTATTTTCTGCTTTCTGGCGTAAGCTCTAGTTGATGGTAAGCTTGAGAAAGGTCAATCTTAGTGAATTTTTTTCCCCCAGATAATGTACTCAGTAGTTCCTCCAGAGTTGGTATGGGGTATTGTTCTAAGACTGAAAATTTGTTGATGGTGACAGAGTAGTCCCCACAAATTCTCAGGTCCCCATTTGCTTTAACAATAGGGACTGTAGGTGATGCCCACTCAGAATGCTCTACTTTCTCGATGATATCCTCTGCCACCAATTTCTCCAAGGCCTTTTCGTACTTAGACTGAATTGCAAATGGTACTACTCGTGCTTCGGTAAACACAGGGCTTTCATCACTTACACGCAATGACACTTGGATTCCTTTAAGTTTTCCCACTGAACTAGTGTCAAACAAATCAGAGTACTGCTGAACTATATCCTCAGCTGCAGTTGAAATCGTACTAAAAATGTTCTGCCAAGGTAATGTAAACTTGGACATCATGTCCCGCCCCAGTAGTGATGGTCCCTGAACTACACGAATTAACAGGGTACCCACCTGGTCTCCAACTTTGACATCCATTTCCTTCTCACCTAGACACTGGATAAGGTCCCCAGTATAGCTTTTCAAAAGCACTGTAGGGGGTTTGAGTGTAGTTACTTGTCCTCCGGTTTTGGTAAAATCAGCAGAACTCAACAATGTCACAGAACTGCCCGTATCAACTTCCATAGGGACTTCCTGGTCTTCAATGGTAACGGTAAGTTTGTATAAGGGCGGTGTAAATGATGAATTTTCAGAAGATTTCACACTTTTCATATAAACTGTACAAGAAGGGACTGGATTCTCGTGCTCCTCCTTAGTACATGTTCCTGATGTTGGAGCAGCTATTACTTGGTGAGTGGTGTTGTTACCACCAAATTCTTTCTTTTTCTTGAAGCATGCCTTAGCCAAATGCCCAGGCTTCCCACAGTAATTACATGTAGATTCGACATGACTGCACTTGTCAGCCAAATGCTGTGGAGAGCCACACCGAAAACACTGCTTTCCTCCCATTTTTGACTTAGGATCTGTTTGCCTTTGGCTTCCTTTAGCAGAAAAAGATTTCTTGTGAACAGCATTTACAGGCAGAATTCCAGCACTCGAAGTGTCGGAGTTGCCCTGGAGTAACTTAGATTCCTTCTCAGCCAGTTCATCGGCCTGAGCGACCTTGAGAGCTTGATCGAATGTCCTATCTTCAGAAAGTAGTTTCTTTTTAGTAGTCTGACTTCTCACTCCCCCAACAAATTGATCTCTGAGGGCTCTTGTAAGGTAAGGACCAAAATTGCAGTGAACAGCTAAGCGTTTTAGCTTGTTTGCATACTCCGCTACGCTTTCAGTTTCACTTTGTACAGTGTGATGGAAGCGGTAGGTCTCGGCAACTTCAAGTACCTTAGGTTTGTAGTAGTCTTTCAGAATTTGTGTAAGCTGATCGTAAGTTTTATCAGCGGGTAAATCAGGAAGACAGAGATCTTTGAGCGTACTGTAAGCGGTTTTACCGATCAAGGAGATTGTAACGGCGACCTTTTTCTTGTCTGCCTCTCGTTTAGCTGCTTCGCTGGCGTCTTCTGCAACTTGACCGATGTTATGTGCGATGAAATAGGCATTCAAACGTTCACTGTAATCCGTAAAGTCAGCTCCATCGAATGGTTCCAAAGTGCCAAATTGCTGTGTAGTCATCGCTGGCACCTTAAGTCTTCATCCTCGTCGCCAGTTTGTAATGTACCCGGAATTTGTAGTTTGTAATATAGCAGGAAATTGTATAACGAACGCTGAGAACTCAACAATATTTTATTTGAAGTCTGTAAGCACATGGCAAGAAGAACCTACTGCACATGTACGAAGCACATAAGGATTCATGGGATATGACAATACCAGGCACCTTCAGCTAACTACCTAGATCTCCCTTGTCCGTGGAATCTGAGAATTTCTCTAGAACATGTGGGGCAGGGTGATTAGAGGGAGGAAAGAAGGAGACTAGCAGTATATAGATTCACCCAGTTGTAGGACACTGGGTTAATATCTACACGTATGGGAGAACTACATCAATCAAGCAGCATAGTTGAAGCTGAGTACTCCATGAAGCTCCAAAAAATTAACATGAGTGAAAATACATGACTTTTTTTCACATCACTTACATTTACTAGACCCTTATCATAAATGGAGGCTAATTTAAAATTATTTTGTATGCATTTAAATTAAACTAACCTCATTTGAGAGTAAAAATTCTTTTGAATTATAAACTTCAAAATGAGGATAGTACAGGAAATGTTAATACCTGCAAAATAATTTATAATTGGCCCAATTTATGAGAATGATCTATATTGTGCTCAAAAAATTACTGTATCCTATGACACACTTTCAGACAGCAGTCACAACATTGCCATAACCTTTGTTTCGAGACGCCTCAACCTTTCCTCTTTTGCCTTCAGTTCTTTCTCCTTTTCTTTAATCTTTTCATCATTTGCCATCAGCTCCATATTTAGAATTTTAATCTTATCACAGTGTTCCACAGCTTGCTCCCTCTTAGACTTCTGCAAACGCATGAATGATCCCACTTGGAACCTACTGTTTTTTCGTTTTCTTGCGCCAGATGTGTACATGTTGGCAATGATCAAGAATCTGGGAGGCTTCTACAGGCAAACCTGCAACTCCTCGCTGAGTTAGATCGTACAGTGGGACAAGAATTGACACGTCAGTGTTAACAACAACAACAACAACAACAAAAAACAATGTCTATGCTAGCATCTCCAACCTCCTTTAGACTTAGGTCATACAGTGGGACAAGCATTGACATGCCGGTAAACTAGATGCAATAAAAAGTAAGCGCATATAAGTATCACAATTTGAAACTAATGACACAGGATGTGTCATGGTACCTGACTGAAATGTGGTACTGATTCAAATGTTGAATTTATGCTGTGTTGAACCAACAGTAGACATTATCCATATACGAATTGCATGCAGCATACATAAATCCGATCTGTCCTGAACTTCTATTGAACTCAGCCAAATTAAACTAGGCCTTGTATAGGGACAAGTTACAACCGTTTATACACCAGCCACAATTGTTTACTATTGCTATATATTCAATTACGCTAAAAATAGTTCTTAAGCATAAAAAGCGTAAGCTCGCACGATAAACAAAATCAAGTTAAACTGCAGAAACGTACCAAGTTACCGTATTTCATATATTCATGCCATTCATTTTATAGCTTACGCTTATTTATTTTTTATTACTCGTAATCACGCGTGAGAAAACTCGCGGTCGGTAAGCTGCCTGGCCATCTCAGAGCAGTTGGTCTGTTCGGCAATACTTGCAAAATTACACAGTCAAACTTCAGTGAGCCCTCAGGGCGCACGCTTCTTTCTCAAAAAACTAAAAACATACGATCAACCTTTGACCCACTGTTAATGCTATGAAAGTAAAATAAAGACATTTTAACAGAAACAGATGAAAATGAATAGAGGCAAAAGAAGACACCTTTTCGAATCAGAGAAATCAGGACAAAAAGAGACACAAAAAACACAGCCGTGATGTCTAGAACAACAAAGAAACGTACCCATGTTTGGTAGCAAACGAAAGATCTTGAATCCCTCTTCAAGATTGCTTCCCGGTATTTAGCTTCCAACCTCAGAGGGCGATCTGGGAAGGACTAAAAGAACGTCATTTGATGCAATATAAATTCATACCCAGTCTTCTACAAAAAGGGCCTGGTCCAATATGGCAACCAGCCACGCGGATGGCGCACGATTGTGAGTCATTGTGTGCCCACCGTGAAAGAAAAAAACATGTTTTAATATCTTATAATTAGCATTTTAGCAAAGGTTTGCTTGTTTCATACACAACCAATTTATTACTCTGTTGAGACAATGCATCATGTTAGATTGAAATTACATCGATCACATAAATTATACATTCATCTTAAGAGGTAATAGTATATCTATGACAAAGCTTACTTTGTCTAACTTGCCAAGATTCCTAAATATTCTCATCCAGTCAATTGCTGTCATGACACCATGCTGCCAGACTTTTGAATCTTTGTTAACCTCCTCGAGGTTTGCATCCATACACTCTCCTTTGCTAGGATTTCCAGACTTGCTTATTGATTCAGTCCTCGAGACAAATTCAGAAAGCTCTGGGGGAAATGAAGCTCTATCCACACTAAGAATCAAGCTGCCAGACTTTTGAATCTTTGTTAACCTCCTCGAGGTTTGCATCCATACACTCTCCTTTGCTAGGATTTCCAGACTTGCTTATTGATTCAGTCCTCGAGACAAATTCAGCAAGCTTGGGGGAAATGAAGCTCTATCCACTCTAAGAATCAAAGAAAATATTAGCACTCTCATTGGAACTGCCACAATCTCAAGAAGGGTCTTAAATATTTCGAGGTTACATGTTAGTTTTATTCAAGGAATTATAGAAAAAACTGCCAATGTTTCCATAGAAAACTTATAGAGAAGTTATAAATGATTGCAATAATAATTTTATTATCTAGTTAAGGAGGGAAGTTACTAAGTTTTTTCAACTAACCCAAGCCTAACATGGTGCAAATATTTTAATATATTTTATACATGGCTCATAAATTCAAACATAAATACTATTATGCATGCTTTTCTAAGATGAAGAAGATGTCATTCTTGAACACTGAATGTAGTTTGCCTGTCACACAAGAATGCAGGAACCATTAATTTTATTGACAAAGCATGAAACCTGCTGATCTGGCATGACATTGTACCCATTCCGCATTCAGCGTGTGAGAGTTTTATTTCTTACTTCTTTTAAAAGCTCAGCTAGCAAGAAAACCACTGTAACAATAAAATGTAGCAGTCATTACTAACCTGTCATGCAAGTCTATGAGCACGTATTTGGAAACACCATTTCTATGGAACAGCGGAGCAAAGGCCATATGCCCAGCTCGAATATACTCTGCATTGTTCCTTCTGACACCCACATGAAGTAAATTGATTCCCATTAAGTATGACCAGGTAGTGTTGAAGATGTACCTTTAGTTGGGCTTGGTCCAACCAACTTTAACTAACCAGTCATACAAAAAGTCATTTACTGACAGTGGTGTCCCAGATGCAAGGCGGCTACGTACATAAGGTACAAGAAGTTCATACCAGAATCCAAGGTGGGCCACTTTCAAAATAGACATTGTTTTGTGATGATCAGAGCATTTTTTGACAAACTTCTGAGCTGCTTCAGAATTAAACCCCAACTCTTTGGCCAGATCACACATGAACACATCCCAGTAAAGGCTAGTGAGTGACTTTGCCATGTTCATTTCCAAGTGCAGTTTTCCAATGCGCAATAACACCCAGTCGAACTCTTGAACGAACTTAACCCTGCGGCCCCTGTGTTCATCAGCACGATGTTCATCTTGCTCTGTTTTGAGAACCTCTTCTTCACAATCACAACACAAATAGACGGTGTCACAGTTCTACTGACCAAATATGGGGATCCATCCATGGTGACACTCAACCATTTGCATGCATTTGGTTTGTCTGGATGATATCTAGAAATGGAAGCAGCATGTCCTACCCGCCTGAGGACTTCTTTAGTGGAATCAAATGAATTGGGGTTAACAAACATTGGGTCGCAAGTTTGCACCTTGTTAGGATTTGCTGGATGCCTACTTGGGACATCAGTCCATTCATTCTGAGTTTCCCAGGTCTCGTCATTGTTGTAAACAAATGCCTTATCTTCTTAAATTTGGAACCCAAGTGATGTTTCATGGACTCTGTGATGATAAGTGCGGATAGGGGCAACAAGTGCAGTCCCAAGGATGTCAGTGCCATTGGCTTCCCTTTCAGCACTTCTCAAACTGACTCGGCACTCTTGATTAATGCATTTGCGCTTTGTCTTTGGCATGCTGGTGTTGCATACAGGGCACACACGCATCTCTGCAACCCTCATGTCAATGGCATCTGTCCAGCTGCCTTCAGAATTTGTCTGCTCTCTCACAACTTTGTGGAGGATGCCATGAATCATTTTCTTATTCTAGAAAACCAAGAAACAACAAAAGTGATAATATAAATATGATGTGTATCCTGATTAATAAACTCAGTTTCTTACAGATAAGTAACAAATGAAAACATTCTTTATTAACGAGTTACATGTACTTCTTTCTATTAGCTCCTTACGTAAGAGCATGACATCCTCATTGTTGGCAGAACAATCTTGGACAAGTTGCATTTCCCTCAGTGGGTCATTTTTGGCCTCTGCTAATCTGTCAGGCCATTTGCTGTTAGCAAAATAATGATTAAATAATTACTTTGCCAGAATACAAACTGTGTAAACAATATTAAGATACAGTACGGTACTTTGTTATAATATAGGCAGAAATTGACTATATATATATGCCACTGAATAAGCAAAAATATAATGATAAATTGGGAGTTTGATTTAATTGGGATAAAATTACAGCCATGTGAGGAAAGCCTAAGGGAAGTGTATTTTTTAACTGACAAATCGGGGATAATTATTAAGCAATTGAAGGTACTCAAAGAACCAAGGATTCGTGGCTGCACTTAACATACATGTACTAAGTAATATTATTTGGAATAAAGAATCAATGCATGTAATTGGGGTAGCAAAATTGATATGCAGTTTTCCAAGGCCAAACTCTATCTGAGTTTCGTTTGAAATGACTTTGTATAACCAAAGAAAAATACTTCAAGGCAACTTTTAAATTCCTAAAATGAAATTTGAATAGAGGTGAATAATAATTACTGTAACCCTATATCTTACACAATTTACATGTACCTTGGTGCAAGCCTTTCATTTCTTTGTAGAACAGGGTCCATGGAACCAACCTCTGCACAGCAGACACTTGTTAGTATACTTATTTGTGCATGATTGTCCTTGCGCACGGTCCACCTTTTTAGTAGAACTTGGTCGTTGTCTATTGCAGTTAATATGTCATTCTCAGGCATCATGGGGATTTCCATTGTTAATCCATCAAGCCATGACCTCATAGTTTTGTATTGTCCACCTGGATGCAGTTTTCCATATATGTTAACTGCCATTTTGCTGCGTGCAGTGGAGTACATAACCAAGTTAGCTCCAAACATTATTGGACTAATAAAGTTCGGCTTCACCAAACTGTACATCTGATCAACAGCCGTAACCTTTTTGACAGGTTTTGTACCGCTATCACTCAACCCATTGACCACACTTTTAAGGACAACATTTTGTGACATAAGCCAGGATTCAGGTGTCACTGTCAGCAAATCACAAATGCTCTTGTAACTTAGGTCGCAATTGTCAGCTTGCAAGTTTTCTCTCTCAAGGGAAAAGATAGCTTCAACTAATTTCAATAGTAGCTGTCTATCAATGTTTTTCAGTGATGAAAATATGTCTTTTTTATCAATGAAGACAAGACCAAAACGGGAGCAAAGATCGCGACATAATGCTCTTGCTAATTCCTCATCAATAAGATGCAAATTCTCTGATATGATGCTATAAATGTCACAAGAAGCTTTCTCATACTCATCTTCTTCTTCCCCACTTGCAGTGTCACTTCCACTTGCCACTTCAACACGTTTCCTTTTCTTAATCAGACCTGGTCTCCCTACTTTTTTGTTGCAAATGCATGAGCTTTCTTCTGTGTGAGGCTTCCAAGAACATGAAGTATTACTCAAAGCAGAAATAGGTTCTTCTCTTGAAGCTGACTCTCTTAAGCGATAAAAATGTCTCACATATGACAGACAAACACATGGTGGATGTATGAAGTCATTGTCTTCTTCAATAACAATGCCATAACCTGTTGCAAACTCATTCTTGAAGTTATCTTTGGCTTAAGCACTTTTTAATTTGGTGGTCTTGCCACAAAATCGACAAAGGTTTGCTATTTTCCTTTTATGTTCATTAACTTTCATCTAAATTCCCAGTAGCAAGTACCAAAACCTATGGAGCACAACAAGCCAGTTAAGACAAAGAAGTCAGTCATACTTCTTTAAGGGCAGCATTTTCACAATGGCTAAATACAAAAAGGTCGACGCAAGGAACGAGAGATTCGAGTATAATGCCCTGTTCAAGCCTTAAACGGAGCATGCAACAACGTTAAAATTGCCCAGAATAATAAAAAGACAGATAACAGCAACGCCCTGTATTCTGTAGTTGCTCCGTTGAAAAGACAAACTGGCGGCTACTAACAGAATTATACCGTAAATCAAGACCACCCCATGCACTTTTTCCTGGCAGTTTGCATTCGGACAAATAACAGTTGCATCGAAAGGAAAGAGTTCGAAGATCAACTCCATAATTTTTTTAACTGTGACAAAATTCTTTTACTAGCCTAAACTTAAAGGTAAAGTTGAAAAACGTACCTTATTTCAACGTGTTACTCCAACTGCCCTGTCACTTCTCGGGCAAAAATTTCGCTTCAATCATCCTATGATGAACGCCGTCTTTCTTGCACTTGAAGAACGGTGTCTATTTCACCAATCTCCAATAGACTTATGGGTACATAAGGCGAGCAATACCGAATAAAAAATGAAAAACACGAACAACGTACGAAAATCTCCGATTTCCGAAATGGCCGCCATGCTGTGACGTGACATGGTTATCAAATTTGATAACCATCCCGGACTGTTCAAGAGAAGAACAAATAATCTTTTTTGAACATAGACATAAGGCATATGAAATGGAGCAATAATGTTGTTAAGTTATTCCACCTTCCCAACTACTTTTGTCCGTGATTGTAGGTGCTAGATAACCAGAACCTCATGAGCAGTCTCTTTCCTACATCTTTCAAAGCTGTTGTCTGTGGTGTAACTGGTGGCACCCTTGTATTCTTTTGCCACTACTTTGATTTCACTGTATTTTGCGACGAGGCATTTGCTGAAAGGCCCTGCTTCCAATAGGCTTTGATCCCAGCACTCACCTCAATTTTGATGGATTGAATTCTTTTTGGGCACTGCTACTTGCCTGATCGATGTTTGTGTGCAATGCTTCAGCTGTCTGCATTTTCCTTTTGAGGCGTTTGTTAATTCTGCTTTTTTCCGTATTCCAATTGACAGTGGCAGAAAACTCTCTCTCTGGCATCTCACTCTACACTGTTTTTTTTACTGCGTTTTGCGGGCTTTGTGCTTCAGCTCTGTCAGGCCTAATAACTAAGGTTTCATCCTTTTGCCTTTCTTTATTTCCAGAAACCCCAGTTTTCTTTCTTGTCTTGGAAGTCTTCTTACTTCTTTGTAGTGAATATTACGCTTTTTCTTTGTCCCACTATTTTCATCATGCGCTAATTCTTGCCGACGTCACTTCGATCTTTCTGAGAGTCATTCATTGTAGCTGAATCTTGATTTTGAACCGGATCTAAATGGCAATTACTGTGCTTAACCTTGGAACTGTAATGGCATTTGTATTGGATCTCAATTTCAATTGCTCGTCATCTTTTTTGTGACTCCAGTTTGAAATAGTTAGATGCAGCTTACCTCTCAAGCCTCTATTATTGATGACACAGATTTTTCACTGTCATATACCAAATGCAGCAAACAGTTCGACTTTTGGGCTACTGACAAATACTTGCTTTTCTAACAACTTGATCAATGTGGATCACATGACAATGATCAAAGTCATCCCTGACCTCCCAAACCTCCAGGTTGTGCAGCGATCTTCCTTCAGCATGAATGATTTTGAAATGATCTTCACAAAGGAAATGGCTGGCACCGCAATCGAGGCATCTTCCACTTACTGCTTGGTTGCATATGACGCACCTCCGAGAAATAGGCAATGCTTGCCTTGATACTGAAACTGTGATTAGTTGCTTCCAGGCAGTGAGCCAAGAGGGAGCAAAAAGCGGCTTTTCTCTCATGGTTAGCCTTCGTAATAATAATAATAATAATAATTGTTAACCAAGAGACTCTGACCTGGGTGATTTTCAGAGAGGTCCTGAAAATACACTTAAAACCTAAATGATCACAGAAGAACTATTAAAAAGAGTACAAAAGATATAAAACTTTTCAGAGTTAAACAACATTGAAAATAATTATAAATATTGCGCTTGAAAGACTTGAGGTTATTTGATTTTCTTAAACACAGATATAAAATGTTCCTGTTTTTAACAGCTTGATAATGGGTCCTTTGTTTTCCTTATTTTCTTCTTACACAGGGCCATCTGAAGTTATGTGTGTGTCGTATATTGTTGTGGTGTGCGTCTTTGCCAATAGCTGCAATAGGTTTATTCAGTGAAATGACTAGCTAGGAAAATAAAGGATTACCTACACTATCACTCCTCTCGACCACCAAACAAACCATCAAACAAAGGAAGGCCATTGGTGTGACAACTTAAACATAGGGAGCAATAACACCGGGCAATGCAAGAACCATCTCCGGAGCGACTAGGAGCTTACCCTCATCAGAAAACTTGAGGTGACATTTGTATGCATTGGAAGCTCAAGCGCCATAAATCTAAAAAGTTTACCTGGGACTCAGTTTTGAAAGGCCCAAGTGGCCCCTCCATGACAAAACGTATGTCCCCTAAACCGAGAAGGGTTTGAAAAACCCATATGTGCTAGACCGGCTCAGAGGACCAAAACGAACTGAGATTTAGTAATAACCACGTAATAACTAGAGCGATAGGCTGCGAAAAAAGTGGGCGCCAATGCGGGTGCAGGTAAACGGGAACACATGTGAGGATATGTGCACATGGGACATAAAAAAGGATCAGGAGTATATGTTAAAAGAAGAGTAAATGGCTTGGTACCAGTCTGATGGGTTTTAGACCATATCATTAATAATGCGAAACAATTGATAACAATATCTTCCCAACAAAACTGCTTAGTAGGATTGAAAGAAGGCAGAGCCAAATTAGAAATATGTGCACAAAGAAAAAAGGTAAATAGAAATGCTCAGGATAGAAACTAAATCATGATGGAAATGCGAAGCTTTCTCTACCAAAGCTCGGCGAAGGCATGATTGTGGGAGCACGTGAGGGACAATGTTTACTGATACAATCAAGGCCCTGTAAAGTTAATTTGACCTTGGGCTCATCATAAAAAGGGAACTCAAGACCCACGACAATGTGAAGAAGTTTAACCCCACTGACATAATTGCAAACCAAGAGGAGTCATGGAATGGCTAAGAAACTGACAGTACAAACACACAACATTTATAGTTGCCGGTGGTGGTTCAAAGCCGAAATAAAAACAAAAGTAGAGGTAAGCTCTGCATTGGGTCTGGTGATTCTTGTGGGTATCCTCTGCATATGTTGCTCAGTACATCATTTTTAATATCTCTTTGCAACACTTTTTAATGAAGTGCCTACAAGACAAAAGGCAAAGAAAGAACAGAATTCTATGAAACGCAACGACTGAAACATGTGCAAAGGAAGGGAGACTGGTTGGAGATTGAGGGACCAGTAGTTAAAAACCAATGTGTTTTGTGATGCCACATTCAGATGCCCACGACTAAGTATAAAGTTGACGCCATGATTGTTGGCACTTCAAAGGTGACAAGCGCGTATTTCGAATTTCCAACCTGTTGAACACACGTCTTGATCTGACCCAGACCACATTTGTGTGGGAATAATAGAAACCCTGTTGTATGAACCACAACCACCAGCGGATATCTTTGAGGAATTCTGCTGTCAACTTAATCCGATGATGATTACGCCACAAAGAACAGAAGAGATCCAAAATACGTTAGAAACAAATGACCTGGACGAACACACTGAGCTAAAGCACACACTATACTTTATTTTCATATACATCATTTTGCCATCTCACCTGCAAAGAGCAAAAGCTAGACAAGACGGGCAAATTATGTGGATAAATAAGAATTACAGAAAAACAAGCTAAGTTACGAAATATATGGTCTTACAGATTTACTACTTACAGAACCTATCGATTATTAGTGCATTGAGTCGAGGATGCAGAATTTGCCATTTTTTGTAGGAGAATGGGCACTTCAACATAATCGTCCTCTGCTTCCATTATCGAGTGCAAAAATTCATGAAAATTTTTTTAAATGCTCCTTTGGAGAGTTGACGAAATTCGTTAGGAATTGCGTTCCAAAGTTTAGCTCCAAACCTGGAAAAAGAATCTTGATTTAGATTCAGTCTTGAAGTTTGGACATAATAATTTCAGATGAAGAAAACCTGGTCTCATGCTTGTGCTTTGAATTAGCTTTAGTGAAGAAATCACAGATGTTAGACGGAGCATTCATGCAGGAGACGTCAAACATTATAGAAGATACTCTTTCAGCATATAACATTTGTAAGGGTAGAAAGGTTCAGAAAAATACATCAAACGAAAGCAAGAATTTTTTGTAAATGGGTTTTGGCAGGTTGACCCCAAGCCGCCAAACCATATGTCAGATAAGGCAGTATCCGTGATTGATAAATATTTAAAAGGGTTGTACGTGGGACGAAGTGCCTAAGATGGGCAACAACACCAACAGTTCTGCTTATTTTTAATGCAACATTATTAATTTGAAATTTCCAGCTTAAATTGCTGTCCAATAGGACGCCAAGATATTTAACATGGTTTTTGCACTGAAGCGTGGTAGAATTTTGAGTACAGTTATCAATCATTTCAATGTTAACCAAGTAGTTCAACTTACGTTGATATGGACGAAAGATAACCTAGTTTGACTTTTTAGCATTGAGCATTAACTTATTTGCATTGAGCCAGTCGGGGACTTTAAGCAGTTCGCCCCTGACGGTTTTTTCAAGAGATTTCAAATTAGTGTTAGCATACAACAAGCTCGTGTCATCAGCAAAGAGATAGAATGAAAATTTCCCTATAGAGTTGTACATATCGTTAATATAGATTAAGAATAACAGAGGACCAAGCACAGACTGCTGTGGGACACCACATCAGATCATACATTCGGTAGATAAGTTAAAACCCACTTCCGTTACATGTGAACGACTGAGAAGATATGAGGCAAACCAGGCTATGATAATTCCTCTGATGCCATAATGATTAAGTTTTTGAAGCAAGATTAAAAGGTCGATGGTATCAAACGGCAGTAGAAAAATGACTCATTAAGGTAAGAAGCAGGAGCTCAAAATTAAATGTCCATCTTGGCTCCTGACAGCTGACCGCTGATTAGCTGCTGCCTTCTCTGACAGTTTGGAAACATAAAGGAGGTTGCTTACTGGGCGGAAGTTATTGAAAGCAATGTCAAGTCCACACTTTTTAAGCAGCGGTTTTAGTAAAGCCTCCTTCCAATCGCTAGCGAATTCACCAGATTCGAATGACAAGCTGATCATGTTCGTGATCACAGGTAACAGCACATCCAAAACCTCTAGGACTACCGAAGTAAGCATTGGATCCAGTGGACGTGATTTCTTGGCGGCTTTGTTGTTGAGCTCAGAGACTTGCTCTTGAGACAACGTTTTAAAATTGGCAAACGTGAGACCTAAACATGTATCAGAATCAGCGCACCCCTTTTCTCCAGCTTTTGACATCTCCAAAGAGCTCTGCATATCAATTAACTGATTAATTTTATCGATCTTCTGCATAAAGAAATACATGATATATGACTCCACTAGTCTTCTATCGTTCATGTTCTTACTAAATGTAAAATGTGCACACAGTATTTGTCTCAAATCCATTTGATTGTTTGGTAAATGTCAATGCAACATAGGTCTTGCATAACTCACTAGACAGTGTGTAGGAATGAATTAGAATCCATTTAGTAATTCAAGAATATCAAGATGTAATTGCTCAGATAGGTCAAGTCTTTGTCATTGCTTAGCTGACTTTCAAGTTCAGGGCAGATGTAGTGCACAGTAGCCGCATAAATGACTGCCACTTTTCCTTTCTCTTTACAGTAGGAATGAAGAGAGCGATATTCTTGTCTTATCAAGAAGTGACCTCTTACTTCTTCAGCTGCTGGTGGAAAGCTTATGCCCCAGTCATCCTTAAACCTTTCTCGGTTTTGCTCTGAGCCATTTCCAGTTATTTTAAGTAAGTAATACTCTTACCCAGGATCACCAGAAGCAATAGCTACAACTGTATTCCTAATCAAGAGCTCCTCTATTGAAGATAGATTCTTTGCAGTTTCTGATCTTGTCATTCTGTTTCGCAGTTGACCTTCAGTCTGTAGTTGTAATGTTCGCCAACGCCAAGCAGAAACATAATCGGTGTTCTAGCAGGCTTCCTAGTGCTCACTGATACAGTTTCTGCAATAACAAGACAATAGGTGTGTCTGTATATTACATGAATGCTGTCCAGAAAGGACACTGGGTGTCATACGGTTTCCTCTGACTTCTTTGAAGTACTGTCCTCGATGATTTCTATTGACTTTCTCCACAAAGAAGAAAACTGGCCTTTAAAGTTGCACGTTTTTGGACTGGTTACATTTTCTGTTAACACACTCTTTGCGATGATAGCTATTGCTCTCTGCCTTAGCGTACATCCTCTTAACAATGACACTTCTACGAAATTCCATACAAGATTGAAAGGCCGTTCGTATCTCAACATGAAGCAAACAACAGCAAGTAATTTTGTCTTGGCTCCTTGCGGCGCCTACGAAAAATGGTTTGCATCTTTCAAAACTTCTCTGACCCTTCTTAACTTCTGGATGCTTAGCTTTAATTTCTAGGTACGCTTCAGTCTGTGTTTTTTCCAACACTTGTTTTGCATCACAGGTATAGGTTCTTAATAATAATAATAATAATAATAATCAACTTTATTTAACGAGGGTAACACGGGACAGTACTTCAACTGAATAACTAGTGGCCCTCAAACTAAAATTATAAAACAAAAATTAAGTGACAAAATACATATAGTTAACGAAAAAGAACTATACATATATGTATGGATAAGACTAAAAAGAGTAGAAAACTATATTACAATTATAAAATATCCTTACAATGAATATCTACAAACTATAATTACAATAAGAGTACAGCTAGGATGGGTCAAGTGAAAGGAAGGTTGTGAAATGCCGGATTAGCCTAAAACTAAAGCTCAAATGATCAACGTCATTGTATCTCATTAATAAAAGACTATAAATAGCCTTTCTAAATGAGGTTACACATGTTCCTTTCTTAAGGTCAATGTGCAGAGAGTTCCAGAGCCTGGTCGCGGACACGCTAAAAGTTCTCCCTCCCTCAGATTCGTGATTATATCTGGGGCAGACGAGGTTTAAGGCACTGTACCACCCACTGCGTGTGTGTAAATCTGCATTGCATTTAAGAAGGTCAATGTAGCTGGGGCAGTTTCCTTTAAGGCGCTTAAGGACTAGCGAACACTTATTGACTTCAGCTTCGTCATAAAATGGGAGCCACCCTAATTTATTAAAGAGATTTACTCTATTTGATCTTGTGTCAGCTCCTAAAATTACTCAGGCAGCACGTTTTTGCAGCTTGACGATTCTTGTTAAGTTATCAGCTGACCAAATAGTTGATCCATACAACATTACGTTTTTGATCATAGCATTGTAGTAAAGTATGCGCTGTTCAGTAGGGATGAATCTCCTTATCTTTCTAAAGGCTGGTTTAGAGTGGGAGTCAGAGTCGGAGTTGTAATCAGAAGCCTAGAGCTTATGATCTAGTGAAAACAGCGTTCCGATTCTGCTTACGACTCTGTCGCTTACGTTCCGAGTATGATCCAGTGAAAACCAGACTGTCGGAGTCGGAAGCAGAAGCGGTAGAATAAACCAATCACAATGCTCGGTCATAGTCCCGCCAAGTGGCACAAATTTTGGCGCCAATCGTGCCATACAGAAAAGAAAACATGGCCAACGTAGAAGAGCAGCTACTGCTGTGGGCTCTTCTGGTCATTATTTTGCGTCGGCAACGACGTCGGACAAATTTAAAACGAAGGAGAAAGCGTTTTTGGGTTTGAGGTATCTATCAACGTCGAGCAGCACAAGGAGAGTATGCGAACTTGGTGAGGGAATTGCGACTGGGAGATCGTGAATTTTATTTTCGGTAGGTGTTGTTCAATGTTCAATGTAAGCTTAATTTCTTAAATGTAGGTACATCAATATAACGTTTAAATTTGCTATAGTTGCATGTATTTTGAGAATATAGTTACAGTACATTCCTTACGTTTTAGGTACATACATATGACGCCTGAATGGTTTGAACACTTGCTCAGCTTAGTGGGACCCTTGATAACTAGTCAAAGTTAACCCTTCGATACTTAGCAAGCGGTGATGACCAGCAGAGTATCAGCTTCTTGTATAGAATTGGCAAAACAACAGTGAGTCACATTATCCAAGAGACACTCAATGCCATTTGGAAAGCATTAAAGGATAAATATGTAAGCCCTCCAAAATCCGCCACAGACTGGAAGAACATTTCAAGGGACTTTGAATCCGTTTGGCATCTGCCACACTGTATTGGGGCAATTGATGGGAAACACATCGCAATGCAATGTCCCAAAAACAGCGAGTCTTTGTATTTTAATTACAAGGGATGGTTCAGCATTGTGTTAATGGCTGTATGTGATGCAAGTTACAATTTCACCCTGGTCGGCATTGGCCAATACGGTAGTCCAAATGACAGTAGTGTGCTCAATAACTCTGAAATGGGAAAGGCCTTTGAAGATGGATCCATGTCACTACCCCAACCAGAGCATCTTCCAGGATGTGGCTTACCTCAACTCCCCTTTTACCTGGTAGGTGATGAAATCTTTGCACTTAAGCCCTGGTTACTGCAACCCTATCCAGGGAAAAATATTAAAGAGGAAGAGAGCATATTTAATTATCGTTTGTCTAGAGCCAGAAGGGTTATTGAGAACTGTTTTGGAATTCTTGTTGCAAGATGGAGAATCTTTTGCAGAGCAATTCAAGCAAAAGTTGAAACTGTCCAGGCAATTGTACAAGCAGCCATTTGTTTACACAACTACCTGAGACAGACACTGCTTCTTACTGTCCGGCTGGCTTCGTTGACAGCTTTGATGATTCAGGAAATATTCTGCCAGGAGAGTGGCACAGAATCACTTCAGCTGATGAAGATTCCAGTGCTCTTTGTAACCTACCTGCTGCGAGAGGAACCAGATATCGCAATTATGCTTTGGATGTCAGCGAGGCTTTGAAAGCCTATGTTAATTCAGACCAAGGTGCTGTTCCCTGGCAATGGGATTACATTTGTAAACGAGGTCCCATCCATGAACCCTAGGTTTACCGAGGACATTATATCAGATCTATATCCCCATGTAAATCTTGTATTAGCCTTCAATGTCTGTGACGAACCCTTTTCCTTGTAATCTCCTCCCCACTCCCCCCCCCCCCCCAATCACACAACCTATAACTTAGGGGAGAAGATAATCAAGTGTTTAATATTATTAATAAAGTCCAAGATCACATTGAGATTCCAGGTACAAAGCAAGTAAGACCTAAATAGACTCTGGACAAAAATGGCCTCTACTGTTGTCAAGGCAGTATTGGCAATAAATCAGTGTATAAATAAATGCAGAGGCAAAAAGTTAAAGAAAACTTATTTTCAGCTGTCATTTTTGCATTTAGTTCAATTTAGAACATGTTTAAGTGTAGGAGTTTAGATCTTTCAGGGGTAATATTATTTATTGTAAGAACAGTTTTCAAGTCAATTTTAACTTAACTACATGGCCTTGTATAACTGGTAAACTGGAATCTCTGTAAGACTTACACAATGTACACACACAAAAAAGCTGGTGCACTATATACCAAGTAGATAGGAAGTTTTGAGTTACGTCACAAAGAACACAATGACGACACAATAACACAATAAAATTCACTCAGTGAAATGCCACAATAGTGCATATATTGACTTTGTATATCGACCATCATTCCAAAAAAGGACTGATGGAATTTCTCATCAACTTTAATATAAATCTTTTTAGGCGATTTTACTTGACCCGTGAAACAGTTAATAACAACTAGTGCAAAATAGTTACAAATAAACAAAAGAAGACAATAGAATTAGTGCATAATATTCTACTACTTATTTCATGGGTTAAGGAAAATCACTCTAATGTTGGTATCACCATAATACCAGTACTTGATACTGTTGATACACAATACAACTTGAAGGTATGTCAGAAGACATCCAAAGGGTATAGGTAGATGCCTTTTTTTTTGCATTCAAGTTGGTAAATAATAAGAATAATGTTGCTTATCTATTGTTCACTTAAGTGTTTCAGTCTTCCATGTTCATTAGGTCAACTTCAAACGTTATTCAATTTTTTCAAAATGTTTTCTTAAGTTTCATAATTATTCCATTTACAATATAAACAAACGTTTTCAAATACTCTTGACATGTAGAAGCAATGCTATTGAGTCTTATTCCCGTTGAACATGTTCATTATGCTAGGGCTGTAACAACAATGTTTAGATTTTAAATCACTGTTGTATAGTCACTTGTTATCATTTTGCTTGGCTGTACTACAGAGTTAACCCAACAGCATTGTGTGGATCATTGCCTATCCCAGTTAAAAGTGTGTTGAGTTACATACCATCTTCCTTTTTATTGTTCAATTCATGAAAAACCATAATACTTTTAAATGTTAATGTGTGGGCACAACATCAATGGGCATAATTAATACAAAATACCGGTAAGAGACTGGAATGATTATTATTAAAGTCTTGGTTAGAACAGCACCAATAAGTTCTGAGTACATACAGAAGGGTTGAGCTAATACACAGCTTTTTCCTGAGATAAACTGATCTTGAGAGTTAAGTTTTAAAAGAAGCAGGGAGTAGGCTTCTGAACTCCAAGGCAACTACATTATAATGAAGCTGGCATCACTACCTGTTGTCACACTTGTATATGTTACATGTCAAATTTGATCTTCAATTTATTGTCTCCAACTAGGAAACAAAGGAATCAACCCTGGTTAAATCACGGGTTACATCGAGATTTACCTGAAATGCCATTTGACCTGTAACACATAATTTTTGAGAAGCTAACAAAATAGCACAGGGATTTCTTGCCAAGCAAAAAAACTGCAATTAAACACCCAGGGTTATCTCATGCACTTACCCAAACCTGCACTTTGAGGAGTATTGTGATATACCATAAGAGGCCTATAGTTTTTAACAACAACCAACATTGTGAAACTAAGATATATGAAATACATAATTTAACAACTCTGAGAAAACCATGGCAAATCAAACAAAAAGAACAAACCCATGCTTAAAGTTATTTAAGTACTCTTACTGTAACACTGATCTTCTGTTATATTATCAAGATATCCCATCTGTGACTTATTGTGGTAGAAAAGTTGCCCAGGTTTAAGGACTGTATGTTCCTCTGAAGATTCATTGCTCGGAACATAAAATGGCCGCTTTTGCATCTGATTCTTATCCTGGAAATTGTGATGATGTTGAGGTTGATACTGTTGATGCTGTAGTGGCTGATACATCTCAACCTGAATTTGGCCTTGAGTGAAAGGTGCTGGTGCTGGTGTAGATGGTGACTGGAATTTGGCTAGCATTTCCTGGTACAAAATATTCGAAACTTGCATTTTGACCATCGCTTTCCTTTCTGGTAGTAATTGCCTCATTTGGGAGGCAATCAATTCCCCGAACAGTTCATCTTCATCTTTAGTACTTGCATTTGGCACTTGCATTTGCTTCTGTCCAAGAGCATCACCAAGGGACTGAAGAACTTGGACTTCTGCCATTGTAACATCATCATGAACTTTTGCCATAGTTTTCGTTTTTGATGGTAACTTCACTTTTTTGATTGATCAGAAGTTGTTCGATGCTGAGAAACCGTCTGCATCACTTGCTGTTGTCTCAGTGCTGTCAGATTTGTCATCAACATTTTGGATTTCATCATCTTCTGATGCCTCATTTCCTGAGTCAACAATGGTCACATTTCAACTTGTTTTGCTGGGTTTATAAAATGGATCAAGCCAAGACAGGAACAAAAACATATCGTCAACCTCATCTTTCACTTTTGCTACATCGTCAGACCCACTGCCACTAACTCTGGCCTTCTGCAATTTCTTCCTGTCACGAGTGTATCCAGCTCTCAGATTAGTAAAATAGTTTTGCACCTCCTCCCCTAAAAAA
>OZ037778.1:28538510-28643510 GCA_964035525.1 Porites cylindrica | reverse complement strand
CCACTGCCTGACTTTCCCATTCTGTCCTTTAGATGAAGCTGATATCCGCAAGTGTTATAGAAAGAATCCGGCACTTTTTGGGTGCAAAGGGTCTCAGATAGAATTAGAATATCCAGTCTATCATGTTCATTGCCAGGTGGAGTTAAGAGTGACCAGATCTCTTCAAGCTTGCTATCTGTTAAGCGTTGGACGTTCCATTGGCAAATACGCGGACCATTTGCCGGCTGAGCTAGGCCAGGGCCAGGCTGAACTTCGACATCATCAGTCAGTTGAATAAGTAGCAGTGAAATTGAGGCATTGAGCGCTAATGGACATCTGAGGAGAACTCGCAATGAGTAAGACACCGACCTGTTTGTCTTCGCCGCGCTGACGTTTCGTGTTTGGTAAATGTAACTCGCTATTCTTGGTGTAAATAAGAGATTAGAAGTATACAATACTTGGCTGTGTCGTTGTTTACATTTCTGTCTTACTTGTTACCGGTGGGTCTGGAAATGCCTAGACTAGACCAGAAATCGTATGTGAGCTTGTGGTGTTCAGAGGGGATCGAATCTGATCATGGCTGTCTTTTGGTGAACAGCCAGCAGGACTTGTCGCTTGTAAGTGTCTTGACAGGATGTCTATAGCCAGTACTCAAGCATTTCCTATTTATGCTAATCTTCGCCAGACCTTACTTTTAAGTCTTCCACTATTTAAGAGATGTAAGACTGACCTGTGTGGCAGCACGGGCATCGTTTGATTTCTTTTTGTTGCCTGAAGTGCTGTTTTTGCATCCTCCAAAATTGCAGATGCCAGCAATACGTCCTCTTGGTTTTCTCGTGAGTTCAGATATCCCAGTCACTGGAGAGCATGCTGTATAGGGTGACTTTCCACAAGAGAAGCGATGACAGCAACGTTTTTCTCTAT
Organism: Porites cylindrica; assembly: GCA_964035525.1. Taxonomy (NCBI): domain Eukaryota; kingdom Metazoa; phylum Cnidaria; class Anthozoa; order Scleractinia; family Poritidae; genus Porites; species Porites cylindrica. The sequence continues at coordinate 28,642,607 of OZ037778.1, read as the reverse complement.
GACTACTTGGAAGATTTGCTGATTCCTGGGAGAAGCTGCTGGAGTTCCGACTGAGAGAACCTGTCACTTATGAGTGATAATATCTGAGTTTTTGTCAACCGATTTGAACATTCATTGGAAGCCAGCAAAATTGCTTCGAGTCCCACATCGATTGTGGTGTTGTTAATTTTTTCCACAGCAGAACGGCAACGTTTGACTACTCCTTCCCAAAGTTGCTCCTGCTGTGAAGGAGCAATGGTGTTTAGTACGTACGAAATCACTTTGTCGGCTCTTATTATGAATTCTTCCTTTGACGCCCCAGACAGTGCTTCCCACTTGCAGTCAACATAGTGGGGTAATGAGGTGAAGTTACCATCCGTTATGGCAGCCATTGCATTGTTTAGAGTCTCAAGGTTTCTTCTCTCCCATTCGCCCTCTGGTAAGTACATGCTTACTTGTTCTTCCTGCGAAGAGCTGCTAGGAACAGAAAAAGCTGATCCAACGGATAATCGATAGTGTGCTGAAATGCGTGGTGGAGGTAATTGCCTAGGTAACGACTTTGGTGTTGAAGTGAATGCAGCTAGTTTCGTCACTTGCTGTTCGTGTCTCTCAATAGCTGGGATGGCTGGAGCGTCAGCAATTAGAGTTTGGCATGAGCTGCAAATGGCTGAAATGGTACAAGGAAAAAGATGATCAGAACACACGGATTGAAGCAAATGATACCTGTTCAAGCAAATAGTCCTTCAGTTCGCATTACAGAAAACCTTCTAGGGCGCTTGCAAATTATGATCGGTTTTCGAGATTGAAAACAATGCAAAAAAGTAACTTTATTTTCTCGGTGAAAGAGCTGGTTGTTCACAAACAATAGTGTTTTAGTATATGCGTTAATTGGGGTAGCGAATGCAAGGTACATCTGCCTGTCTTTAATAATAAAAGTTAATATGTCATTAGAATGGTCTTCCTTACCAGTTAGAGGTTTTTTTTTATAAAGGGGAGAGTAAACGAATCTGCTTGGAAGAACAGTGCCACCCCTAGGTATCATGGGCAGAAATAAGAAAACATAGATACAGTATATATTTACCAGACAGAGCCTATAGCAACGACAATGCCAGTGTTCCTGTAGATTCTCTCCTCCATGAATTTGCTCAAACGCCTCTTGCGGGTGAATGCTTTAGACACTTTTTTACACGCGATGGTACTTTTTCTTCCTGGCATGGATGACAACATTTATCCTACAGGATTGAGGGGTGTAACGATGTCACTAGCATGTGTCCCCCTCCACCCACTACCCCCCTCCCACACACACACACACACACACACACACACACACAGGTAGAAAACCAGAAATCTACTCTCTAGAGAAAAGCTTGAGTGAAGAAAGTGTTAGGTGAGTAATGCAGTAGCATTACTAGGGAAGAGATGTTTCATTAAGAGCCTGCAACTAAAAAAACGAACAACAACCAAACTTAATTTGCGCGATAAAGAACAATCAGCTCTGCTCGGAAATGACAGGGTTGTAACCTGGGTTTGTAAGCTGTATTTCTATGAACTGAACCTTCAACGGGCCTGCCTAAAAAGGTGGGTTTCATGTGGTATGTTATAATGCCAGATAAGACGCATCGATCAATCCTTTAAAAATCTCTATTCATTACCTTTGCTTTATAAAGCGTGGTAAGTTGAAACCGATACTTTGGGCACATGGTCATCCTTCCAGCATCTATCTGGTCAATTGCTTTTCCGGAATGATTCAGAATCAGTTCCCATTCAAGGACACGTGGACTCATTGCCTATGCATTAGCATGCAGTTTAACTAGTTTAGATCTCCCAAGCAAATCCCATAACACAAACTAATTCGGCAGATTTTGAGACAATATAAGGAATTTTTAACAATGCGAAGCAGAGAGTCCATATACGGGAAAACATTCTCTACGTACACAATGGTGTCATTATGAAGTTGTAATACCATCTCAAAATCGAACGTAGTTTCTTTTTATCGTGATTCATCTATTTTTGTAGAAAAAATGTTTAATCAATAATTTAGTTGAGCTTCAGAATACAACGATAAATCTGAGATAGGTTTTAGACTGGGTATAAGATTCCTAAAATTATGCCGCCTCTATTTACATACTAAAATAACTAATTATAAGTAATTATAAAATGAATCCGAATAATTTTTGTTACCAAGAAAGTTATCCGTGAAACAAGACATTTTCTCGCTCAAAATGTCAATTTCATGGAAAAGCTTCAATGCAGCATGTTTGCAAAGATTTTTCAAGTTCACTTAGACGAAACTGGCAAATATAGGAAACCGGTAGAGTTTCACGCTCAAATTGTGATTGCATGATAAGCGTCTGCACAGGTAAAGCTGAAGGTAAATAAATAGAGCGAGCAGACAAAAAACAACCTTCAACTTCAAGTTATTCTTATCTTTGTTTTTGGTTATAGAGATTGCTGCAATAAAATAACTGCGCTCTTACCTTTCAAAGTTAGGATTTTAGTCAACCCCTTTGCCCTTCCTGTGAACAATTTGTTGAATATTTGTTTCTCTTTGCAAGAATGAAGTAAATTACCTCAGGAAATCTTCAATCAGTCATAAACAAACAATTTGAGACGACAATATCGTAAAATATCGTGGTCTCTCTTGAGTAGAAAAGAGTCCACTGGATCGCGATAAAAGCCATTTGTGCACGTGTATGATCCCTAACAGATATTTTTAATCACCTGTAGCTTTGGTATGACCAGGTCTTCCTCTTGCCCCAGACACACCTGACCCCTTGTACTTTTCCTTCAACCATTCAGTCATATCATTCTCGCAGGATAACAAAGGAACCATTGCTGTTTCGTGCGGAGCCGATGACGTGGCACCGCAATGATCACTTACCCCTCATAACATAACATATAACATAATTTATATAGCGCTAACGCCACTAATTGACCAAAGCGCTTTACAATTCATAATATTAAAATAATTAAAAAGATCCCACTGGTAATAAAATATGAATAAATTAAAAACCTATTAGCAGACTTATTTATAAAAATATCACAATAAATCCTATTCTAAATTATCGAAAAGTTAAACATTATATGCTTTTTTAAAAAGATCAGTCTTTAAGTGTTTCTTGAATAAATTAATTGTAACTAAACTTCTAAGATCTAATGGCAGCTCATTCCAGAGTTTAGGTGCAGCAACGGAAAATGCCCTGTCTTCGTATGTTTTAAGTCTTGACTTCGGAACTGCCAGAAGTTTTTGATCAGTAGAGCATAGCGTACGTGAACATGTACGATAACTAAGTAATTCCGTGATATATAATGGTGCCATACCATTTAGCGCCTTATAAACTAACAATAAAACTTTAAAAAGAATCCGAAAGTGAACAGGTAACCAATGCAGTTGAATCAATACAGGGGTGATATGATCAAATTTCTTGGTTAAAGTAATGATACGAGCAGCCGTGTTTTGCACAGACTGCAAACTACCTATCATATGCTTAGGGAGGCCATACAATAAAGAGTTACAATAGTCTAGTTTAGAAGTAACAAACGCATGAACAAGAATTTCCGTAGTTTCCTCAGTGAGGTACTTCCTAATTTTAGAAATGTTCCTTAAGTGGTAGTACGACGTTTTGTTCCCTCCAAAGGAACAAAGTGCCATCGTGAAATTACCCTTGAATTTCTTACACCTGATAAAACGTACCCGGAAAACAGAAGAAGAACGTGACGTCGGTCCAGTCCCCACTCTCTCCTATGTCCAAAATGGCGGGCCAGTTGATTTTGCATCATCTCAATGCACTGGCTTGGTTTGGTTATTGTATTTAGCAACAAAAGTTTTTTGTTTTACTATGCAGCTCTCCTAACTGTGCATTCCTTCTTGACAGATGGTTTCATTTACTCCGCTCTAGAGGACTCTGAAATAATGGGTCACATCGACACTGCTATAAACTGCAGCTCGTATATCTCTACGTATATATCTATGTATGCATGGTCATGCCCCTTTACTGGTGGGTATTTACAAGAACTGCTCAGGCTGTTAACAGACAGATTATATGCAAACGAACGTTTTCGTTAAGCTAACTTTATCTTGTAATCATATAAAAAAATCAGGCCTGACAAAATATGGAGACTTTCCATGCTTGGAGCAACGGAGAAGAATTATGACTTGAAACTGAATATTAATCAATGAAAAATTCAAGCATCGTTTAGAAAGATCGTTATATCGAGGTAAGGCCTTCATCATTTGTGCTATTTGGTGGGTACTAGGTTTTCAAAGTACAAATTAACCCTTGTTTTGCTAAATCAGGGTATTTGTTGTGCTAATCAAAGGCCTTTAAGAGCAATTGTAAGGAAAGAATCAGGGTATTTCTAAACAATAAAACTGATTTGGCTTTAACAATTCATTTTTACTGACCAAATACAGAATAAGGGCTTCATGTCAACAATTTGGTTTGTTTATGTTATGAACTATGCTCAAAAATTCCATTTTGCATGACCTTATAGAGGCATGGAGTGTTCATGATAAGCCAAATTTTTCTCAACTGATTTTGATAATTGGGTTACTAAAGTAAATAATGGTTTAGGTACGGATGTTATGCAAGAAGGCAGGTAGATACACTGATTTTTTGAAAAATGGCAATTTTGGGTTGTAATTTTGATATTGAATTTTGGCCAAACTCTAGTCCCAGGCTTCTCTTTGTCCAATACCTTGAGGACAAAGTGAAAGCTCTATTATAGTAATGTTCATAGTCAAATTCAGTTGGCAGCACAATTTACCAGTTGGGTTTTATGGCACTTTCAAAATGACTCCTGAAAGGCTGGATTTTTTGTGCTCAAAGGGCAAAAAATGAGACCCTCCCTGAAACTCAAAAACTTTAAGTCAGAGAAGTGAGCCAGATTGGCTTTTGAAATATCTCATGGCAACCAACTTCTGTGCCAAGTTTCAGCCAAATCGGTTGACCACAAGTTTTTGCCCCTGGAACACTTTCTCAGACAATGACACTTATCACCTTTTTTTAATCGATTCTGATCTCGGGAATGAAAATACATTTAGTCTAATTTTTTTTAAAATCATATTTCACATTTAAAATTCTGGGTTTCTGATCTTTAACAATAACAAACAACTAGCTAAACTTTTATAACTAGCCAGTGTCTACTTGTTCAGCAAAATCAAAGAACCAAACCAAAAAAGACACCATGATAAGAAAAAAAGTCTTGGATCATACGCAAAAATATAGAAAATCAAATTTTGCCACATGACAGTGGATAAATGCCACAATAATCTTAAATGGATCTTGAAAAACCATCATGCACGAGCATCTTCATGCAAAGTAGCACCCAAAGAAAGCTTTAGGAAAACAACATATGCTTGTGGGTCCTTAAAATGATATAAAACAAATAGACAGTAGGAGACTTACCTGAAAATAGCTTTAAATATTAAAAATACCTGATTGAAAATCCACAAAATTACTCGTGAACACACTGATGTAACGAAGTGGGCTGAAACAATTTTTTGATGCTAAGGATCATGGAAAGGCTTTTCAATCCTCGTTGGATCTTCACTATTCAAATTCATGTATCATAGAAATACGCCCTCTGCACTGGTGGCAAAAAATGCCTATAAGTTCATACCTTTTTCTTGTCCTCTTTTTTGCGTAATTGAGCCTTTAAAGATTGTTTCTTTTTGGGTCCCCTAAGAGCAATTCTTCAGCAGAATCACGTTCGTGTAGTAAATTTGTAGATGTTCTTAGGGTTGTGGCCGAAAACAGCTTACTGGCAAGTTCTTTCCCTGCTGTGATTTGAGCTTGCTTGGCTTCCCTCTTCCCTTCTTTTGCCTTCTTCATCCTCTCCTTCTCTAAGTCAATTTTGTTTTTTGTTTCCTGGATTTTCGGTTTTGGTTTGTTTTGTTTTATGGGATTTAATGACACTGCAATGCGGGGTCATTTACGTTTTTGAGAACTGGCAACCGAGTCTAACTGCAAATCTTTGCACCAAAAGCTGTGCTCCATTTCTGATGCTCTTCCCATTGTTTCTTGCGGGAGAGGAATTGAAAAGGTCGGAAACAAACTTTGAGAGAAGAAATTACATCCAAGCAATGGCCAAAAATCCAGGTGCAATCGAAGAAATAGAAACGGTAAATTTGAACTATTTGTTACTGTTTCTCCGACAATTTTGCCAGAGTAGGCTGCATTGTTTGACCAACTGACTTCACAACAACTGGCCTGGCGTGATAATCCTTCTTTTCACGCACTATGCTCGTCTTTTAGTCAATATTAAAGTGGACTACATAAAATTTAGGCATGTTGCTGAAAAAACGTCATTCAAATCACAGTGAACTATGGTTATCTGCAATGTAGCACACAAAGAAGTGATGGTTAATATGTTTTGACAGAAAGTATGCAGTAGCTGTACACCATTGCGTGACTCATCGCCTTCACAATATAGGTTCATCACACGTAACATATTCTAAAAGACATGCGACAAAATTTAGGCCCTCTAAGCCTTTAATTTTCTGATAGTTAAGGAAACCTGGTCTATTTCATCCCAATTGTAAATTATTTTGGCACCAGTTTCCACAACTAGAGCAATTTGATCCCTAACAAGGCACCTCTCTTTTAGCTCCCTTTTTGTAGAGTGAATACATGTAATTTTCACTACTGGTATATGTAGGCAATCAAATGCCAAATGCACCGGTTGCATCAAAGACATAACCAGTACTGGGATCACCCACTATGGCATGCAATAAATAAAGCTGAATAAAATAATCACAGAAATATAGTACCTTGAAAGCCTGGGTACCATTTCTCAGAAAATTGTTCTTGCGAAAGGTTGTTGGAAAAAAATATGCATGCATTATTTCCGAAGAAAAAAAAAATCACGAACCAGGATTATTGAACAAACAATTCACTGTATCTGATTGAATCAATTAAGTGTTGCAAATGACACCTGACGTATTTTTCACCTTTTGTTCGCTAAAAGTCGGTATTACATGTTGCTTTTCTCAAAAGTCTAGGTGTGTTGTTAAGTTCTAGACTCATGTTTGCCAAAGAGTGTCATATATATATATATATACATACCTCTAGCCGGATTTATGAAAACCGTACCATCGGACTCCAGGAGCCCACACACGACGCCGCGAAAAAATTTTTTCCGACCTCCAAAATTTCAGCACAAGAAATTCGCCATCAGTTTTTCCTTATTTGGTAATTGTGAAGAAGACCTCCCCAAAAAACCTGTCGGTCAACTGTCGGCCGTCTGTCGACCGACAGTCGGCCGACTGTTGGCCGACTGTCGGCCGTGTGTCGACCAACAGTCGGCCGACTGTTGGCCGACAGTCGGCCGTCAGACGGCCAACAGATTTTGCCCGAAATATAGGCTACCAGTCGGCCGACAGCCCACCGACAGTCGGGCGACAGTTGGTAATGTGTCGGTAAGATGTCGGTAACCTGTCGGTAGCTTGTTGGTGAAACGTTATAACAAACTTGAATGTTTTCTCTCGGTTTTCGCTTCATAAACATCCAAAATGTGTAATACATTGACAAGAATAGCCTTTTCTTCTTAGTTTTGGTAATCGCCGCTCAAGACTAGCGCCACGGAAGCCGAAACTAACCAGAGAATTTACGCAATTGCAGCTTCGAATTTTCTTTCCGCCATGCTGGAAAGGTAAACTATGTCCCAGTCCCTCTCGAATTTATCTGAGAGTCAAGTCTTGAACGGGTATTTATACGTATTTTTTTTTATTCATTGCCGGTCATTTACTTTTGTTTTTTTTTTGAGGGTTTGAGGAATTGGGACTGTACTGTATTTCATTATTTATTTTAACTTTATTGTTGGTCATTGACTTTCATAGTGTTGGTGGCTCCTAAAGGAGCCGTTTTGTGTGAGGTGAAATATGCCAGATACTTCACTCGTAGAAGCGCGGATCAAACTTTAATGGCAACAGCTGCCCCTCCCTCCTCATGTTGTTCATCACTGGGATGTAGCGCCGGAGTCGTTTTCGGCAGACAACCTCGAGAGCACGCACGGAACCCACTTGGTCACGGAGGACGAGGTCTAGTTCTCTGGAGTCCACCTTCTTAAGTTCGGCTATGGCAACGAAGTCTCTGAGTGTGCTCCGAGGACAGCTCGCAAGACGGAAGGCACAGGCCATACTGCATTTGTTTTCTCTCATACACTGGAGAACCTGGTCATACCGGTCATGTATGCTGGCCAGGCTGTGGGCGCTGACACGAGAGTCAGTCTGCTGAGGTTGCTGCGTTGGCTGGTCTTCTTGTGGCGCGGGTTGGCCTCTGCGTTGTAATTCTTGCATCTCCGCTCTCAGTTCGGCGATGAGCTTCTTGGCATTCACAAGGCGCCGCTCAAGGTTTTTAACGACCTCATCTCTGGTTCTCACAAGGTTCGCTAACTCTTCGGCCTCTTTCTCGCGTTCCGCCAACTGTTCTGTGAGCTCCTGGTTCTGTTCTTTTTGGTTTTGGAAGGCCTGCCCGACTCTTTTGAAGTCCTTCTGAAGTGTCTCATACATCTTCCTCAGGTCGTCGTGCGAGGTTTCAGCGGAGGCAGATGACTTTGCGGAGGCAGATGACTTTGCGCTCTTCTTTCTTTTCTGCTGTGGGCGTTCAAAACAGGAACAGTGCCTATTATTGCCATGGCAAACGCCACACTTATTCTCGCAATGAAAAATAGAGTGGTCGCCGCCACACACAGTACACTTAAGAATTCTTTGAGACGTACTTTGAGACATAATGAATGATCGAAGTTGAAAACGAAATCTATGTGATCGCAAGGCTTCAAATTCAAGGCTTTTAAGTTCTGCCACGGATCCAATCAACAATAACATTTTCATTGGCTTATACCGTGGATCAAATCACAATTTCATTGGCTTATGCCATGCATCAAATCAACAATAACAACATTTTCATTGGCTTATGCCATGGGTCCAGTCAACAATAACAACAAATTAATTAGATTATTCACATCACATTTGATTGGTTTATAAACTTTTGTAAAATCTGATTGACTAATTTCGATCCGACCGTAGGTATTAAATAGGTTGAGTAGAAGTGTGTCTTAACTCATTTCATCATGAATCATCACGAGTTACTTACCTTGATCCAAAGTTGCCATGCTATTTTAACCTTTCTTGTGAATCGTGGTTTGCTGGCTGCCAGGCGTAGGTGCTCTTGTGGAAACCGAATGGTTTTACGAGATAATAACTCTGATGATGGTTATCACTGGGAATGTCCAGTTAACAAGTGCAGAAAACGAAGATCAATCAGAGCTGGTTCTTTTTTCGAAGATTCAAAATCCCGCTGTCGCAATGGCTGTACATCGTCTTCTTGTGGTCAATTGATGAGTCCAACAAAAAAGTATCGCTACTAACCGGTTTGTCGCTTCGTACGGCTGTCACGGCACTTCAGAGACTCCGAGACATCTGCTCCCTGAAAATTCTACACGGCAACGTTAGACTGGGCGGCCGAGGAAAAACTGTAGAAATCGATGAATCCATGTTTGGCCACAAACGCAAGTACAACCGCGGGCGGATCGGTCGAGGCACATGGGTTTTCGGCATGGTCGAAAGAGGCACTGGAAAAGCTCTAACATTTCGAGTACCCAACAGAACGAGAGAAACCTTGGTGACTGGTCTGGTACAGCAATTCGTCGAGCCTGGAACAACAATTATCTCTGACAAGTTTTCACCGTACTTTAACTTGAACAGCCTCGGCTACATCCATGTCATGGTTAACCATTCAGAAAACTTTGTTGACCCTTTCACAGGCGCCCACTCGAACACGATAGAAGGAGTATGGAGTCAAATCAAGAGAAAGCTGAAGGCCATGAACGGGACACTGAAAAGCAAGCTTCCAAGTTACCTCGACGAATACAACTGGCGGAAATGTTACCCAGGTGATCCCTTCGACAACTTACTCGCTGACATCGCTGAGTTCTGCCCACCAAACTAAGTTTCCTTAGTTTGAAAACAAACGGCTCCTTTAGGAGCCACCAAATAAAAAAAAGTCATAAACCAACACTGTGTGATAATTTTGTTAAGCGGCACGCGCGCGTCTAAATCAATTATCGCGGCACGCATCCAAGTCAAATTATCGGATTATGACAGATACTAATTAATTAAGGCACAATTCGCGGGTACATAATTCAATTTATTTGTGCTTGAAATTCCGAAGATTAACATTAAGTCATCGAAAGACTAATAGGTCTGAATCTGCAAAAATAGAGAACTTTGTTAGTCAAAAGGTAAACATCATTGATACATACATGACATACAGCGCTCGCTAGGCATTGTTGGGCGATTTGTACGTGAAGCCAAGCAACACGACTGAGAAGCTTCCAAAGTAGCTTTCTTGTAGGATTTCAGAGATTGGGATTAAATCACCTCTAAATCTGATTTCATTGATTGCCTTGTTGTCTTTCGCGAATAATATATCCGTTTCGCATTTCAAAAGCTTTCTATAAACATGTCCGAAGAAATCGTTTTACCATCGATCGGTAAGTAAGTGATGTCTATCGAGATTATTATCGTTTCTATGTCATGTTTAATGCGTGTTTTCTCAACAATTTTCTTCTTTGGGAAACTGTCAGTAGCCTGTCGGTTAGCTGTCGGTAGCCTGTCGGTAAACTGTCGGTAATGTGTCGGCCGACAGTTGACCGACAGTCGACCGACAGGTTTTTTGGGGAGCTCTTCTTCACAATTACCCCTTATTTGGTCAAACTTAACGATAATGGCCCATATCATGGGCTTAAAGAAGCAATCAGAAAGCTGGAAAATCATTATCCTGAGCTAAAAATTTACTAAATAACAATTATTCACCTAGGTGGAGGTGGCTAGTCTTGAATATTTACCGAACTGCATAGCAGCGATGTAAACACTGACACTGAGGTTAACAATTGTTTTAGTATATACTAAAACAGTGAGATAATTTTTAACTCAAATACCGTTGCCAACGATTACAATTTTGGTGCATAAAGACCGAATGGCTGCAGCCGTCACTTTTTCTTGCCGACAAATAAAACTTTTGAAAGCATTTCTTCAAAAGGAGTTGTGAATTCTTTTTGTATTCAAAATCATTCTGTAAAAAAAATATTGCTACATTTAGTTTTACGCTTATTTATGAACAAGTCAACAAAATAAAGTAAACAAAAAACTTTTCACCGGTTTTATCGATAAATTCGAGTCAAAAAGACAAAGCATTACCTGTTAAAACTTCCAAACTGAACTTCGTCACCTTCACCGTGTATTTCGGGAGCAGCTTGCTTAATTACTTGTGAAATATCTTTGTTTGTTACGGCAGCAAATCGTGAAGGTATTTTGCTCGCAACTTACGCGAGTTTGGCCGGCATCGCTCGCTCGGAGGAACTGGAGGTGAATCAGTGAATAGTGCAGGGTATTCACTGATTGAGTAGCCAATCAGAGCGTGCAAAAAACACCATCCACTGTTTTAGTATATACTAAATAGATTTAACCTCTGGTTAATATACTTATAAATTAAAAGAAAGCATCTAATGCCACACAGGGATGGCAATGAAAATGTGATCATAATCAATAGATATAATTTGCCAAAAACATTTGCACGTGCCACACACTTTTTTGTACATTTCTTTGCCATTGTATTGCACCACTAACACGCAAAACCTTCTTAGTTACACATTCTTTATGGATGAATTGTTGGATGTGCTCACCAAAAATTTTGTTGCTTGTGGTCCTGTTTGCTTTTATTTTTTCACTGCTGCTCATTTTCACCTTCCTGGCCGCTGGCATTTCTCATTTCCTCATTGCTGCCATGAAATTTTCATGTTGTTCTTCCAACAAAATTTGTCTCCTTTTCTTTCATCACTCGCTCTTTCTCTGTTATCCACTTGAGAGTAAACATCAAAAATAGCCACGAAAAAGACTAGACTTTGTTGTTGTTTTTTCTAACAGTCCATGCAGCCATGCCATTTCCTGCCAAATAAAACCTTGAGTTGCATTTGGTTTGCCGTACCTGATGATTGAGTTATTTCATGTTGGTGTGCGTGTGGAATAGACAGGTGGTCAGGTGGACGTACAGTCACAAATTCTTCAGATGCATAGGTAACCAAATTTTCTTACTCATGGCGATCCTCTCATAGAATGCTTACATACAGTGTCATATTTGTAAATTGGGCAACGGGAGGAGGCGAATTCACACGTTTCGCCTTTGCAGAGATTGATGGTTGCCTTTTGGTGAATGTCTGCAAGATGAGTAACCAATTCTAAGGAGTCGCAGCTCATTCTTGCAATGTTTTTTTCTGTCAATACAACGGCTACATCGGCAGGCAGCTCCTTGTATTCCTTGTATTTTCTATTTTCTTTCAGTTCCTGTGGGACCTGGTTAACATAACCTTGTAGGGCATCATTGACTGATATTAGAGACCTCACAAATCTGTGACTTCTTTCTTGACGACAACATTGACATCACTGAATTGGTCCTTGCCATTTGCCATTGCACGCCAAATTTAAGTCGCAGACTGACTTTTTATTTAAATAGTTTATCGACGTTGTAATAAAAATGTTAAATTTCAAGGAGAACAGAGAGTATCACATTTGCTTACAGGAAATGATTTATCAATGACAGACAGTTTGTTTTGTTGTATGATGCCAATACTTCCAAAAACCCAGACTTTCGGTATTGGAAGTATAATTGATTTGATAAAGACGAGCTGGAAAATGACCAGTGTAAAGCTGAATTCCGATTTTACAATAATGAAAATTTCAAGCTTGCTGAATATCTTCATTTATAGGATGAGATTGTTACGTACAGCGGCCTAGTTATTGGATCGATTCCTGCTTAATGTATCTATGTCAAGCGCTGTGCATATCCTTGCCATCACAGGGACATGATTTCTCACTTTACTAGACCTGTTCCAGAGTGTTGTATCATTACAAACCGCGACCGACTGAATCTATAAGTGATAGCATTACTTACTCTCAAGGGTTAATCATGACCTGCTTTCCTTGGCAAACTTCAAACTTCAACTTTATTTAATAAAAATATTGATTACAGTAGACTGACCCGCAAAATAACAATTGCTAATCTAGGTGGATCAGTTAAAAGAGAAATTTTTTTCACCATGATTTTCTATTTCATCATTTACTCGTTTACTTATGTGTGTGTGCGGTAACCCAGCTTACTTTGTTAGAGCACACTGACAGGGACCTTACAAGGGGGCAGTGTGGACACCAGATCAACAAAAATTCAGCAAATCTATGAGCAGTGCGTATGTTTCAGTTGAATAGGTTTTTAATGATATAATCAACTGTTTCAAATTTTTGGATTTTAAAAAGAACCCTGAAGCTGGTTTAAGTGCTATGGGTAAAATGTACATAGTTTGTGCCTTGATACTAAACGCCCCCACTATGTTATATGGTTCTGTTACCTCAAAGTACTTTGGTATCAATCAATCAGCTTAGGATGATTATTTCAATTATTAAGGATAATATATTTAAGGGATTACACTCACTTCCTTACACAAGCAAGGACATACATCGGGATGCATCTTCAAAATAAAATGTTTCAGCTTCATCAAATTTAAGACATTAGAAATCATTGATGAACGAATACAGTGTAACAATCGAATATAAATAAAGTTATCATTTTGATGCTGGGCAACTGAAACTGAAATAACCTTAAATTTTACTTATCTGTTATAGGTTTCTGTTTTCAATCGACAGTACAGTCCATTCTGGTTTCTACATGTGCGTGAGAATCCAGGCTTATTTAAACTAATAGTGATCCACAAGACTGCACCCGTATAAGCAATACCGTATCTAGTATTATCTTTTGGTAACAGCAGTGAATTGTCTTTTGTTAAGGGATAGGTGTTAAAGCATCTAGAGTAGACGTTCTTGGATAGTAATTCTGGCAGGGTCTCATTGTGCGCTTTATAGAAAAGCTTAAAGTATCCATCTTGTAGAGTATCACAGAGTAAGCCAGTGGCAGGGTGTCCAGTTCCTATTTTTTCCTATTTTTTGGGCCTATTCCCATTTACTCCTATTTTTAAACTAAAACCTCCTATTTTTTAGCTGGTGAAGCCAAAATTTGTTACAAAATTGAAGATGGAGTTATAGTTGTGTGTGTTTTTGAGTGCAATTTATCATAAAGCAAGTAGCATGTTGACTTTGATGTTCTAATATTTGTAAAAATGACAGTTACGTTTGTTCTTTCCATGACCTCTATTGCCTATTAGAGTTCTGTTAACATTTTTTTGTTACTTTTTGTATAATTTTCTCGTGCACCTGCATGTATTGTATGAAGTGTTATAGTCCTCATGACTATTGAATATTAGTAAAATCCAACTAGTGGTCTATTATCAGTGCTGCATTCTGATTGGTTGAGCAACTACTTGGCTATCTGTTTTAGCCCACTAGTAGCGAAAAGTGCGGGCTTTTTGGCAGCAAAAAAGGATTGAAGTCTAACTTTAACTAGGTAAAATTTTATTATTCTCTATATTTTTGACCAATTAGTTGGATTTTACTAAGACAATTATTCCTCTCGCCCTCATGGCCTCTGAGTCAATAGCACATTCGCCCGCTATTGACTCAGAGCCCATTCGAGCTCGAGGAATAATTGTTAAATATTTTGCATAGCCCACTGAAACTGCACTTCAGTATCTGTACATGTTATATTTTAGTTTGAAGTCTTGCTCGCTGTTATGTTCATCTTTGAAACTGAAAACAGGATGAAGTTGTCCTCTCACAACACAGGCCAGATAAATCATCCAATCAGCTTCTTGTTTAAAAAACCAATCACTAGCTGATTCTGGATGCTAAGTGAAAAGAACAGACTAAAGTTTAGTTTACGGCACTAGCTCTCTTGGTGAGCCCTTGTTAACAGCTATACCTAAGCAACTGGTGAAGGATCCATTATTTTGGTTGCAAAATCGGTCTTACAGTCATAGCTAAGCAGATTGTTATGTTCTTCTTAGACCTTAACCATGACACACTTACAATCTGGTACCAAATAGATCAGTGTCATTTTGCATACACTGCAGAGAGCCCGGTTCCGTTCTTAAAATTATGCGGTCTTTTGACTCAAACAAACATATTCTCAACCAGGCAACCAATTGCAGATTAATGGAAGGAAAGCTTTCCACAGGACTTTTTTCTATATCCTTCAATGACAACTCAATCGTAAGAAATTTGTATCCTAAGAAATTTCACTCTTTAAAGCTTTTGAAAGATTTGCCGTCAACTTGAAGGGAATTTCCATATGATCACCTTTGATTATAGAACCACGCTCAACCTGTAGTCAATCATATCATTCTGATTTAATACAGCCTAACTGAGCCAATAAACTAAATGTTACTGATCATTTTCACTCCTTCTTAGCCGCGAAAGTTGATCTAAATCCTGTGAAAAGAGAATCTGAGGACTAGTAGCTTTTATTATAACCCTTGGGGTGCAGGGAAGCTATCTCTGTCGACAAAAGTTCTTTTGATTTTCCTATTTTTCTCCTATTTTCTCAATCCTGAGTTTCCTATTTTCCTATTTTTTGGAGCAATTATGCCACTGGACACCCTGCAGTGGTCACATAACAGCACGTCACTTTACGCCATGTCCTTAGACAAGTAAAAAATAATTGTAGCTGTTCTACGGTGTAATCATTCAATAGAACAGAATAAATCCGAATTACTACATGGACCTCACAATATTAGACCATACAGACGGTGGTTACAAAAACCTTTGTTGGTAAGAACCTGGATTGTTTCAGTAAGTCTAACCTGGTCACAAAGACCTTGATTTCCAGGACGTGGTATCCATGCAAGTCTGTGATTGACCATCAAGCCTAGTAAGTGTGTTTTTGAGACCCATTTAAGATTAGAGCCTCCAAGAACACTGGAGCAAAAGGGCACATCAGATTTCTTGTGCTGAGCAGCAGTACTTCACTTCTGCCAGAATGGGGTGTCAGCTGGTTGTTTTGGCACCAAGTATATACTTCATGTAAAGCGTTATTCAACTGTGCAATTGCCAGGCAAGTCATTTGTAAATATGTTAAACAATGTCAGACACAATATGGAACCCCGAGGTATGCCTGTAGTCACCGGCAGCAGATCTGACCCAACCCCATTTAATTCTGTGAACTGTTGGCTTCTATTCAGATAGTTACTTAAGCAATCCAGTAGTGTATTCGTGATGCCAGTCTCTTCTCAGCTTCTTCAATAGAGTAGCATGGGTCCACTATTGAAAGTCTTCATAAAGTTGATAAATGCCGCTGCCACAACCTTTTACAGAGTCTAAAGATGTTCTCCGTAAGTAAGTATTCAGTTGAGTAGCCACTGCGGCATGCCCACTGTCTTTTTGAGCCAGGTTGTTATCCTTACCAGAACATTATTGTCCTCTGATTCCAAGATTTTGCTCGGAGTACTAAGCAAGGATGTGTCTGTTGATCATCTTCTGCTCTTTTCTTTGTCTCACCAATCCCTTCCATGGCTTTGTTTCGCATTTCTTCGGCGGAAGCTTTTTTTTTTAGCCGTTATATCGGAAACTTTCTCTGGTGGTTAAGTTCAAGTTCATTCATTCACACTCATTCAATTACAATACATCAAAAATAACAAAACAAAAGGAAGCAAAGACAGGGCTAATTATACATTGAATTAAACATAAAGGGAAAAGAGCAGCCAAGCTTTCAAGTTGGCTACAGCCACAGAGCAGTCACAAGTGGGTGGAGGTTATACTGTACTTATAAAAAAACTAGTTATGGAGTTCTGGCTAAATTAATCATATTGAAAAAGTTCTTTGTTTAACGGAGGGTTTTTTGCGTTACGAGTTTAGGGGGCTTATATTTGGAGGGGATTATACATGGAGAAGCTTATTTTCGCAATTTTACGGTATATGGTCAATGAGTGTTCTTGTGTGATCAGTAAGCCTCGTAGGTTTAGTAGTGATCGGCAAGATGTTACTGGCGTAAAGCACATCGAAGAACTCTTCAGTTTGAGTATGTTCATTGAATTTCAGGAAATTTATATTCATATCTCCACAGATGTAAATTTCGTGTCTATTGGAATTAATGGTTTCGATTATATCATTTAGTTGGTTGCAAAACTGTTCTAAATTACAAGTGGATGCTTGTAGATGCAACATATTATGATCTTCTTTTTACCTTCGCCAGCATCAATTTCTGCCCAGCAGGATTCAACTAGTGCTATGTCAAATTTAATGTCAGGCTTAGGTGCAGCTTTAAGATTACTAGCTATATATAAAGCAGCTCCACCTGCGTTTGTTGGCTAGTCTGTGTGAAAAGAATTAAAGCCTTCTCTTTCTTGTTCTTCTTTTCTCTCTAGGTAATCCTGCATAATTAAATCCATCTCTGATTTCTCTGGCAAACTTCCAGAAGCATTTCACTCGATTGAGTCCTTTCTCTTAAGCCTTTCAATCATAATTAAATTAGTGTCATTTTGAGTGCGATTGCTTAAAAAATTCACTTAAAATTCCACAATTTGGAAGTAACCCTCTGCTATATATTGTTTTGAAGCTAATAAAATGTACTTTGAGGAAAAATGAAATTTCAGCTTTCTCCCCTGGTGTGAAAGGTATGACGTTATTGATCACGTGATCAAATTTGTTTTCACAGGAGTAAAAAATAGTTTAAAATTGGTTCACTGCCTTACCAGTGAACACAGGCAGACTTCTAAGTCCCCTAATTTGTAGTTCTATATCTTACTTGTCTTTCCTGATCATTTCAGTTCATTTCATACTAATGCAGGAAAACGACGCCACTTTACATTAACCCAATTTTGGGGAATAATTTTAATGGAATATTCGCATAACAAGAGTTATTCTTTACAACTTGTATCACATCAATGTAAGTGTCAAGTTCAAAGACAAGGGTCAATCTTCACACAACTGATGGTCTCAACATGAGCAATGCAAGAATATGTTTTAAGAGGGAGGGGGGTGCCAGAGGGTCAGGGTGGAGAAGCGCATATTATATCAAATGTTCATTGCTGAAACAATCATTAGTTCATGACAAATACAGCTTGCCTGTAAGTGTTAACAAAACAAATGTATATCATATAATGCAATTTTCTGATATTTTGAAAGAAAAATGTTTTTTTAAACACATTCTAGTCAATGCCTTGTTAAAATCAGAAGAATCAATTTCGGAATTTGTCACACTCAGCAGTGTGCCATTTCTCAAAACAGTTTCGGTCAAGCTGGAGACATAATGGAATATCGTAAGTCCTACACCTCCAGGGAGTCTTTTGCTCCTTCTTGAAAAGGATGCTGCACAGTTTACAATTTGTTCTCCCAAATGTTGCCTTTGAAGATTTCCTAGTGAGGTGATCACTGGTAAGGGGCACCGGACAATGCTCTTCGTGTACTGAACTCCTGAGTGGACGGCCAGGACTAGGATTTGGGTTGAGCTGAAGCTCACTTCTTTCTAACAGTTCATTGGCTAAACACTGTCTGAAGTCTTTGTGAGTCATACCTTCGGTAATTTTCTTATGTATAATATATGCATTTGGTGCAGAAATATCCATAAAATGAAAAAAAAATGTTTCCACCACTTTCTTGTTCTTGGCAACGCTTGATAACATTGCAGAAGTTGGTCAGACGGGTCCACTCCCCCCATGCCTGCAATATAATTTTTCAGCATAGGAGGTATTGGAATATTCAATGTTTGAAATTGGCCATTTACTTTTGTTTTTCTTTGAGTCCTGTCCTCCCCACAGCATAAGAAGTAGAGAGTGCACAAACGTCCTTTGTGTCTCTCCATTTCAGATATACCAGGTTCTCTTTCGTAAACCACCTGATTGACCCTCTGACCTCCTTTTTGGTCATAGAATTTGCTAAACCAGACGGAAATCCTTTCCTGTTTTCCCTGACTGTTCCTGTTGCCATTTAACCTTTGTCATAAAGATCACTGAATAGTTGTGGACTACTGTAAAAATTGTCTACAAACAAGTGGTATCCCTGTCGAAACATGCCATTCATCAAATTCATGACAACATCATATCCCAGGCCATTGTTTGTTTTTGTTAGTCTCTTCCCAGTATCAACTTTAAATTTGTATGTGTAACCAGTTTCTGGGCCATAAAAATAAGTCGGAAGACATGCTCAGCAGACATTCAAAAACCCTAAGGCGCTTATGACATTTGGCAGCGCCGTTAACATTAATGGATGTCAGCGAGACAGCCATGGCAAGAAAACAATAAGAAAAAATAATAAGTGAAAGTGACGGTGATAGGAAAAGTTAGTTCTTGAACAGGCCGCGGTGTTTCCGGCCGCGATCTTCTGAAGTTGCTACAAGTTCGGCAAAGGCATCCTGAGAAATAGTGCGATGCAGCTGTACCCACGCGTCCACTTCACGATCGTTTAGCCCCTGGCCAACAGCATTGTTGAGGTCCAGGTCGGCATAATTACCGTATTTTTACTGAAGGTAGAGAGTGCGGGCACGATAATACTGTGGACCGGTGATAGTGTTCATTAATCTAGTGTGCTCAGAGCAGGACTGTTTTAATGCTCGGAGAAGTCTGCGAATGGTAGGGGATGTCTTGAATTGGTCGCTATCAAGGGCACATTGTTTATCTTCTGGTTTATGTGTTTTTCCGGGGGACGAGGGGGGGCGTTTTCTCGACTATTGAGAGTCAAAAAGGTCTCGCAAGGCCAAAGCGGGCAAGAGATCTGGCATAGAAGCTGTGACTGAGGCAAAACTGCGCGTTAGCAAAGAATCGTCTGCACAATTTTCAGCTGGGGGAATATCTTCTGAGATTTCGTCGGCAGAATCCTTTCCCCTGGTCGTTTCCATCTGTGAATCTTGCGTGGCCTGAGAAGTGGTGAGGTTAGGTGGGGCAGGGAGAACGCGATCCTCCGTGCGTATATGTCTGAAGCGTGAGCCTGCTTCGGGCAGTTTTTAACAACATGTTCTGTCGATCCGCAGCGATAGCATGTTATCGGCTGGCCAGTGTATTTAAAGAAGATTTCAAGACCTTGGGTCACTACTTTGCGGGGGAGATCCCTGTCGAGTGAGGTAAATTCGGCAACGCGTATACCATGCTCAATATTTGTAAAGCCCTCGTCAGTGTAGCAGAGGCGGCGTAAATTTTCGGACTTCAACTGTCCATACTGCTTTAAAAGTTGACGATCTCCTGATCAGGGTATTCTACAGCAACAAACACCGAGATGTGGATGGTTCTCGCTCTCAGTAGTTTTAGCGGCTTTCGTTCCGGCCCATAGTCAAAACCGGACATGGCCAGGCGTGTTGCAGCGTCGGTAGATCTGAGTGTTATGTCGAAGCATTTACCCCCGAAATTGGGGACAATACCAGTAATTTCCTCCTGGAATTCAGGAAGAGATCGTACAATTTCAATAGCGTTGATTTCCATGCCGTCTTCGACGATCAGACGCACAGTTTGCAATACACCATGCGACATGGAGTGGAATGTGTTGTTTACTTCACTTCAAGCTACATGCGTAATGCTCTACTATTGAAAATATGGCACTTTCGCGTAATGAAAATTAGTCATGACTCATAAATAAGACAAATAAAGCTAAAAATTGCATTTGCTGGTCCAAATTAGATGATTAAAGCTAAAGTTACCTTTGTTCTGCAAGATCCAAATCATGATCAACTCCTTCGCTGATGAGTGCTTCTTCATCCTCGGACAAGTCTTCATATTCAAGATCACTTAACTCCTCTCCATCATCTTGTAAAACTCCAACACCTAAGCGTTTGGTATATTTGTTCTTTGCCCTTTTGCTACCATTTCAGTGCGGTATAGAAAAGATTTGATGACACATTTTGTATCTTCAATAAGGCGCATGTTCAGATTCAAGATGGCATCTCTGAGAAATCCGTGAAGGTGGAAAGCACATGGTCTCCTGATTTGAATAGCAAATCAGAACCCTTGTTCTATGGTCCAGATGATGTAATTACCTTAACTCTAAGAAAGGATTTTATTGGTTAAATTTCTAGTTCTTTTTTTAAAGCCAAGAACGTTTTTTACATCATCGATCGCGGACGATCGATAATGATATGCAGGCTGCGTAAAAGAGTTAAAGGCTGTTTCCAATAACCTTACTCTACCTCTGATTGACTTTTGTGGCACATTGTAGAATGGCCCATGTAACCGAACCAGGCTTTTGGCAATTTGTTTGAGGCAATTTCCTTTTTTATGACTTCCGAATTTGTATTTCCCCAGTTCGAAAAGCATAACCTATTTCCCAGCAAGACATTACGTTCCTTTGTCCATTTTATTGCCAAGTTCCTGAAATAGCAGTCGATATCTAATCAAAGACAGGATATTTTTTAAGGAAATAGACACGAGTATCCAGTTAAAAAATTTTCTCAGTATATCTGACTGAATCTTCCCATCACTTGTGCTGCATCTAGTGACTGCAAAAGCGCTGAAAGAACATTTTTTTACTATTCATTACTAATTTATAGCCAATGAACGGATAAAATCTTAGAACCTTTGAAAGAAGAAGAGTAGTTTCTAAAATGCCAGTTTCCCTTTTTATTTATTCCCATATCGTGCAATTGAAGTGCCAGGATCATTATTTTGGTGTTAAGACAGAATCCACCAGGAAATTGAGTAGTTTTAACTTTCAGTGGACAAAAACCTTGTACCAGAATAACTTTAAGAAGGGCTGAAGATGTAATTAGTCATTTAAAATAACACCAAAGAAAATTTCTCATGGGAGTCTGAGAAAATGAATGTCAAATTTCACAAGAATTGAGAAAACATGGGTAAAATTCTAATAATTTCATGTGTAAGATGTAATTATTTTCTCGAGCTCCCATAAGAAATTTCTTTGCTGTTATTACAGCTGACTAATTACATTTTTAGCCCTTGAAAAATGAAAAAAAGTGCAGTATGCTTTAAATTATTCTGGTACAAGGTTTTTGTCCACTGAGAAATAAAATTACCGTATTTCCTCGTATAATAGCTGGGGGCGATTATTTCTTTTTTTTATGAGACGAAGGGGGTTGATTATTCAAGGGAAGGTGACTATTCGAGAGAGGCGTTTATTTCAAATATTTCTCGTTGGAGGTCGTGCCCTAAATATTTTGTCTTTTTACAGTACCGTTCAAAAGTAAGTTGAAGCGCGATTCTTGGTCCTCGCGAGAATCAAGACTCGATTCTCGATTGTTGAGTCTCGATTCTCGATTCCTGCAAGATTCATAAAACTGGAACGGCCTTTGTTTCATTTTGAGTAATTAGCTCTTTATTCTCAATATGTCGATTGCTGTGAGAATCTTTACATTCAAAGTAGACAGACTGCAAATTATAGTAGTTGCTAAAAAACATATCTACATGTCTCAACTGTTCATCAGTAGGATGCTTAAAATGCGTGCAATTCCACAATTGGTTTCGGCTCCATTAAATCGTATACCAATTGCAGAACATTTTAGGAGGAGCCACCTACCGTGTGAACACAGTCGCGGACAACACATATAAGTGAGAAAAATGACACAAAGCAAAACTAAGACGTTATTGAAGAAACTAAATGTACATGCAACTTAAATAAATGAATAATGCACATGACCAAAATTGAATTGCGCGTGCACATGTACCAAGATACAACTGAAATAAAAATTCAAGTAATAAATAAGCAATGTAAGTGCATGATGGTGCAATTTAAGCCTGGATTGCTAATCTCATCTCCCTTAGCGCTGCACCATACTTCTCGATGATTAGACCATGGGGATTGACAAATTTATTAAATGAGTTCTGAAGTCGACTGGTTTCAAATCCTTGTTGTCTGAGACGTAATGAAAGTCTGCGGAGACTATTGATGAAGTCAACTTTGGACGTGCAAATTCTAGCATATCTCACCAGTTGAGATATGTAATCACCGTAAGTTGGATTGGATTGGAGTACATGTAAGTCTTTGTTCAAGTGTTGATTAAGACATTTTTGTAGTTTCATTTCTCTCACGTTTGGAAATACTTTTCTTTTCTAAAACCCCAAGCTCTACACAACGCTAGACCGAATTGATTCTTGTGAGAAACACCTAAACAGTTATGCAAATTTATATTTTTGACAGCTGTATTTGACAGCTCTGCGGGGAATTTGTATTCATTCACATGGCTTGGCTTTTAAAAACATACATGCATTGCGAAAAGCTAAAAAATGTTTGAAGGGCATATTGCACCATGTAAATACATCTCTACATGTAGCAGGATGTCTCAGTTCAGTAAACAATAAGCCATGACTCTTAAACTGATGTTAAATTCGAAGATAAAGTGCAAATGGGAATGTGACGCAGCATTATCTAAACAAAGTCAGAAAACGCAAATACGCTTTTAGTTGTTTTGTTAAAGGTTGTTCTCCCAGTTAAAGTCTGTAGCTTCTCCAACCTGGCATGACAGGGTTGATCAGCCTTAAAGCAGTGGCTATTGTTGTCTTCAGTGCCATCGGTAGAAATGGTCCATGTAGATGATTTAAATGATCTCCTTTTCATTTCATGATCCAACTGGGCCCACCGTCCTTTCTTGGAGGTGCTTTAGGATTTTCGGCTGGTGTTAAGTTATTAACAGACTTAGCAAGCCATTTACGTTACTTCTCTGTCACCGCTGCTTTGAACGGCTTGTTCAATAAAACGTTGGGTGTCTGAATATACTTCGTACAATTTCCTGGAACCACAACTCCATCCACTTCAAATGCCTTCACCTTATCTCTTACAGGATGGGAAATATGACAGCGGCATGACTGGCATGACAGGGTTGATCAGCCTTAAAGCAGTGGCTATTGTTGTCTTCAGTGCCATCGGTAGCAATGGTCCATGTACATGATTTAAATGATCTCCTTTTCATTTCATGATCCAACTGGGCCCACCGTCCTTTCTTGGAGGTGCTTTAGGATTTTCGGCTGGTGTTAAGTTATTAACAGACTTAGCAAGCCATTTATGTTACTTCTCTGTCACCGCTGCTTTGAACGGCTTGTTCAGTAAAACGTTGGGTGTCTGAATATACTTCGTACAATTTCCTGGAACCACAACTCCATCCACTTCAAATGCCTTCACCTTATCTCTTACAGAATGGGAAATATGACAGCGAAAACTGTCCAGCCTTTGTCCAAATGCAAAATGGCCAACAACAGAATCAATCCACTCTTCTGTCCATTGCTTGTTCATCCAACCATTAACATTGCTGTTGATGATACAATTGTTGCTCGTTTAGCACTGCACACTCACGTTTCCCAGCAGTGCACATAACAAAAGGTTTAAGTCTAGTTCCATCTGCCTTTTCGTCGTAACGCCCTTTCGCTTTAGCGATGATGATATTACAAGAAACCTGGAGACCTTGCTCTCATTTGTCATTTTTCAAAGCAGAAGCTCATCTTCTAGGTCAGTGTACTTTCGTTTGCGACCTCCAGACATTTCAAATGTTAGAAAGTATCAACTTCTTTGCAGAACGAATAATGTAACTGCTATATGCAAAAATAGGTTTTTTTCTACCATTCATGATGACTTAAAGACCGTGCATCATACCTCGGGGTATCCTTAATAAATATGCCTATTCATTTCTTATCTGCCTCATCTTCAATGCTCTCTGCCATCACTAAAATGCTAAATCCATCTGGCAACTTTGCAAAAAGAAGGTGAAAGGTTCCCATAAACCGTGACAAGCTCTTTATGGACTGGCCTTGCTCGGAAACCTAATTTATAACCAATATAAGAAATGAATATACTCCCTTGAAGACTCCATGTCACAACCAAATCAGCATGTAAATAAAATTCCACACGGGCTGTGTATGAGCACTACATTTGCATAACAATTAGCTGTTAATGAGGTGTGAAGATTAAAATAAAAATGAACAACCATTGTTGCATCAAGAACCTAGTACTTTTCTTGGTGACAGAACTTCCTGATCCGCCCTTATAATACTTAAACAATCTAGATTCTTTCTCGCCATTTTTTATCAATTGCAGGAAATTCAACGTACGAAAGTCCAAAAAGAAGTAATAAATGTTGGCAGCTGAACGTGCCAGCAATAATTGAGATATTTAGTCCAATCTGGTGACACAGCTCGTTCACTAGTGTTACCAGTGTTACCAGCCTAACATTTAATTAAGGATACACACATATTGATAGTGGTAGTAATGATTGCAGGCTTTCCTTGAAATCTTCAGGGTTCTGGTTTTGTTACAGTAGAAATTTCTCTGTGTTGAATAGCAAGTCTAATGAAAGGCGGACTCGTAAGGCTAACATATTGCTGGATTAGGGCTGCAAATGTTGGTCTTTAGGATTCAGAGGACTTATAAGACCACGGATGCTACATACCGACCGGAACAGGTCCAGGCACCACACCAACTTGCATTTTAGCTGGGTCTGTTCCCGGTGTGATAGACACATGATGTTAGGCACTGGAGTTTGCCGGGTCAATCACAGTGAAGCACTAGGTGGTCAGCAAGATTCAATGCTTCTATTAACATCAGGCTAGTTCGACTTCTTACAGCACTTGCGGTGAACACGAGAAGGAAACATGCGATTCATATGTCAGAAGAAATAAAAACTACAGTTATGCTCCATAGAAGAAAAAGAAGGAAAAACAAACAACAACATTTACAGCGTGACTTGCATCTGATTATGACTCCTGGGGGTTAAGGGAACTCCAAATCTCCAACAGTTGTAATAAGTCCAAAAGTTCTTCAACAGCTTCTTACAGTGTGAATGACTCTTTACGACTGAGTAAACATGCTTTAGAGGTAATGCATGCCTACTGGCGTAAAGGAAACATAACTGAATAGAGCTTTGTGTGCCTAGCTAAAAAGCAGATCAACTTCAACTTCAACTTTACTTCATAAGACTATTGGTTACAATAGACTGGCCCGCAAAATAGCAATTGCTAATCTAGGCGGACCAGTTAAAAGAAAAATAAATTGAAAGGAAAAGAAAGGAAAGGAAAAGGAAAGAAAAACTACAATTTGAAGTTACAATAAATAATATTCTATCACAGTTTTATTTTAATTACATTAAATCTGAACAAGCAAGCAAACAAATACTTTAATACAGAAATCACTAAACTATTAATCGAACTTTTTCAACTATTAAGGGCGTCTCAATATAGTCATCTTCTCTTTTTAAGATATCCGAAAGCAATCTGTGAAGTACTTTCCTAAATTTCTTTTTAGGAAGATCTCTAATATGACAAGGCATCTCATTCCAAAGTCTTACACCAAAGCGAGACAAGGAGTTTTTGTGTATTTCCAGCTTTGAGCTGGATATATGTTGATTGTGCAATAAATTAAAACAATGCTACAATTAAGGAAAAAAACAGTCCTTGAATGTAAATAAATGTCATTGTTCACGGACAACGTGACACTCCTTGTCTAAGGATCCTTGACCTTTTCTGCCGTTATATATCTTCTTCTCTAAACAGGGGCAGAGTCTGCATCTAGGGAAACTACTCATGGTTCTCTACTTGTGCAGTTACCGGAAGGACAAGCTCCTCAACTGGCCGCAGAAATGATTTCTTTGTACTACCTCTCACTATTTCCACTCGGGCCTTTCTTACTCAACCATTTGTCTTGAAGAGTAAGTAAAGCAGTTTTGGACAATTCAATTAGTCTACCACCATCACCCTCTTTAACTGCATCTTTAAATTCAAGCAATTCAAGCAGGCCTTAAAAGCATGGATAGAGCGTAGGGAAAGAAGTGTTATAAATGTGTTGCTATTATCCACTGCCAAAAAAGTGACATCTTAAACTTAAATTATGTCACATTGTTCTTTTAAATTTGATTCGCAAGTCAGCCTAAAACCAACAGAAACTGTGAAGTAAGATAAAAGTAAACACCCATTAACGTGTTCATTCACAATCCAAATGTTGACGTTTCATCGGTCAAATGTATCGCAAAAACAAGACAGAACCGTTAAATTTGAAACGTAAACAAACACGAAAAATTATTTACGCTTTAAGGTGCTCGCAAATGGTAGAAATGGCATATATAAATGAATTTACTTACGTGTTTTGTTGCAATGTGGTATTCAAAGCTGCCTTTATTCGAATATATGTTGCCACAGCAAATAAGAGATGGCCTACAACAACATACTGTTAATATACAACGAAAGCTCTACGACTTCTAAGAATAATTTATATATTTCTATTCTTAGCTTTCACTCAATCCCTGGAGAATTAAAAGACAACAAGCAATAATAATGATCTTGTCGTTAACATAGCTCCTTGTTTACCTTTTTGGTTTTTGGAAGCATTCGGGGGAGGGGGATGGTCAGTAAATTTCTCAGTTTTTTATACGTGCTGATACTTTCATGCTACTTCTCTTCACGTAGTAAAAGCGAGCTAAAGGTAAGTTTTCAACCCTTTTTAGATAAGGGGAGGGGAGGGGGTGTTGTGTAACGACATAGTATGATGTCAAAAATCAAAATGAATCACACTTTTTTGTTGTAGCCTTTCTCTTGAACACCAGCCCAAACTGATTCTACAATAGACCACATCTTTGTTGAAGATAAATTGCCAAGAATTACTACATTAATTTGCTGTTTCTATTTGACAAGAGTAATATCGCTTTAGAAAAGTACACTGTTACAAATTTGACATCAAACGTTAAATACATGTACACTGTAATATCTCATATTCGCTTGATCAACAAAGTTTACTGCACTAACAGTTGTTAAATTTATTAAATCATCATAAAAGTTTTCTTGTAGGTTTCATATTGCTTTGCAATACTGTCTTCATTGCTTGGAACAAAGTTAGTGCCAACCATTTCAAGGCTAGGACTAGAGGAAAATATAAAAGTGGCACTAAGTCGAAGTTCAAATAAGCAAACCCACAGGCTTTATTTTAATTTTATATGTAAGTTCAACTTTCAAGTCATTATAACTGGAAACTTTATTACTTCTAACCTGTAGTAGACATTGCTTGCATGCATGTTTAAACTTGTGCGATTTCTTCTCTTATTTTATTTAACATTCCTCTTGACTAGTCTGCCGTAACCTTGTGGCGCCAGAACAGACAATTTTCGGAGTATTCCATTGACGATTTGCAACAAAGAGTACAGTTATTTCTGCAGTAAACAAAGTAAGGAATAAATAAATGGCACATCTGTGCATTCCTCTCAAATGTTAATATTTTTCTCTGAAGTTTATGCTTAATTACGCAAAGTTATTAGAAAACATACCTTTTTTCAATAATCCAGCTGAGTTAACTGACTTGGAAACATGCTTTATGTGAGCACAAATTCGCAGTTGATTACTTTGTCTTGAAAATAACATGGATAATAGAAAGACAGTCTTACGAAAATACTCTGTTGCTTGCTCCGATGCCACTGCTGCAGAGTTGATTTGCAGCTCCATTTTGGGTGCATGTTGTCTTCGTTTTCAAGTCCAGTCACACTTTTACACTCATACAATGAAAACTTGCATAATTTCAACAAAACAGCCAAAATGTGGTCGCAAAAACCCGAGCTGGCCCGTAACACAAGAGCAAGAGGCATTCATGACCTCTCCACTAACAATACAATGCAACCCTTAAGTTGTGGGGAGGATCTTTTTTTTTGTAAAGCTGTGATGACACAGACAGTGAAAGTAAAAATAAGTGTTATCACCTGCTGCTGACAAGTTCTTTAAATATTCATTGTTCAAAACTTTGTAGCTTTTCGCACACTAGGTGGTACTGAGTGACTTTTTGACTTTTGAATCAATGTTTTTTCCTAACTTTGTGATATGAGAGTTCGTGTTAGCACGTGTGAAAAAGGGCATTCATTGTATATCACCAGACCAGGCATCCGAAGGGTAGTTTGGTTTCAGTGTATCAACAGCAGCTGAACTATTGTTTTCACTCTCCATTTGGTGTTCTTTACACTTTGTATAAACATTGTAAGGATCAGGATCAACTATATTTTGGTCTCGGCCAGGAGAAAGAAGATAAAGCAATAATGATGTTTAAATCTCTAAATGAACAAGCTCCAGTGTACTTGCAGAACCTGTTTCACGAACGTAGCACAGACTATGATTTGCGCAATTCCTTTCATAAACTGACATTGCCCAGGCCACGTACTAACTTCTTGAAACGAAGTTTTAGTTACAGCAGTGCTTTGTTGTGGAACTCTTTACCCGAAAATGTAAGAGAAATTAAATCAATCATGAAATAAAGGGTCCACCTATCTACCTACCTACTCTATGGAAACCTCATTGTACGAACAACTTATGCTATCTTAAAGTGGGATTGATGAGAAGAAAATTACCACTTTTGTTTTACTTGATGCCAGCAAAGCTTTCTACACAATAAATCGTGGAATTGTGCTCAATAATCTGCTGGATATTGGAAACTCTCCATCAAATGTTGCTTGGCTTAGCAGCTATGTCTTCGACAGATGACATGTTGTGTACGTAAATTCTGAGTTGTGTGATCCTCTACCCATTGTATCCAGGCGCGCCAAAAGAAAGCATTCTTGGACCCATTTTGTTTAGTATTTATGTAAACCATTTACCACATGCCTCCCCCGTTCCTGTCTTACCGAAGGTTCACTGATGACACAAAACTTTACATTTCTTTCCCAGCCCTTTTAGGAAAAGAACTAATACTAGCGCATGTTGTTAAAACAGTTTCTTCCTGCTTTTCAAGTTTAGCTCAAATTAATCGTGTTAAGCACGTGTTTGAAAGATTGACTTTAACCACAATAATTAAGAGCAACTCCATGCAAATATCGACCAAAGTGCGGCAAGGCTCAAAAAATGAAAATCGCTCTTCTTTGGCATACTGATAGACTTTAGTAAGTGTACAAACGCCATGTAGTTTTTTCTTCGAAAGATCTGTTCGTTTCCGAGAAAAACAAGAAAACCGTTTCAAGCCCCGCGGTCGATTTCGCAAGCCGAAAACAGGGTTGAAATTCACTATGATTCGCTCGACTTGCATTTCAAAACAACCGCGCTAGAAAAAAAGCTTGTTGCTAAAATTGTAAGTACAATTAGTCGTTGACCAAAATATATAATATTTTTAGCGTTACAACAGTCTCAGTAATTATAAAAAAGCTAAAGCGTGTGTCTACCTATTGTTCAACCACGGAAGGTAGTTGAAAAAAGCGACGATTTTCCTCATGTGCCTTTGATCAGAATTTTTCAAGATTGAAGGGGAAAACACTACAAGCATCAAACTATTATGTTATGTTAAAATTATTTTGGGGAAATCATTTTGAGCTTCTCAGAAATAATTTGAAATTCGTGTTACGGACAACATAAAATAACGGCATCCAACACACGAGTCACGCAACCACCACCAACAAGTTGACTTTAGGCTTCCTTTTACAACGCTGGTAGCCTTGATATATAGAACAACTTTTTAAAAAAGCTCACCTTAACCTGTATCTGTTGTACTTCAAGCTCCAAGTTGTTTCATTTTGCCGCCTTATCACCTATCTTACCGTAGTCATGAAGTCCGCTGGAATGTATGCGTTGAAGGTGCGTGACAGCTTTCTGGTAATTTCTTCATCCCTCTGTTTTCTCTAATGTTTTCAAGTTAACGTCTCATGTTTGTTAAAAATTTTGAGAACTCTGGACCTTAAAAAAGCCGTCTATAAAACAAAGCTCGGTAGTTTAACTGTCAACAAGCAAAGTTGCTTGCTCGTGGATCCGTTCACTTCAAGGTAATCTAATTTGCGTAGGAGTGTGCCAAGGGCCTACTTCCGGTGCCGAGTATACACGTGACGAGCTTCACCGACTTTCACCCGTTACTTCCAGTACACTGAAGAAGATTCATCTTTTATACTCCTCTTTCTTCAAAAATACTGCAGTTGACATTATTTTACCTGAGAATTATCTTTAATATTTTGACATTTTAGACATTTGATTAACATTATCGAATTAGATTTAGTTTATTTTGATTCAACCGTTCATTCCCACTTGAAAAAGAAAAAGATCTTGGCAAAAACAAGAACATTTCAGAATATATCTATCAGCAAACCGGTATCCTCATTCCTGTAGGTTCAGGTACTCTTGGTTTATTCACTGTATTATATTCTAACAAGTCACTTAGATTCAATCCACAAATACTGTATAAAGTTTATCATAGTTGTCAACTCTCTTAGATAACCCAGAGTCTCCCGTGTACGGTACCAAACCACCTAAACTGTCCGATAAAATAAACCTTTCACTTTTTCTCTTAGTTTGAAATTAAACCCGATTTCCCCCAGAGTAAATATATATATAAACTTTAAAGATCATAGTCCACTTCTGATGGCATTTGTTGCCGTTGTTTTATTTTATTTTATTTTTTTTTTACATTTACTTCAAACGACTGACTTGTTCCTCATTCAAGCCAACGTGGGGGGGAATTGGCGAATGACGAAGCCATTGATTTCAAGCTCAGTAGCAGATGCGCTTGCAGAATGTTACAAGAACGGAGGAGATTTGGGATCACGAAGAGAAACCTTATCTATTAGGGACGGACCAACAGAAGAGTCATGGGGGGGGGGGGGGGGGGAATTTTTGTGCCACTGAAATTTTTTTCTTTATGAAATTCCTTTATGAATTTCAGTTTTAGGCCGTAGCCTGAATATTTTTTAGGGTTAATTGGCGTGCATGATTTTTTTTCATTTAATTTTCCCTTGCGCGAATATTTTTTTTTTTTGTACTCTGCCCGCCGCCCCCCCCCCCCCAATAATGTTTGTTTCAATTCACGAAAAGTAGCATTTAGCACAGCAGAAATTACATTTCTCATTTATTAAGAAGGCACTCTGAAATACCGCACGTGCAGGCCAGGATTACCCACGTGTAGCCAACAACTGGAAGTTCCATCTGTGAAGATGGGAAGAAAACATGTACACAATTTTTTGTTAAGACATCTGTTGATTTGATAATGCCGACGTCTCGAAGCAATGAAAATCTTCATTGAGGCTACCAATTAAATTCTTCATTGTCAAAAATTTTATATTATACCAGGTTGTACGTTTGCTTTTCGCCTGCTTTTAGCGGATCCGCACCCCGGGCCCCAGGATCTTGACATCTGTAATCTGATATTACTGTTGACAGTAATTTGCATACTGAGTCGCAAAACGCTCGCATGGGCGCTTTATCCTTCAGATTGGCGCTTCCTTCTGCGGTGTCCAGCAGCATTTTAAGACAAAAGTTGTTGATAGATAAGGAAGAGAGGGTTTACTACGTGTTTACTAAGCGAACTTCGTTAGAAAGCATGCGTGTTGGTTATGAGTCTCAAACAGAGTTTAATATAGAATGGCAAACTTGAACAGATGAAAACGGGAAACATTTTACGTTTTGCCGTAAAACTAGACCTGAAACAAAGAATAGGGTGAGTACTTTAACATTTACAACTTTGTGCGTGAATATTACCAAGACTTTTTCCGAGAGACGTTTCATGACCTTTGCCTGGTCGACTGACGATGGTCACGCATATGTTAAAGATGGCGTTACTTTATGTTGTCTGTAAAACGATTTTCAAATAATTTCTGAGAGGCTCAAAATGATTTCCCCAAAATAATTTTTGCATAACGTAATAGTTTGATGCCTTTAGTGTATTTGCCTTCAATCTGAAAAAATTCTGATCAAAGGCACATGATGAAAATCGTCTCTGTTTTCAACGACCTTTCGTGGCTAAACATCAGGTAGTCGTACGCTTTAGCTTTTTTAAAATTACTTAGACTGTTGTAATGCTAAAAATATTATATATTTTGATCAACGACTAGTTAAACTTAAAATTTTAGCAATAAGTTTTTTTCCTAGCGCGGCTGTATTGGAACGCGAGTCCAGCGAATCATGATGAATTTCAACCCTGTTTTTGGCTTGCGAAATCGACAGTGGGGCTTGAAACGGTTTTTTTCGTTTTTCTCGGAAACAAACAAATCTTTCGAAGAAAAAACTACATAGCGTTTGTATACTTACTAATGTCTACCAGTCTGCAAAAGAAGAGCGGTTTTGATTTTTTGAGCCTTGCCACGAATCGGCGATTTTGGTCGATTTTTGCACGGATTCGCTCTTAACACTTAAGTGTTCTGCAAGTTATTATATTGCTCTTCCGTCTGGTCCAATGTAGTGGACACTAACCTGCTCAAGCTCCAAGTGGTCCAGAACTTTGCGGCCCAAATCATCTGTGTTTCCAGAAAATTTGACCATGTTACTCTGCTTCTCAAAGAACTACACTGGCTACTTATTTTCCCCCTCTCTTCTGCCTGGACAGTACTTCCATAGCATGCAACTTAGGAGTTCCTGCCAAATATGGTGTCCTGTTTAACTGACCACTTCATTTTCAGCATTCTCTGAAAAGATTATAAGTATATAAATATAATTTGCTAAATAATTATATCACTAACTTACTAAACTAACTGTTAACCTTTTCTGCTCTAGCTATTTATCTATGAGATCATACTGGCTGGTTGTTGGACTCACAAGCTTAAGAGAAATAACATGACAAAACATGTTAATGTGTACTATCGTATGCAACAAAACCATTTCCAAAACAACTGATTTGCGGAACCAAATCTCCTTCCCCCAGATCAAAGTTGCTTCCTACAAATGACCAAGGATCAGGGTTGCTTTAGAACACACAAGGAAATTGCTTCCAAGGGGAGGGGGGAAGGGAATAATCCGTACATCTAGGATGTTAGAAAATGTTCTCCAAATGTCCAATTGGTGGAAAATGTTTCTCTGAACTAATACTGGGCAAAACTTCCAGTGGTACATAAACGTTGTTTGTAAAAGTGGGCTAACTTTTTATGACGATTCCATGCATAATAATATCTTGATTAACTCAACATTGCAACAGTTCATATGACTTCATTGAAGTTAGTGAATGATTTTCTGGTAAACGACCTTGTGTAAACAACCTTGTTATTTGTTGTTAATCGTTGTCAAAGTTCATAGCCCCTTCAAATGTCCTGTTAATCTAATCCAATCATAGATCTTGTGAATGGGAAGAGGTTAGGAGACCACTGTGGCCACGTTTATTATCTCTTGGTTTACATATGGTGAATTTATGTCCTAACCTCTTTCCAGTCAAATGTATGTATGAACCCTGTGGAAAGTAGTTACAGTCTTAAACGTCACGCGAACGTGCCTTTTGACACGTTGTTCTGCCTGACACTTCTAGTGTTCATAGTTGTAGCTTTTGCACTGAACATCACTACAATCTCTAAAGTAAACATTAAAATTGTAAAGCAAAAATTTGAGTTTAGTTAATATTTGGTCCTATCTCCATTTGATTCTTTTATTAACTGCAAGCACTTACTCATAGACTCGATTGTTTTATCTATTTCAGCAATGAAAAAACTGCTTTGAAGTTGTCACACGTTTTGAAAATTCTCCGAATGTTTCATGTGTTATATTTTTTTGCAGTGCTTGCTGCCTTAGCTCCTCTCTCATGGAGTTTTCAATGGTATTGATGTGCGGACTGCAGGGAGGAATTGTCAGTTGCTTTGCTTTCAAGGTGTTTAGAGCCTGGCGTACACTCGCACAATTTTGCACGGGGTCATTATCCTGTACAAACAGGTGTCCACCTTTTTTCCCCTCTTTATGAAACAACTTGCTATCTTCGTTTGCTTCAACTTATAGATTGTAGCTGCTGAAACTCCAGCTTTCTTGCTAATATCCTTTATGGAGACACTCTTATCATGCATTAAATATCCAACGTATATCCGCTCCTCCACACTTCAAGCACACCTAAAAACCATGGTCGGGAAGAAACTTCAAAAATGTTAATGATTGACTACTTGAAATGAAACAAAAGACTCTTCTTGTCATTAACTTCTATGTAGTCACTAATTGTTCATTAATTATCTCAGTTACTAAAGAATGTACTCTATATAAAGGACAGGTTCATATTAGCACAGTAAACGAAACCTCATTCCCAGGATTCTATCCTACCCGTCCTTATGGAGTGATAGAGAGAGAGTCCCTGGTTGGGTCTGGTCACATGGCTCCAGAACAAAATTAATTCTGAGGGCGGGCGCCCTTTGTCTCTCAATTTTTTTGTCGCAACGGTCCAAGATAGGGCAAGATAGATTTGCTAACCCTACAACTATAACTGAAACCATGGGAAATTTCTGCCTAGACAGGAATGCCACTAGATAACCAAGTTTAAATTATCTTTTGCCTGACAGCGGCTGCTGGCAATCGGGCCAAATCAGTATACTGCAAAACCTACACCATTAGCAGTCTTTGCACCTTAGGGAGTAGGGAATTCATATTTGCTGAACCGGCAAAATAATAATTTTGATCTAGTGACTTTATGGAAAGCTACAGTCTCATGAAGTGTCAGCTTTCTCCACCCCCTAATTAACCTTTGTTATGATGAGCAATAGAGAACTGTATCACTTTTAGTGGTAGATAGTGTTTGCAAACAAATGCAAAGGATAAGCACAAACCGACAGATGACAAAAGGAAATCATGCAGTAAAAACAAAGACAAGACGGACAACATAATCTTTCCAGCGAAAGGTTTTCTTGTACATGGTCCATATGAAAACTTTAATAACACATGCAACCCAGTGATTTCTGAAAATCCTCTAAAGCTTAGCATACCAAACCCTTCAGAATAGCAAAAAAATGGAACAAATAGTTAGCGGCCGTGCTAGCCAATTAATTTTAACAGAGATGTTTACGGCCATTCGATCAGTTGATTTTAAACGATGATGAAAAAAATGGAAAGACAGAGTCATACATAAAAATATACTCTTTCAAGGTTCTGTTCATCTCTTTTCATTTGAAAAGTCAAGCTGTGTCCTGGCGGCGTATTCTCTCTTCCTGTTGCTTTGACCTTGCTATTTGATTCATTTGTGAGGTCGGTGAGGACGGCGATGCTTCATACATCTTTTTGGCGCCCTTCATGTACATTTGTTTTCTAATGTGGTCTCTACTACAACATAGAAATAGCATTCAAATCCAGTGCGTTTCAATAGGTAAGAATGCCACTCAGTAAACTATTTTTGACTGCTCAAGCATGTGCCAATAGAAAGCATCCCCAATAGATTAACATCCAGATGTTCCGAATTTCGTTATGATTGATTTTGTGCATTATTTTTGGCATTGAAAGTTTTGTCTTGCCTAGTCAGGACCTTTACGACAAGGTCAGGTACACAGTTTCATGGGTACACTTTCCATCAACGGTCTGCAGAGAAATCATTTGTGTGTAATCTCCCTGATTCTGGGAGGCTAGTGACAAGACCCAACCAGGGTCTCTCGACAGGTGGGAGAGAAAACCTGGAAATGAGGTTGCACTAAAAGCACAAAATCCACATTTTCAGTCAAACACAATCCCAGACAAAACTACTTGAGAACGTTTTTCCCTTAATGCGCACTGCCATACGCAACAAAACTATTTCCAAAGCAACTGATTTGCGGAACCAAATCCCCTTCCCCCAGGTCCAAGTTGCTTCCTACAAACGTTCAAGGATCAGGGTTGCTTTACAAGACACAACAACTTTACTTCCAAGGGGAGGGGAGAATGGAACAATCGGTACAGCTATGATTTTTAGAAAAATGCTCTCGAAATGTTCAATTGTCTCAAGAATTTTGTCGAAGATTGTAGCTAGAAGATCATTCTTAACAACAGGAAAAAGGTAGAAATAAACTTTTGATTGAATTTCAAACTGTTTTGAAAGCTGACTGAGCTTCCTAGCTATAGCTTTCCTGGCTGTGTTTCTTACTGTTGATGTTGACGGTTAAAAAAAATGGTACATGACTTTTGGTCCTTTCAAGTCATTGAGCACTAGAAAATGTCTTTTCATTCATGCCTTTTCGTGCCTTTGCCAGCCTTTCACTGAGTTGCCATGGCATTGAAGCTTCGGCTGTAGAGGGTGGACTAGAATGAAAACAGACACAAAAGTCAAAGACATGAATAAAGAACATGTAACTAATATAATACTTGGATTTTTGTGGCAAAAAAACGTGAATTAACTATAGAAAACTTTAAAAAACTAACCCCACATCCTGCTGTTTTCAAGACACCGGCAAATCGCTCTCACCACCATCACAGTAAGCATGTCATGCCATCCATTGGTGCCATTGCGCAAAAAATCTTCGACTTGTAAGCTCCCTATTCGCACCGCACATGGTCGGAGCCCCATAGCTAAGGAAATGTGGTAATCTACCCATCCGAGAAAATTTGGTCATCACGTGACTGTACACCAAGCAACCATCCGTCTGCACCACAGGCATACCAATGTAAAATAACTTAATCGACAGGAATGGCAACCCAAAGGCAACTCAAGGTTTTATTTGGAAGGAAATCACATGGCCACCTGGACTTTTAGAAAGAAAAAACAACAACAAAGCCGTGTCTTTTTCCGTGTTATTTTTATGTTTACACTAATGTGGATAACAGAGAAAGAGCTAGAGCGAGTTATTGAAAACAAAGGAGACAAATTTCGTAGGGAGAAAAACATGGAAATTCAAAGTGGCTGTGAGAAAATGAGAAATGCTAGTGGCCAGCAAGGAGCGGCCAGCAAGGTGAAACTGAGTGGTGGTGAAAAATAAAAGCGAACATGAACACAGGAAACAAAATATTGGGTAAACACATACGACAATTCTTCCATAAAATAATGAGTAACTAGGAAGTTTGGCGTTTTAATCGTACAAAACAGCGTTGTAGGTCTTGTAGTCGTGCAAAACAATGGCAAGGGAAAGACAAAAAAGCATGCTGTACGTACAAATTTGCTTTTGCTAATTAAAAGAAAAAGTGCCGCATGTGCAATTTGTTTTTATGCTGATTAGATCTATTAGTCTGGAAGCCATTTTTATTGTCGTCTCCGTTTAGCATTACATGATTCAATTTTTTTGTTTATACGTATTATTAACTGGAGCTTAGCTTTTAGCCCTGGCTAAATCTATATATTAGTTTTACTACAGTCATACAATTCCATTGGCTGCATTTGGTCCTATGACTTCCATGTGTTCAAGCTAAACGTAGTCTATGATTTCTGCCTGATCCCAAACAGTACCTCTAGCTAGAATCCCTTCGTGCCTAGATGCATACTAGAAATACGTATCTCGCAACAACCCTGGCAAAACTCGGTTTGGTAACAGCACTCAAGTAAAGCCCTGTCGGTCGGGGTTAAGAACTGGATGAGTGATTAACTGCGAATGTCGTTGTAAAGGTCCATATGTTGTTCTTTCTTTTCTTCTTCTTCATTTTTGCATATTGTTAAAAGTGTATTGAAAACCATATTTAGCATTATTTCAACCTCCGGATTTGGAAAAAAAGCAAAAACAAAGCACAGATATAGCAGTGCATTTGGCATGAAAATTATTATACCTCGGGCCATAGTACAGAGCTGAAACTTTGCAGACTTTGATCTTTTTTTTTGGCGGAGAAACTGGCAAACTAATAAATTTAGGTTTTCCACAGTGTAAAACGATCAGAATGCCTCTGGTATTCCAATCTCCTGTTCCTCTTTTCCTCTGTCTCTTGTTGTCGGCATTGCCTTTGCTGTGCTAACCGATGTTCTCTGTGCTCTGCAGTTTCTTGTTGATGTCTAATCTCCTTCATTGTTCACGCTGAATTTAAAGTTAGCATTCTCGCTCCAGTGGAGTTTTGGTGGAAATCTTCCTGGACGAGGATTTGAAGCCACTTGTTGTGCATGTGTGTCATTTGCATGGGGAAATCTGTTTGATTCACCGATGGTAAACATTGTTCCACAGGCAATGAATAAACACAACAAAATGCGCCTTGGTCGTAGGCAGCAAAGTCTATGTTTCCTTGAAATGCCAAATGCTCCATGACGTCATTGGTGGACACCAAGCATATATTCATAGATTTATTTACGGGGCATCGAATTTTGCAACTGGCTAAGACCACGCGTGGTTAGCAGACTGTGCATGTGCGATAAGATTATAAAGTCACTATGCTCAGAATAAATAGGATTAATT
This sequence comes from Porites cylindrica, assembly GCA_964035525.1. Lineage (NCBI taxonomy): Eukaryota > Metazoa > Cnidaria > Anthozoa > Scleractinia > Poritidae > Porites > Porites cylindrica. The sequence continues at coordinate 28,603,824 of OZ037778.1, read as the reverse complement.
TTCAACTTCAAGGCCAGCAAGATGCTAAAAGAGACCATTTTGTGGATTCATACCATGCATTCATTCTAGCCAACTTCATTGCCTAATCAGGGTATGAAAGATATGGTCAGGGTACACGGCAGAAAATATTTCAATAGGTTTATAAGACCTTTAATTGAAACCATGGCAGTTTTTTACTCGCTATCACTGATGAATCAATAACTTCCATTTCCACCACTCTGAAGAATGAGGAAATATGGCTTAGTTAACATATATAATGAATGACACGTAAATTATTCACTTCACTGGATTGCCATGGTTTACAGTATTGTGGGAGAAGGCATCTTAGGAGAACAAATTAGATCTAGATCCCAGCTCCTGAATCCTCAGCAAGATTTCCTGTTTCTATAACAGTATACTGTCAATTTCCAGGTAAGTTTAAGTTTTTCCTTTTGAAGAACAGACAGGTGCAGTTCATTTAGGGCAGTGATTTAGCGGAGCTGCTTGATGAATCCAGCTGTAGATCAGGTAGAGCTACTGGTATGTTATATCTGGACAGTCGATGTGGCACCATTGAAGAATGGCTGTCAGTTGCTCTGACGGGGAGTTTCCAGATAAGGGAGTAGTTTCTCCCGCAGATACAGCTGATAGTTCAAGAATGTCAGCATCTGTTGTTGAGTCTGAAACTTGTGCTGCATAAAAATTTTACTTTATAAAAATTGTGCTGAAACCCCTCAACACCCATCACTGGTTTGATTATCCTTTTCACACTACATTTCACACTAAGTACTCCAGAGATCTCAACCGGTCAGTGTAAATCGCAGACTGCAGACCAGGGGTAAAATGCAGACTGAGTGTAAAATGCAGCCTAGGTGCGAAATGCAGAATGAGGACTGCAGACTTTTTAACATTTTTGCTTTTTCTTCAAACAGCGAACTGGTATCAGTTAGACAGTGTATCGTTGACTGACAAGTGACATTTGATATGACTGCAAAAGACTGCATGTTAACTTTTAAGAAGTGATTTTGATATTTACAGGTGTAATTTTGATGTAATATGCCTTTTGATGTTCTGTATTTGGATGCCCAAAAGTAACCAATTCTTCGACAGAACACTGTGATCATATTTATGTTTTCATTTGATCATTTCCTATTGATTTCCCTTTCAAGATTAGAAACATGATTGTAATTGTTTATGTCATAATTTTACAGCTTCAGATTATTCATTGTCGAAATAAATGCTGAATTTACCAAGCTTTCAATGTGTATGGTCTGCATTTTACCCCTGGTCTACAGTCCGCAGTCTGTATTTTACACTGACCGGAATCTCAACACAGCTGAAAAATGTGACCATGAAAGACAAAACAGACACAAATGGAAAACTGTTTGATTGGGAAAAACGCATGGATAACGAACGGTATACAGAGCATTTGAACAGTTTGACTAATCAAAATTATTCAAACAGATGAATAAATTCTTTCGCTAGCTGTAATTTACTATTTTCAGTATCACTGTTCTCAAAGTCACATTACAATACCTTTGAAACCTAACATGGAAGTACAAAATGTCATTACTAGTACGCATAAATAAAATAATGCAGCAGGCGTTAGATGAAAGTTCGTACCAGATGGCGTGTGTACTACAGCGGCAAATGTTCCCTTGAATCCACTCTTGTAAGTTATGTGTAATATCTTTGAATCAATCACAACTTCACTCTACTGAAAAATACGATTTATGAATCTTGAATAAGGAGTTTTATCGAGCACGTGCATATGGAATGTACTGCGTGTACACAGACAAAATTTCGCAATATTTCTGAACACACTGGCAAACCATTGAAATAGGTGAATAAAATGTCAACCAGATTGGTTAAAGAAACCGATAAACTGTCTGCAAACTAATCATTCTGAAGGGAAGTGGTGATGTTTATCGGTTATTTTAGTCACGGATATTGTTATAAATTCTGTTGATTGAAGAAGATAATAGTATTTTGATTTGTCTCATCAGTGGTGATGAGACGGGTTTTAGTCTTCTTCACTCTTGATGAATTTTATCATTCAGCGAAAATCAGTTTGAACAGATTGTTAAAGAAGTAAATCGTTCTGAATTGACCAGAATTGGCAATGTTGATCCGTTATTTCAGTCGATGCTGGATAGTTATGTTTTCGGCTGTGCGAGAAACACTTCTATTGTGATTGAGAAAGGAAAGCCCATTTTGGTTCATCTCTGTCTCATTGCTGGGTGACGACAATGGTTAAGTGTAGTTCACTCACGAAAATTATTAAGGTATGTGCTTTCAAAAATTCATGTTTAGCTTTTCAATTCTGCTTTCATCTTATGATATAAGCAATACGTTCAAAACATCTTTTTTTGCCGAGTGCATGATATAATCTGAGATTTTTTCAATAGTAAGGGGACCTCAGATGTTTGTAAAGCCTTTAACGTAACGCATCATGGAGCTTTGCAGGCAACAAAGAATATGCGTATTGCTGAGGAAATGGTTGACCTTAAGTGTCGAAAGACCAAAACGTCTTCTAAATCAAAGTAATTTTAATTTGGGAACTCTATCAGAACACTAAACAACGTTAGCTTTTATAGTATGAGTAGCCTTTTTCAATAGATTTGTTTGGAGCGGGGCTCAAAAATTGTTTGCTCATATCAAAGCAGTGAATGGATTGTCTTCCCCCAAAGTCATGCATGGGTATATCGCGATGAAAAACAAAAAAAACGAGCGTTCTTTAAGTACAGCTGTCGTTCATTGCAGGACAAATGATGAACCTGATGTAAGTGTTCGCTTAGCTTCAGTAAATCATGCTTTCCACAGATAGGACACACGTCTGTTACAGTAACGCATGTTGACGTAATGAAGTCTTAATGCAAATGGCAGTGATGCAAAAGTGATTGGTTTCTATTTATAGATTTGCATTGCAAATAAGCTTCTCAGGGCCTTAGGGGTCTTGGGGCCTTAAGAATTTTTTTGTCTTGGGGCATTGTACAATGTATAAAGTACACTTAACAGCTAACAAGGTAAACAATCTTAGATTAGCAGGCCTACTGCGCAAAAAAAATATGACTGTAGGGTTGTACTGTCTCAGAAATGTATGAAATCTTTCTTCAACGGGTCTCTCTGACTTAATAAAATACATACATGTCAATTTAGAAATGTGTGACAGCTGAGTCCTACAACGCTAGAAATACACACACCACAATTTACAAGGAGATAGGTTGACTATGTGAGAACCCTATTTGGAACACTTATATGGACGCCTATATGGGACGTCTATATGGGGTGGTTGGCGGATCCTGTTGATCCGCCTATTTTCACTGGATCCTCTGTCCCAGAAATACACACATGGTAATTTAGAAGGAATGTATAAGATAGGTTCACTATTATGAGAACCCTATATGGGACACTTACATGGAATGCTGGACGGTTATATGGAATGGACTTTATGGTCACCGGATGCTTTGTCCCTGAAATTAGAAGGATTTGTATGGGATTTTTGATTTGCCGGATCCTCTGTCCCAGAACCCCCATTATCCCTCTACTAGCTTCAAACGTATTTGCTTGAAATGTAACACAGCCAGGTTTTTAGACCAAGAAATTAGCTGCTGCATATGATTTAAATTGCTACTTTTATATCCTTTTATTTTTTGGGTCTGCAGTAATTGGCTTTAGCTGTTGCAGTGTCCCTGCCCAAATATTTAAGGTATTATTAGTGTATTGTTACATTCTTATTACTAGTGTTGAATTATACGATTATTTACAAAAAATTGAATATTGATAATTACATTAAAAAGACTACAAGTGATTTAAAACAGCAAATAAGGACATCATATATATGTTCTAAAAGTATATATTTAAGAGGTTTAAAAATCTACCAAAACCGTTCAAGCCTTAAGGGCGTTAAAGGTAATAAAACTACTACGAAACCTGTTCGTCTTAAAAGCTGGCTTAAACTTCGGCATATTTCTTAGGTTAAAGGTACATGTGTTGCGAGCAGGAAGAAGTTCATGGAGCTTGTTCTGTTCGTTCTGTAAAACATTCTTAAATAGTTTGTCAACTAGTTCCTGGCAGCGGTCTGAAAGTTTAGTTAGGCCTGATTCAACCAAGGCCTCATTGTATGAGCAAAGAGGAAAAATGATGTGCATAGCCCGCTTTTGTACTCCTTCAAGTTCGTTGGAGAGGTACACCGGGAGGCCGTCATGAAAGACAGGACACGCGTACTCTGTGATCGGACGAATACAAGTGCAGAAAAACTGGACTAACTCATGGGTACCAAGACCAGAGTGTTTAAGCTGAGATAAGCTATACAAGCGCTTTTTAGCTTTCTTAATAATGGAGTCTCTGTATTCTTTAGGGCAGAGCTAAAAGCATTCCACTTTTCCCTGAGATTGTGGTTGATAGGCCTAGGTCACTTTATGATCAGGTGATCTGTGTTGATCTCATATCAGTGACAAAAGTCAACCAACATGGTCGCTTGACTTTATCCCATGGGACATAGGCATAGGAAGCGGCTAAATACGTCCACAACTGTTAAGATGTGCCTATCCCCTTTGCCATAAAGTGCTTAACTGGATCCTTGCTAAGATCAATTAGGTCAAGCTAATGTTGAGATTGGTGTGGGAACCGCCTTATTGGTAAACCTAGCATTGTGACCATAATATTTGAATTCACTATTGGTCACTTAAAGTGTCTCCCTTTCACTGAAACCTGCATAACTGTTAGTAGCATGATTTTGCAGCTTTTTACAGCCACCAGATTTCGCCTTGTCAAAGGTTTTTCAAATGAGAGCTGACACAGAGAACCTGTTTATGTCCTTTCCTTGAAAAAAAAAAACAAAACAAAACAAACAAACACAACCAGTTTAGGTGTAGTCTCTTTCCCAAGACAAATTTGGTTTCTTCATCTCCAAAGTCATACTGATGTATTTCTTTTTCATACACGTTCATTTGTTCACAGGTACGTCAAACTTTCCTTGAATGAAGAACAGCAAAAACACTGTCACTTGCTGGATGAATGTGGTTTTGCTGTATCACAGCAAACAATACCAACGATAAATAGTACACAAACAACTGAAACTCTCCATTTACAAGCCATCTTGATAACAGGATATAAGCGAAAAAAGATCAGTCTTTGTCGTGATTCACTGTGGGAAACACCCGAATGGCATACCACTAAAATCAAGAATACATAACAGGAAATTGGAAATGAGGGATGTGAAATGACCTCAATCAAGGATATTTCTCTAAAGTTCAAAATATGATAGGATTAGGATGAGGCTTTTCTTGTTATGTTGTAATTGAGGTTAGAGTTAAATATTGTCATAAAAAGGGTTAATTAAATGGCTAGGATACGGCTCAGATAAGAGCTCCGGATTAATGTATTTATAATTAGACTGGGTTCAAGGCTATAAACGCCATACAGTTCTAGTAGTGTCTTGTTTTGTCCATTCCTCGTCCCCATGTCCCATTCCTTGTTCTTAGGTGTATAATTTTCCTTTTGTTCAGAGGCAGAGATATCTGTTACAGAGTGCATCACACCCAAAAATGTTTTGAGTGGCGATTGTCCCAAAGCACTGCAGAAATTTTTAGCATTATTGAAAAGGAAAAGGTTATGAAGTTTACTAACTGATTTCTTGCAGTGAATTTCCTTTTAAAGAAATGAACATTGTTGAAATTTGATGATCTCAACTATTTGATTGCCGAGCATGTGAGCATATCTGCTCAAAAATCGTACATTGTATTTTTTGAAGCTTGCTGAATGGCCTAGTTAGAACCAATAAGCATTTTTAATATGATGATTAAAGAGCCCAGGATCAACTTTCTGTAAACATGAAAACACTTTTTTTCAGGAAAATTAGTTTAGCAGGAAGTCCGTAAGAGCATTTGAAAATGAGTTTCAGCCATATATCTTAAAAGTAGTGATTTAAAAAGACCGAAGAAAATTAATGTTGGTTAACTGCTGCGAATTATAAATCTTGGAAACTTTCCACACTGGAATTCACATCATAAGCCGAAAAACAGGCCTCCCAAGGTGTGCAAGACAGAGTTGTTCTCAAACCATCAAAATCAGACTTTCTATAGTTATATACCTTTCTTGCACCATACTTTACCCTTCTGAAACTGCTCTTGATGGTAAAAGTAACAGAAATATGAGCTGAATAGTAGCTTCCTGACCTTGTAGGTACATTAGTAATCAAGGCTTGATGATTTGTTATGATGAGATCGAGTATACGTCCAGTAGAACGATTGTCTGTAGTTGAACTAGGGCGAGCAACAAGCCTATTCATTTGCATAAGAAAAGAGTCCTGTAAGATGTTGCAGAAAGATTCAACTTGTGTATCTGAGTTTGTCATGCTGGTGGCCGACCAACCAATATGAGGGAAATTAGAGACACCAGTAGTAATTACTACATCAGATATTCCAATACCGTTAAATTTATGTAGAAAGGTCCTGAACCCGTCCAAGAAAGTCACCTTATCCATTCCCTTCCACCCTTGTTATATCTATTCAGTTCAATGCTATTTGTCAATTAGAAATTCGTTCGTGCTTAACATGCGTCTATCTAGCTAGTCTCTCTAGCACAGTTGCCAAAATCGTTTCAGCATTCTATCAATACTCTATCTTTCCAACACTATCAATACAGTCATCCACTCGAGCAATTGCTCAATGCTCAACCTCGTCCCCAAGGCGCTTTTCCCTGGCTTTGGAGATAGGTGGGAAAAGGCCCTGGTATCGGCCAGTCACACTGTCATTTTGATTACTTGATTGATTTAGGCAATTGATGCAAGAAAATGGCAAAATAAATTCCACTCCCTCAAAGTCTTTTACAGCTTCAATCTTATCTACAGAAATGTCAAGAAGTATGAACAACCAATCGCATGTAGGCCTCAAGGCTACTCGGTGGTGTTATGTGGATGACATTGATTACTTAAGGAGCATCAACCCCCATGCCAAGTGCTGAAGTTGCAAATAGCACCCTCACCCTCTATTTTTTTTCTTTATTTTGGATATAATGTCCTTCTTCATACGACTTGTTTGGGGGTCATGAAACCTTCACAAATAGTCTTGCCGTGAGTTCTGAGGTATTTCTAACATACTGCTTGTCTTTTAACATTATTTCAAACAACCCATAAGCAAAACCATAGTATTTCAGCTTAAACTATATAATTTGTAATTGGGTAGTTTTCTCTTTATACTGCTAGTTCGTTTGCAGTGGGTTCAAGGATATGGTCGTAAATTTCGTCCCCATGGTGACTGCTGAGGCACAAATAAAATTTTGCAATCACTTTTTAGACGTAGACTTTGTTTTAAGTCTTTTAATAAATCAGGCGGTGCAATCGCTGTCAGAGCCATTATACAGTTTAAAAGAATGCCTTCAACACTGAAAGCTCTTCACCCCTGAATCAAGACATTAAAAAATATGCCCAGTTATAAGCAAAACTTCTTTTACATTAGGCATTTTGTTGGCGCATATTTTGTATATGAATTATGGTTCAGATGTAAAAACATGGAGACTAATATATAGATTTAGCCAGGGCTAAAATGGAAGCTTCCGTTTATGTACTTCTAATAAAATGCAACAAAGTTTATACTCATTAACTTAAAGCCATGACAAAGAAGTCAAAGAAATATTGAAATCCCTACTTATCATTTAAAGCTTTTCATCCTCCTGTTCTACTGAACCTGAAAGTGGAATCACTGTTACATGCAAAACTGACTTAAACAGTCCCGCTTGTTGGGTGGGGGAAATCTTAAAGGTTGTGGACCATTAAAGTTTCGAAATATTGATGCATATTGTCGGGTTTGGAATAGACAACAAAGACAGGTTAAATTATTGTCCAAACGAAGAACAGTACAGTTTGATTGAAATTTTAGTTCGTTTGCTATGGGTTCTAGGATATGGTCATAACTGTCATTTCCATGGTGACACCTTCAGAACCTTTTTCAAGAAATTGTCGCGTAGTAGTTAAGATAAACTTAGCTACTCCGTTGGAATATGAGTCTCCTCGGTCAAAAGAGAACCCGCACTGGTGCTTTATTCTCAGTTTAGCTTCCTTGGGAGGGATATGCAATACAAAAAGATTATCGTTGGGATGGGTTTCCTTGTACAAGTAGCCTGCAGCACCATTATTTGACAGTTCCTGCGCAGGGGCATGTTCTGTAGTTTCTGAATTTGAAGATCTAAAAGGGTACTTAGTTTTGGCTCCTTTCTTTCTTGCCACATTTTTGTTGACCGTTACCTCCACCAAGCTTGATCTTCAACTTCGTACCTTTTGCCTTTAGAGGGATCGATAGTTGCCTTTCACTGAATGGCTGCAGGATGATTAAAGCACTTCTAAAAACCCCATCATCAGGGAGTCACTACTTCATTCTTGCAATTTTTCTTTCCTTGTAATACAACAGCTACATCATCGGAGGGATCCTTGTATTCAGTGTACTTTTAATTTCTTCTTAGTCCTGCGCCACCCAGATAACCTGACCTTATAGGGCATTTTTGACTGACGTTGAATTGAATTTAGCAACATAGTCCTCTCTGGCCTTCAGTCCAATCAAACCATGAATCAGTGGGTACCAGAAGGTGTTTCACGATCTTCTCGAGCCCGTATTCTTCACCTTAACCACACACAGCCAATTTTAACTCGCGTATGTATCTCTCTTTCTTGAAACACTTGTTTTAGGAATTCAATATTGGAAAAGCTTATTCTTTGCATTTGTTATATAGGGCAGCTCTTGCATGCTCAAAGTGCGCACCATGGGTAAGAAAGTTTGGTTATGACGTAGCGTACAAACACCGACCTTCCATACACCCACTACATGTAAGGCGATGTCAAGTGTCACATTACATCTTGCACGAATATTGACACTAGCCTGTCAGTTGTGTAAGCCATCCGTATGAGGTTGAGTTGACAGCTGTCAAAATCACACATCTGCTGAAAATTATCACATGACCATCTTGCAGGCTTGTTTCAAAGACTAGTTTTGCCCCCACACATAAGCTGATATAATATGTCACACTTACCAACATAAAAATGAAACTACAGCTTCACAGGGCAGGGCTGCCAGTCAGCTGCGAGTAGTTTAAAGTTATGTGTTAGCCAAATTAAGGATAATTGATAATTTTGTGGTGCGATAAGTGGCATCATCAAACACATTTCGTTGGTGTACTTTCTTAACAGCTCCATCTGCTTAACTATTTGATGACAAAACAGCAGTCTGGTCCTTAGGAGCTGATGATGAAGGGTCAGGAACCTCATCTGGTGGGTTGTCTTCTTGTCTTCTTTAATCCTGCTATCATCATCATTTCTTCCTTGTCATCGGAGTTTCTAGAATGAGGTCTGTAAAAGAAAGCATCACCGGGGGAATCTTTTTTCCTTTGACCAGTGAGGGCATCTAAATGTTTTCGATCCAGTGCAGAAAATTGGAGGGCCACTCATTCTTGATACATGTTGTTCCAGATGTCCTTGTTGGTTGGAAAAAATCTTCTGCATACAATCAACTCTCTCGTAAGTGACCACCCTTGGTGCACAACAAAGTGGTCGCTTACAGGAGGTGGTTAGAATATAGAACGTATGGTAATTTAGCATATTGGCATATTAGGGAAAGTGAAAGTTATTTTAACAGGATACAGTTACTGTTTATGAGAAACCTATCTAGATAGTTTTTACTAAAGTATGCTGTGTCACCTCTCTCTTTCGCCTTCTGCAGTTTTTGAGTTGTGATTTTCTTAATTCATAAAGTTCTTTTGGCATCTCTTCGAAGACACTGCAAGTCTTGTCTTTGATCAACTTCCTCGCCTTAAATAGGACTTCTTTGCGGTCGCAGTAAGGTAGGAACTTTGCGATGATGGGGCGCAATCTCTTACCTCTCTCTTTCCCTACCCGGTGAACGTGTTGGAAATCAATTCTGCTTCGAGCATTTGGATTTGTAGCTCTTGTTCCACAAAATTGGAGATGATCTCTTGCGTGTTCTCCGTGTTTTGATTACTGACTGTGCTATTTTCTGTGCCATCTTTTGTACTGACCTCTTCTTGAATTCCAATAAACATTAAGTTCTCTCTTCTGCTATAGTGCTCTTGGTAAAGAAGTTGCATCTTAAGATTGTCCACATCATGTTGTAAACCTTTCACATCTCGCTGTAGGTCACTAATATCTGGGTCGTTGTAATCAACGCTCTGCTCGAGGTCATTTACCTTTTCACTGGTCTTTTTTTTCTTCTCTAAGGCTTCTACATCTTTTTCAATAATTCCTAAGGACTATTCTATATTGGTCACTGACTTGTTCAGTTTCTCTAGACGCACTTCGATGCTATCCAACTTGTTTAATTTATTCAAAATTAGGTCGACTTTAGATGCTAAATTATCTGCCATATTCAGCACTTTCAAAATGTTGTCTTCGCTCTCACTCTCTAGTGCACTATGATTCTTTTCTCATGTTTTCTTTTCTTCGGGGGAAGAAGCATTCAACGACCACAATTCTGGCCTATCTTTTCATTTGAGTGGCATTGCTAAAAGCCGTCAATGATATAAGTCATTGGCGGAGCACTAAAATAGCGTCCTACTCCTTCGGAATTCCCAGGGGTCTCCGGAATGGGAAAGTTGGTTGGAATTAACTTCATTGCCCAATCCATTATGAGCAGCACCTGCGATGGTTTTAGGTTATCAATAATGAATTATTTCATATACTTCACATCAATAATTTCACTCTTGGCCGTGTCCTGGTTAACTGAACGGAGAATGGCACCACAAGTTCCACAGAGAAGAATGTCTCTCAGCTGGTATGCTTCGTACCCATTAGCTTTGTTTATGAACACTTCGAATCTACCCGAACCTCTCTAAAGTTAATAATAGGAGTAGAAGAAGCTTTCAGCAGTAATTGTTAAGAGTTGTTGATTTTATTTTATCAACTTTTGCAGGACACGCTTCAAATGAAGTTTGATAAACAAGAACAAGGAAAGCGAAAAAATTTGGCATCATACAAAATTCGAAACCAGGACTGCAAAGTGTACTCGAAGACAGGCATTCTTTGAAAGGAAAAATGATGTTATGATGCAACTATATAGCCACTCGCAGTATAACAGCCATGCATTTGTTCGTAAGGAACGTTTTTGCGTTAGAGGTCACATACTAACTCTTCCAGTTTCTCCACTGCATAAATTCTGGTGCAGTATGCACCTTCAATTTAGTAACATGCATATGCCACTTGTTGCAGTAAGACAAGTATGTAAGTAACCCGAGCGTATTGTCATAGTAAACAACAGGGGAATTTTGCATTGTTGTTCTTTTATACTTGTTGCTGAAATAGGCCAGATCATTCCCCACTGCCCTTTGAAGATTTCAATTGTTACACCACTTTTCATTGAAACAACTTTACATTTGGTTCAAAGGGTGTTACCTTGTATCTGATCCCATAATTTTTACAATCTAGGTTACTTTGAATGCTTTTTTAAATCAACTCACAAAGTAATACAACAATAAGAGTGGCACTGAAAAGAGAGTAATGACACTGTTCAAAGTTACTTAAAATAACACTACGCATAGCCTCTGAAAACCCAAAAGCATAGAGTCTACATTCAATGAAAAAGCATACTAACGTCTGCTGGAAACCATTTTGATTATGTATCATTGTGGTTCTGAAACCTAACCAGACATCTTCTGGACACCTCATATGAAAGCGTATGCTGAATGCACATGCTTTAAAGTACATGTTGAAATAGGTTAACCAGACACAGTTGCTGTATAAGGCGTTTCCTGTCAAGTACTTAAACTGTTACCTTAAAAAAGAGACTAGACTAAACTTTTTCAGCAGTAAAGGAACAAAATACCTGTTTTCCTATCATTTCCACTTATCCATCACTCCTGTTCCATGGATGAATTTTGTTAAGCTTCCATCATCCGTTCAAAATCGAAACATGACCAGGCCCACAGATGACCCCAGCAATCCATTATTCACGTACTTTGCAAAATAATATGTTTATTATATGGCTTCTTCCTGTTTGGGGGACCGAAACAAGACGCGCGATTTGACAGCTGTCAAAAAAGAAAGTTTTTATTGGGTCACGAAAATAGTAGCACATAACAAAGGCTTTCCGAGAAACTGAAAACAAAATGCAAATGCATCATGTTAAGAAAAGTTCAAAATTTCGTCAAAACTAAGAGTTCTGTAAGTGTACAAAAAAGGAAAATATCAACTATCCTGCAGTCCGCACTTGAAAGTAAAGCAGCCTCTACTCCTGATCATCAATGCGTGGGTGCTTTGCCGAGCTTAATGGAATGATATTAAAAACACAGTTGTTCATTGTGCTGCTTGTTGCTCCTGCGAAAAAGCTTTGGCCTTAGCATAATTCGGAACGGGGATTTGGAGTTGATCACGTCTGGCTCTCAGCTTAAAACAATGTATCGGACATATGCCGTCGGTGTGTGATGGAAACTGATTTGCATGAACTCAAACTTTGAAGATTTTTGTGGCCACTTAGTTGCATCACAAAACGTTCTGGCACACCAGCATCAAGCAGACGGGAAATTGACGCTTTACAGATGGAATGATTGGATATCTTCTTATTTTGAGCTGCTAAACCGGCATTTTTTGCCGCTGTGGACATAAATTTCCCCATTTCGTTCTTGCCGGGTGGTTAGCTCTTGTACCAAACTTGGCTTTGGCGTCAGGTTTGGTGAATAACTGCCAGATAGAATGGCGATTCTGGGCTGTTGGCTTTCTGTGGATGGCGCACCTTAAACAACTTGTAAGAAAGAACAGGGCATCTGTTTGTGCCGGTGGCAAACACTTTAGGACAGAATTGGTGTTGATGACCGCCTTCGAGATCTTGGCGCATTTTGCTTCCCCTTTCGGCTGTCCACACTAGCACCTCACGGGTGGTCTCGGCGTCCACTCCAGCACTTTATCTCCCCAACACAGCTTTCTAATTTCATCCCTGGCTCTGAAGCCAAACTGCATTGATAAAACCACTACAGGGTGCCCTGCAATGCCAGTGGATGGTGATTTCAAAATTCACCTGTTTCAAAGAGGTTCACTTCTTCTCCATCTGTCAACTCACGGCTAGCGTTCGGTTTGTTTCCATGTCCTTCTTTAACTAAGCTCTTTCTCTTGGCAGCCAAGACGCTCCTCTTTGAGGATGTTCAAGGGTAGTTTTTGCTCAGTAATGTGGCGCTGGATGCTCTTTTGAAAACTGGAGACCGTGTCCATCTCATAGTCGCTGGCATCTTTTTTTCTCAGGCCTTTGAAAACACTGCAGAGGAGCTTGTCGAGATCACTTGCAGGTGTGTTTGTCGCCTAGGAGTGAAAGAGGAAATAACAATATTGAAATTAGTCCTATCATTCTAATAAAATATTACATTTACTTGAAATGCTCACTCAGGTAACCCAGGTAACTTGGAGCTTGAATTGACAAATTTCATTTGAATTTGGCAAGCGCCTTTATATATGTCAGTGAGAAGTATATTGACCTATGGAGCACCATTAGTAGAGAAATTTGGCCATCTCTCCATGCAGTAAAATTTGGTTGTGACGTAATCGTCCATCTGTCAGTCCGCCCCTGTGTAGCAATGTGCCCATGCACAGCTTCTGCTTAGTTGTATGATTGTTTTCTTGAAAGACAGGTCTATTTTTCACATATTTAGAGAAGACCCAAACATCCATTCCAATTAAGCAAAGAACAGTAAAGACGAACATCTTTCAAAAACCTCGAATCTCTTTGTAACAGCCAAAAAATTAGACTAAACCAGGGCTGTCATTGAGGGCAGGGGGCCGAGGATTTTCCCCAGCTAGTATGAACGTTACCCCACCTACATTAGTAGCAAAATCGAAGAAGAATAGAGCTAAACAATATCCCTAGCTGTTTGATTCCCTGGCTACTCTAATCGTTTACCCTGCAACTTGAAATTTTAATGACAGCCCTGAACTCAACATCTTTTTAAACAAGTACAAAGTAAAAGTAAAATAAATAATAAATTTTTATTAATTTATTACAATCAAAGAGAACCTAAATAAAACCAGTGTAACACCTTGTGCCATGTCATTAGCCAGTTGCCTGGGAATTGCTGAAACAAGTATAGGTAATCATATGATTTCAAGTGCAATTTGGAATAAATAAGCACTTGCAAATTTTTAAAATTCAAAAAAAGTGCACGAGCCAATAGGGCGAGTGCACTTTGTCCTCTTTGAAAAATTTACAAGTGCTTATTTAGTTGCACAAGAAAAATCACGAGATTACTAATTAATTCAAAGTAGACAGACTGCAAATTATAGTAGTTGCTAGAAAATATATCTACGTGTCCCAACTGTTCATCAGTAGGATGCCTAAAATGTGTGCAATTCCACAATTGGTTTCTGCTCCATTAAATCCTATACTAATTGCAGAACATTTTAGGAGGAGCCACCCACCGTGTGAGCACAGTCGCGGACAACACATGTAAGTAAGGAAAATAACACAATGCAAAACTAAGACATTAAATGAACTAAATGTACACGCAACTGAAATAAATAAATAATGCACTCGCCCAAAATTAAATTGCGCCGACGCACACGTACCAATATACAACTGAAATAAAAATCCAAGTAATAAATAAGCAATGTAAGGATGCGATGGTGCAATTTAAGCCTGGATTGCTAACCTCATCTCCTGAAGGGCTGCACCGTACTTCTCGACGATAAAACCATGCCGATTGACGAGTTTATTAAAGTTCTGAAGTTCTGAAGTCGATTGGTTTCAAAGCCTTGTTGTCTGAGACGTAATGAAAGACCGCGGAGTCTATTTATGAAGTCAACTCTGGATGTGCAAATTCTAGCATATCTCACCAGTTGAGATGTGTAAACACTGTAAGCGGGAATGTTGCTGTCCATATGAGGAAAGTTGACAATTCGGAATGCAAAGTCATCTCTCTTATCGTAGATGCTGATATGGAAAGGTGTGGTTACGTCGCCAGTCTTGATATTTGTGTCGAGATAACACACTTCAGTAGATGATGTGGATGTATCCTTAAGTTCCAATTCCGACAGGTAAATCGCGCTGATGCAATTTCCAAAGTTCACATTGTTAATACTGAATAAGTCGTCGATATATCGTAAGGTGTTGCTGAACTGGATGGCTTTTGTAATGTCTTGTTTCATTGTTTTGACCATAAAATCGTACTCAAAGGTGTGAAGGAAGAGATCAGCCAACAAAGGTGCACTGTTGGTGCTCATGGGTATACCAATAACCTGCCGGAAAACCGAGCTTCCAAAACGAACATAGATGTTATCGATAAGGAAAGTCAATAGCAAGACCAAGCCCTCGACAGGAGAAGTATGTGTACCTTGTTGACGTCTTATCATTCACCCAGAAGGTGCGAAAATTATTGGTAGCAATGAAGCTTTTTCCTTTAGTATTGAAAACTCTCCCAAAGTTCATGAAGTTGCTTTTTTAGCTGGGCGTGTGGAAGGCTAGTATAAAGAGTAGAAAAGTCCCAAGTACTCACATGATTTAGGGAAAGCTGTTTTTCGTCCAGTGCACGGATAACGTCCATCGAATTATTGATTATCCACATGCAGTTAACATCTTCCTTTCTTGAATCGTCTTGCAGTAAGTGGTACAGTGGCTGCGAACTAGTTTAAGACACTCAGTAATTAATTTAGAAAGCCTAGTCGTTGTGCATGAGCAGTACGAAGACGATGTAGGCCACCATGACCCTGACCACCGTTGTACAAATTGCGAGGTTGGTTCAATGTGATTTCCGAGTTGCGTCTGGAGTTACTTCGCGGTCCATGGCTCTGTTTGCGGTGTTGATGACGATTAAAAAGATTAAAGACATTGTTTCTGGATCGAACATAGGAATGAGAAACGTTTCCAACTTGTTGCAAACAGTCATTGAGTCCATAAGGATACTTAGTGCCAAGCTCTAACATCCAAAATCATTCACGATCTAAACGTCTAATGGTAACATCCTGCTCGGTCTCACCAGGGCTCTGTGTGATATGTTCAAGAGGCTGTATTTTGATGTCATCCGTAGTATGTCCGGGTAAATTGAAATGCCTAGCGATGAAAGTGTTCGCATGCTTCTTGATAGAAGAGCGGTGACCAGATAATCGCTCACTGACCTTTCTTTTTGTTTCCCCCACGTACTGCTGATCGCATTTGGCACAGCTTATAAGATATATAACATTAGTGGTGGAGCATGAGAGGTCACAGGTGCTAATAACTGGATACCGACGGTTAGTCAAGGAGCTTTGGAAGAAACGTAAGGGTTGAACTACTGGGCAGGTAGCACAGCGTCGTCTGTTACACCTGTCAACGGAAAAAGTAGGACGTGCTGGCACATTTCGCATCACAGAACAACCAATGTATGTACCACCCAAAGGCTGTCCAGGGGCCCTTGTTAACCCGGGCGACGACCCAGCCGGTATGGAACTATTCATAGCAGTGTTCATCATAAGGGCAAAAGAGGCACGTGAAGCTATCTAGTATAATGACCATGGAAGTGCCAGTACATTGCCTAACAAAAGTAGCACATGATGTGAAAATGGTAAATAACCCTGTGTGTGCTAGCACATGGCTAAATTACATATAGCAACTAAAATAAACATAGGTCTGCTAGGATAACTCCTAAAGGAATTACTTACACCAACCATAGAGGCCTGCATTGGGGACTTGCACGAAATAACCGGCCGTCAACCAGCGTACAAAACCAAGGCTGTACATAATAATTCAAAGTAGGCAGACTGCAAATTATAGTAGTTGGTAAAAAATATATCTACAACAACAAATTTTGACAGCATGCACGTTTTTAGTTCATTCAACTGTTTGGCTGAAACAGACTACTACCTTTGTCAAATTCAAACTTTTTCAAGAGCAATGCCTTCAAAATCATTCAGCTAAGAACTTGGAAATGTGCAAGGACTGATTTTATATGGTCGCCAAAGAGAACTTGGTTTACAATAATCAGCAAAAGGATGTGTTTTTAAATTCATCCTCGACTTTGAGAGCTTGGCGTTTACAAGAGGGGTTTACTAGACGTATACTGCCGTTTTGAAATCAGGAGAACGCTTTGTGCAGCCAAAGATGAAAGACACTGGCTAGGGTTTTTAAAACGACTGTTCATCATTCTGTTCCTGAGACCCCTTCATAGCTGGATTTATGGAGAACTTTTTGAGATTTAAAACCCGAAAATGTAGGAGGCAAATGTTTTTCTTTCAATGCTGCCATCGATGGGTGAGTGGAGCCAGTATTAATATAATATTTGTTTTTTCTCAGCGCTGGGGTTTCATTATTTCATTTGGCCTACTGCTAAAATCATGGTAGCTATTGTTCCTTGGCTTCATCGTACTCATTAAGGAAATTTATACCTCTGTGGCCTGTGACGTTGGTGATATGTTCTGAACTTACAATCTTTGCTTTCTCCAGCTTCCTGACTCTTGTTTTTCTTGCACAATGATTCGTAAAAATTTTCTAACTTTCTTTAAGGCTAGTACCGGCTATGGATACTTTCATTATATTAGTTATGGTATTTTCACCCATTGCCTTAGTTTGGACCAGATGTTTAAATTTTTGGGTTTCGTTTGCTGCTGAGGAAGAAAAAAAACAGACCATCGCATGGATGTTTTAACAGAGATCTTCGCTCCACAAAAGACTCAAAGAGAGTAACCGGACACCTTTCTCCTCAAACAAATAACGTACGTGACCTGAAATCCCTGTTGTTATCATGGAAAACTTGTATCCTTGTTGCTGTGGAGCGACCGAAGGGAGCGAGCAGCAACATAATCAGGATTTAAAGGAAATATATAAGGGAGGACGAATTCTCGAATTCATCTCCTTTTACTACAATGCATTGCATTTAACCACACTTCTAACCACAATGCATTGCATTTAACCAGAGTGCATTGCGCCACGAACAACTGAAATAAAAACACCAGGAAGTTCGGTGGGTGAGAGAGTGCATCGTTCGCTGCTCAGACTTAGAGTTTTCTTTGTGGCAAAATTTCTACAGCACGGTTAGAGGTCTTACCAAATTTTAAGACGCGCAGGAGTCTTTCAGATGAGTACGATGGTTAACTTGGGGATTGGATTTCAATTCAAGAGCCTTTGACTCGTTCAGGTGTTAAACCTGACTAGAAGATGAGCATTTGCTCTTCAACTCGGCAACACAGGGGATATACAAATTTCAGCTTGCTAGAAGGTGATGTGAAAGTGACAAAATGTCATGCAGTGCTATTCTTAAGAAACTGTATGAGCCGAAAATGGATGTGATTTTGACCATTCGCTTCAAAATAACAGCGGAAATCGAGATAACAAAACATATGTTTTGTGTCCTACTTTGCAGACAAGGACGTGTATCGGCGTTTTGAAAAGCATAATTATGTTCTTTCATTCATTCATTGCCATGGAATATGCGTTTACATTGTTTTTTCACTGTGAATAGCTCGGTTAATGCGGCTGGCGATCATCTTGCCGGCGGAAGTTTCATGGAAAAGGAATAAATCATGACTTTTCTTAAAGATTACGTAATCAGCCTCTGTGGTGTAGTGGTTAGGTGTAGTCGCGTCAAGCCGAAGGTGCAGGGTTCGAGTCCTACCGAATTCTATACTCCTTCTTTCTTTTCTTTTTTTTTCCGTTTTTTGTGTTTTTGTTTTCTATAAATATATAGCTAAATAACTGTTACTTAAGAAAGTGCAACAAACAGCAAGAAAAGTACTGTGTTTCCAGAGAAAATATCGTGCACCGTATATTAAATATATGGATAAACAATCTGAATTTATATTATTTCCTACAATTTACTGTGGGAAAACCAGAGTTATAACCACTTGATCATTTCCTAAACAACGTTCCCACAAATTCTTTCTATAGACTGATAGTAATTATTCTAGTACTTTCCAACATGTAAATAGGACATTCAATATCATTTTCGATTCTTTTAAGTCTCACTGCCTAACTAATGACAGTATCAACAGAATGTGCCGCAGCATTGCTATCTTTTAGATACCCTAGTATCCTTCAAATGCCTGAAAAGTGTAGCTGTCGTGATTTGCATGTGATTGCAACCATTTTTGTTCTTTATTTTTTTACTTTAGCTTGGTCTGTTACAAGTAGCGTGTTTTTTAGTTTCTCTGGCTCATTTTGCTCGATTTTGTTTACATTTAGCCAGAAAAACGCACTTTTTAATGAGTTCGGGTTTTTGGAATATTTTTTTAACTTTTCTATTGTTGTTTTGCGTACAAAATTAAATCCTGTCATCATCTGCAGAAAACCAGAGCCATTTGCTTGAATTTTACTGTTAAAAAAGCTCTAATCTGATTGGTTCTTGGTGGTTTCTTTTGTGTTTTCAGCCAATCAGAAACCATTTGTAATTTGCACTCGTGTCACAGAAGAACTGCACTCCTTTCTCAGCCAATCAGAATTGAGTAATTTTTTGTGTATATTATTAAACTGGTGAAACTGCCCAAAAAACATGTACAACTTTTTCTGCCTTTAGAACAAGCACTATGCCTAGAAGTCAATATCGACAGCAAGCTTACTGCTTTACTTTTAATTATAACTTATATAAGTTAACATATTGTTTGACAGTTACTCCAGGGTGGCAACCACTAAGTTATTCCATACTGATGTTACAACGTGAACCTAACAGATGTTCTGGATCAAACCAGTTCTGTGCCCCTGTACCTCCCAGCACTTCCTTTATTGAGTTATTGGTAGAATTATAAACAACTTTTTATGGAGGCAGAGTGGTCAGCATGTCGGACCCGCAATCCTGCGGTCCCAGGTTTGACTGCCGCTCTGGTGACTTGGTCGTCTCGAGTACAAATCGTCAGCCATGCTCTTAAATAGCCATATGGTTGCATCCTGCCAGTTGGGGTTCTTAATCCTGTAACGTTGTATTTGCATTATTTGTTTCTAAGTATTTGAGTGGAGTACCTGAAAACTAGGTAGATAAGCTAAGTGCACCTTCCACTATAAACACGCCTTTAAACTTTAATTCCATCCGAACTTAACAGAAATTGTTTTAATTCAAGGGGAGACATTTCATTCAACAGTGACTCTTGTCTACATTTTGCAATAAGCTGCCTTACTGCTGCATGGAATGTAGTCAAATGAAATGCATTGCCTCCAGGTTCTTCCACAAACAGTTTAGCCACCCACTGTATACATGCTTCTTCTGACTCATCTCCCAAGAACTGTGTGCTACCTTTCCATAAACTTCAATTTTCTTCTTAAATTGCGACAGCTGTAGTAAAGTCGAACCCCGCTATTTCGAAGTCCCAAGGGAAATGGAAAAAAGTTCGAAATAGCGGGGTTTCGAAATAACCAGGGAAGCGTAAAGGGGAAGGGTAAATCCAGGGGAATTCGATCTTCCTTCAAAATAGCGGGGACTTCGAATTAACCGAGTTCGAAATAGCGGGGTTCGACTGTATTTAGTTGCGTTACTTGTGCCAAGGACAGAACATTCTATTTTGCTTCGTGCAAATTCCCTTTCATCAACACATCCTGCTGAAGGCCCCTGCAGGCCTTCCACTTTCCTCACAGAACTCCCATTTCTTCCACTTCCAATACTGAGGACGCGATGTGGTTCAAATTATTCTGTCCACTGAAAATGCAATTCACTCAATTTCCTGATGGATTTTGTCCATTCAGCTTTGGTAGCCAGAATAGTGCAGACAGAAAACTTGCAGTCTCTTTATCTTAACTAAAACTGTTGGTTTGTTTAATTGCGGTTTAGTTTTTTTGACAGCTTTACTTTATTATTTTGCCGAAGAAACACCTTTTTCCCAAATGTACAGTTTGTTAATGAGTGATTTACCCGCCTTGTCAACATCTAAGTTGTCATCTTGGGCAGACCACAAGAAAGTGTAAAACGGCATCAAAACACATCACCCGAGGGTCATGTAGTAAACCACAAAATGCAAAAGCACAAAAGCAAAATGTGATACTGTCCCACTTAAGCCCTCACCAACACTGGCTTAATCACAGCTCATTACCCAGTACTTTTTCCATTTGAGAGGCCCATTTCCGAGATTCTTGATGTGCCTTGTGTACCTTAAATTTGAGCAGATTGATGCCTCTTAGGACAGCGAGTCTGAAAGCATTTGATAAAAATCGAGTTCCATCAGATTATCCCTTTTGAGTTTTCAATCTACGTAACACTGCATGGTATTAACAGTCCATTTTTAAGGCCTGTCTTTAGATAGTCAATGCATAAAAGTCAAGATCAGAGCCTTGTCTAAAATACCCCTGAATGATTCAGGTTACTGATCCTATTCCTGCCAGCATGCCCACCACTTTGTTGCAATGTCCATCTCCTCCTTATCGTGATGGCTGACCAGAAATTGGGATCATGTATTTCCAGGACGGATACTCTTGTGGATGGCAACGAGGGCTGCCAACCTGCTTTCGAGAACAGGCTGTTTGGCAATTGCTTTGGCTACTTTTCTGAGCTCTGTCCAAAACTCAGAATGATGTAATATGAGCTCCTCACATAAGATGAATGGGACATTTTCTGCCATTTTATCAATATTCAAACAATTTAGCTTGTTTTTGTTCCACAAAACAAGCTGGCACCGCAGACTTTGTACCTCCTACTTTTGCTGGTAAGCCTGTGTGTAGTTTTCTGTAAAAATCATTCATTCTCTCGACACAGGCTTTGTTATACAGTAGTAACAAATGTCATGTGACTTAGGGTACTTCACGTGACGAACATTAACCTTACTTCCCCCTTTTGGGAAATCAAAAGTAAACTTTAATCAAATGAAATCAGTCTATATTCTATGTTGCAAAATCAAACCGAATGAAAACTCATATGTATAAAGTCTTGGCCTGGTTTTCTTACTTTTGTCTCGTTAGAGTCTTTCTATGATGTTAGCCTCTTTTAAAAGTCTAATCATTTTGGCAGAATACCATTTCTGCCTGAATGAGTTACTGTGAAATAAGGCGAACTTTCATGATTGAATGTGTCATCTCTCTTTTCTTTCTCCAGGTGGAAGCAGGGGTTGGGGTTTTGACCAGTTGTCTCCTCTATTTTTCCGCGGAAAGGATTGGTCGGTTTTGACCACGTTCGACCAAGGTTTGGGGATTTCTGCTCTATAATAGCAGGGGAAGTATTGTCTGTCACCCAACCTTTGTTGCCTAGTTTTGGCTCAGGTGGAACTGAAGCATGATGTCACGGCTTGTAGGTTTGGGCATGCTTGTGCTCGTTCTGCAGCTCAGTTTTTCTTAACTGCTCTGTTTCTGGCCATTTTGGTGTTAATTTCTCTGTAGCCTACAGAAGTGTAGAATGTAGTTTTCTTCCATTTTCTGTAGGGTGAACCCATTGTGCAATGGCGTAGACAATAGTGCAAAATAAGGATCAGGATAAGGATCCTTAGACTTGGTTACCAGGTCGTAAGCATCTGAACAGCCCTTTTGGCTTCCCCATCGTTTTGTGGGTAGTAAGGACTTCTGGTTAGGTGAGTAAATCCCTATTCTTCAGCAAATTTTGTGAATGTATCTGCTGAAACTTGTTGACCATTAACTGATATGATATCTGGGATGCCATGACGACTGAAGAACGATTTCAGATGATTGATTGCTCTTTCTGATGTGGTTCTTTTCAAGGGAGTGATTTCAAAGAGACAATTGGATACTCTTAACCACGCCTATCTTTTGCCATTGTCGCTCTGGAAGTGTCATTGGGTCAGCTTGGTTCTTTTTTGTTTGCAGCATGGTGTGCACGTGGTAACCACATCTTCAATGTTCACAACATCTGCGGACTCCTTAGTGTCATGCATGAGTTTTGTCCAGGATGTCTAATCAAAGAGATAAGGGATGACGATTCTCTGATCTTTCAGAAGAAGACCTTTTGGACAGTAATAGTAGCCCTCGGACCAATGTAGTGTCACTGAGATGTTCAGTTTTTATTTATCTGGTCATCCTTTGGTACATAATTCAAATAGTTCTCTACTTGCATTGATTGATTTATTCTCAGGAGTAGTGTTTTCTTGCCAACAGAATTATCTACTAAAGGAACTTGCGTGTTACAAGAACTAACAATAATAATACAATGATATTAAAAACCCATGATAATACTGATACAAATTGGGCACACTAATCTAAAAATACATAAGTCATAGTAAAATGTTTTTCAAACATTAAAAAAATTAAAATTTTAAAATCAAAATCAGAAGTATCTAAACGTCTGGGTAGTCCTGATATTTGTAGTAGTGTCTGGTAGGGGGCAGACTTAGTTCTGTATACTGCTCTTCAGGCACGTTCTTGAAGGCATTCCATTTTCTTGCTGTGGAGGGCTTGCCAAAGCGCCATACCAGGTGGCAGTAGATAAGGTAAGGCAGGATTGAATACTTATAGATGGTCAACTTAGCTAAACAGGGAATAAGATTGTGCAGGCACATTAGGATCCACACTTTCTTACTGACTTTCCTACACAGTTCACTAACATGGCCACTGAAGTTAATACGGTAATCAATGTGGATGGCAAGTAGTTCTATGTAACGTGTTTCTAATCACCCTGCCATCAATGCTTATAGCAGTGTTTTGGCCTTCAAAGTCAATATTTCTAGGGTTAAGGATCATTGCCTGGAATTTGTCAGGATTTGTGGTAGATAGTTATCGTGATACCTATATGCAGCAAGTTGACCGTCCTGCTCTAGGGCTTCCCTTACAGCTGAGGTGTACAACTGGTGTTCGTTCACAAGCATTGAAAGTTAAGCGATAGTTATGAAGCAGAGCAGGTCATTCTGAAATAAGCTCCAAAGCACGGGGCCAAAGAAAGACCCCTGAGGACACCCTCTGTTAATTTGATACCAGTTGCTTTCCGTATTTCCTAATCTTGCTCTATTTTGATAGTTGTTAAAGAATGATCACATGAGGTCTAACTCTGAGGACTCAAAACTGTATGCCTCAAGCTTTGTTGGTGTCAGCAAGTGGCTGAGAGTCAAATTCTTTACTCATATCAGTCAACAAAATACATACTAGCTCTTTTCTATTGCTAGTTTCCAGTCCTCAGTTAGACGTAAAAGAGTGGTCTCACAGCTGTCCCTTTCTGTAAGCATTGCTTCGGCTAGAGAAGATGTGGTCGAAATTCACAGTCACTTGTTTTACAGAGCAGTTGCTCAAACACTTTGTCAAAGGTTAAGAGGGGTGTTATCAGTCTAGTTGTTGACCTCCTGGGTATCACCAGTCTTGAAAATAGGCGTTTATTCACCCATTTTCCAATTAGTCGGCCATTTTCTAGATTCAATGCATTCGTTATCCAGACTGATTAGAGATGGGGCGATCGCTTTTGCAAGCTTCTTCAACAGTATGGGCAGCTTTCCATGGTTCCAGCCACTTGATTTCCTTAGAGTCAGTGTCTCAAGCGCTCTTGTGACTTCACCTTGCCTGAATTTCGTAAATTTAAACTTTGCTCCACTCTGCACTTCTCTGATGGTCTTCACACTGTTATTGAATTGGTGATCGTTCTCTGATAAGTTGTTAACATGATCCCCTTGGATGTTCGAGGCAGCTGTGGTGAAATAATTGGCAAGTAGTTTTGTTACTTTGGTTTGGTTACTCGTAACTGAAGCATCGCTAGTTCTCAGCCAAACATCGGGGACTCTGGCAGTGATAAATGATTTAAAGGTTTGATAGAATGCAGAGGGGTTTTCATGTAGCTCAGCACATTTCTTTTGTCCAATAAGCAGTAATGGCCATTCTCCTTTCTTTACATTGTCTTTTTTTCTTTATATTCTATATGTAGAGGATATTGTATGGCTACAGGGAGATAAGAAATTTCTCTTCAAAAATACCTAAGAGTGAGCGAAGAAAACCAACAAAATAGTTTTCACCACAAGAGCAGAAATTTCGTATCCTTAGGCGGCCAAGATTATACACTCTTTTTATACTCTCTCCCCACTATTTTGAGAAACCGTTGGTGCTTAAAAAGTGTATACCTTGAACAGCGAGATGTATTGGATGTATGGGTACAAGTTTATGTGTACAAGTACATTATTCATAAGCATTGCACAGTGAAATTCTTTGTACAAAAAGTTAGATTATCACGAGCTTCTCCTGTGGGTGCCAATATACACTTGAAAATCATAGGTGAGACAAAAAAATTACCATGCTTAAAACAATATTGGACAACAATATTGTGGTCAAGTAAGCTTTGGGAATACTTATGTTTTCCCATAAACTCTGGGGGCCTCATTGTCAGTTGTTCATACCTCAATACCAAACTATTTCAATTTGACGTAGGAACCGCAATCTTTTCATGTAGAAAGATAACATGTTATTTTTTGGTGCGAAGATCTTATGTTTTACCTATCTTGGCAACCTTCCTCAAATAACCATCCAAGCTTGCTATTCTACTGATCAGACAAGCGATTCTTATCCAGGTTGGGGTGCGAAAGTCTCCTGTGTGATGCAGATTTATCATCTCCCTATCCCTGTATACTTTCCTGACAGTGTGTGATGGCATTTACAGTATTATGGAACTTGACTAGCGTTAGTGTACTGCCTAAGTCGACTACCAGTTCCATGTCCTTTCTCAAAACAATTTCACCTGGTAAAGTAAGTGACTCTAGAACCTCATATCAAACTTGAAATCGAAGGGGTGTTTCCTGGACTTAGTAAGTGCAGTCAGAACATATGGTGTTAGAAAATCAGTGCCAGAATTTACGTGCCTACTGTTGACACATTAGTAAAGTTCAGGGCTGTCTTCAGTGGCATCTGAGCCTAATTGGATGGACTTCTAGCTGTCCATTTGTTCCTCCTTTTCACTGTGTTAAGAGAAATCACCAGTTAGAACTAGTTTTTATTTGACAGGGGAAGGGGTATGGTAGAGTTGTAGAGAAGTTTAGAAATAGTGAAAAGCCTATGATTCGCATAGTTTAGAAATTTGCAATTACTAAGGGCTTTAATTGAAATATGGAATTGTTAAGAGTTATACAACAAATTGCTCTGAAGACTGCAAGTTTTGACAACAGGGTTATTTACCATTCATTGGCACTAGCCTGCACCTCAGCTAATAGAGGATCAGATGCATCAAGTCTCTGCTCTTTGCGTCTCCCTTTGACCTCAGGCGACCATTAAGAAAAGAAATCAACAATAAAAAAGAATTAGAAATTAATTGGATATTTTTGGTTAGCCAGGTGTATTTAAGCATAGCACAACAGACGTATGATAACAAACTGGTTTACTTGAGCAAGATGGCAGTCTTACAAGAACAACCTTATAGCCCAAAAGCATCATGGGTAAACCAACCACAGGATACCCAGCAAGTATATAACATGCTTGCTTCTTACCAAAACACAATAGATAAACAAATAAAGGAATAACAAAACAAACAAACAAACCTAGCTTAAGCTGAGAGGTCCTGTTTTTTAAACAATAATGTGATCATGAAACTGGTCCTGAGCAGTTCCTTAAGGCTTAAAGTAGGGGGAAATCTTCCTCTGCAATAGGAACAAGTGACAATACGTTAGTCACTCAGAATAATGGCAGGACGTCAAACAATGCCCCCACTCCGGGTTACAGTTAGTGATTCAGGCCGTGCTGGTGAGCTGCGTGGCTCCTTAGAGAGAGATGAAGACAGGAAAGGTTCCACATGAGGCTGTTGTGAGTGTATCTGCCTGTCTTCAGGAATGGCGAGCAGAGAAGGGGAGGAAATGGTGGAGTCCTCACTAGGCTTAATTAAAGTGGGCGAGATCCTTTGACTTTCTCTAGGTATATTGTTGGGGCATTGTGCAGTCATTGTATTGGGTACAAGTAAATCAGGCACTACTGGTTCTGAGGGTGTAGAATTTGTACAATCTCGGCCAGTGGAAGGAGCTTGTTGGATCTGAACACAATTTTGACGCAGAGTTCTCCCCCTTGAATTTATCATGTAAGATCGAGGACTGGCAGGACCGGCAATTTCCCCTGGATTCCAAGCTTTGGACGACGACGTCAGGGGTGGTCTGACATACACATAGGTGCCCTGTTTAAGATCTCAGAGGGGAAAACCAGCTCATTTTTTGTAGGCTTGTTTCTGCTGCAATTTCCTGGTAATGTGTTCTTGCACTGCTGTATCTCTTGGTGGAGAAGCAGGTTCAACAGCACCAGCCATCTGAGGTAGGTCACTGCAGAGTACACGTCCAAACAGATGCTGAGCTGGAGAATAGGTGTGTCCTGTGGGTGGGGTATTGCAGACTGAGAGTAGAGCCAAGTCAACGTCATCCGCAGTAAGTAATATGCGCTTAGCAGACTTAACAGCTACCTCAGCTCTTCCATTTGTTTGCGCCCAATAGGGTGAGGACGTGACGTGATGGAATTAATACTTCTGAGTGAAAACCTTGAAGAGATCCGAAGTGTACTGTGGCCCATTGTCAGTGATAAATATATGCGGGATATCGTGATGGCCAAAATGCTGTTTAGTGACCTGAACAGCAGCCATGGATTGTGTAGTTGGTAAGTGATCAACCTCGTGATAGTCACTGTAATGGTCGACTGTGACAAGGTACGCTCGGTATTATGAGCGTGGCCAAGGGTGAAATCAGGGCCACCATGAGCTGCATATAATTTGTGCAGGATGCTTGAGCGTAAAGCAGTGGGAATAACGTATCGGTCAAATTGAAGCTTCAACCTCCCCCGCCCAGCAACCCAACGTGCATTTGACTTTTTTGAAAATTATTCTTCAAATTCCCCCCTACCCGGGTCAAAATGCCGTTCAAATGCCCCACATTTCACAGGCACAAAAATGACAGAAGGATGCGGGAAATGCCTTCAGTTGTCAAACAAAATCTTCATAAATATAACAAAAACTGAGAAACACTGTTAGCGTATTTACTACGAACAAAAGTCTTGTGCAAAGCGGCGGAAATCGCTGCCACAAGGTCACTGAATGCTCAGCTTTTCTTCGTCATGCAACATACAAAGCGTTCTATAAAAAAAGATCCCACCTATTGAGATTACTACATCATGACCATTTCACTGACATGCATCATCGCTCACCTTATTAATTAACATACTTGCAGTAGGTCAAAGTAGTTGACCTGAGCTTTTTATTTTATTTTATTTTATGTTGTTGTATTGAATCCCCGGTATAGGTATTCTATTTCATTGTAAACACAACAATAAAATACATTCATACATTCAAATCCTGAATCCAATATTGAAAATTTTAAAATTTGAATACTTCAAAGAGGGCGGAAAGCTTGTATAAGCCCTTTCCTCATAACCAATTGGCCACAAAGGCACAATCTTTTCCATGAAAATGCTCTAACACCACGTCCCCCATGATAGCTCGCCACACCAAAGATTTTACATGAAATCGAGGTGCAGTTCAAATTCCCCACCCCCTGGAAGACTCTGATAATCAAATTCCCTCCTCCCCGGGATGGCAAAGGTGTCAAAAGCCCGAGGTATGCCGGGGCGGGGGGGGGGGGGGGGGGCATGTTGAAGCTTTGAATTGACCGATACATAACAACACGATCTTGTTTATAGGAGAGGACTCAGCTCACCTCCTGGTGGTGTCGAAGTTAAGCATTGCGAGACTCTCAGCAAAATTAAATCCATCTAAGGTGTGTGCACCAGGTGAAGTACCCAATTGGCCACTGAGGGAGTATTCCGAACTTCTCACTTACCCTGTATGTAGTATAATTAATGCGTCCTTACAAGAACAGCACCTTCCTACCATCTGGAAGTATGCAGATGTATCCCCACTACCCAAGAAAATAAAGTTGAGGATTTGAAAAAAGATCTGAGACCAATCTCTCTTACCGACTGTTTATTGAAAGTCCCTGAGGATTGCGTCATTCATGATTACACAAAGCCTGCTGTTCTCAAGGTCCTGGACCCAAGTCAGTATGACATGGTACCTCATTCGTCCACCACACAGGCCGCCCTACACATGGTCCACAGCTGGGCTCAAGCAACAGATGGAAATAGCGCTACAATCAGGACTGTTCTATTCGATTATTGAAAAGCATTCGATCTAATTGACCACAGGATACTCATTGATAAATTATGTAAATTAGTTCTACCAACCAGAATTATCAACTGGATAATTGATTTTCTGTCCGGGCGTTCTCAGCGGATTAAGCTAGCTGAGGGATTTTACTCCAAGTGGGGCTCTGTCCCCTCAGGGGACAAAGCTACGGCCTTGGTTGTTCCTTATTTTGATCAATGATCTAAGTCAGTGCAGAGGCCACTACGCAAAACGTATAAGTGGCATGAGAAAAATGTATAGTAGTAAATTTATATACAAGGCTTTATTGAGGTGAAATTTGGCACCAACAATGTGCAAGGCCTCGAAACAGATAAAGTTAGATGTCATAGTCAAAAGCTCTCTCTTCTGATACAAGTTGATTCTTCAAACCAATTTTTCAGTAGAAAACAGTCATTTGGTGCCTCAGCCATGACCGCAGCTTGTCTTAACAAGCAATCTCGATTAGTAATCAGCTAGCGAGGAACTATGAAATATATGACTGCCATGACGATTTGGCTAAGGGTAACAATGATTGCGTTGGGCTGGGAACAACAGCATAAACAACAGCAACAACAGACAGCTGCTACAAAAGGTCTTTGCACTACATGCTTTGGAAAGATTTGGGCTCAACAACCTGACCCTTTCCTGGAACAAAATTTGAAACTAATATTCAGAAATAAACTGGAAAAATATGGTGGCCTCATCTCAGACTACCACAAAGGTTTAGAGAACTCCCAGCAACCTGTCCTGACCAATTATATATTGCCATTTCTAGGTGGTAGCTGTGAAAGAGAATGTTTTGATCGGTGATTTCTTCAATAACAATCTCTCACTTGTACCGTTTTTGTTGAAGCAACTTGTGAAGGTAAACGAAGAAAATAGAAATGGCCTCCAGGTCGATGCATCATAATCCGAAAAAAAACTTCATGGCAGGCAACAATAACTTGAGGACCCTTGCAACGCATTGTAATGAAACTCTGGGGTAGGACCAGTGGCATATAAGTTGGCCGAGAGGATAAACCCATTTTGTCTAAATTAGCGCAGGAAGGTCGGCCCCAATGGAGATTTGCTTACCAGTCAGCTTCAAGCAGAACCTCAGAAAAGCGGCAAAACATTTCTTTGACAGAGTCAAACGAAAGCCACCAAATCATCATGGAATGTGAGTCTTGTGCGCTGAAATTCCAATAAGTTTCATTGTGTTTACTAAACAGGCTGAGATGGGCAGAGGAAATTGCCATCAGTTCTGAAAACCCGAGCAAAAGCAGCAGTCTTAGTATAGAATCAGGATTTAACCTGTTTATGGATGTATGATTTTGGCATTTGTAGCTCATTGACACTGTTCGCATATAGATATAAGATGTCCACAGGATAAACAATCGATTTTGCCCTCTCTCAGTAACTTTTGCCTGCATTCAGCTTAATTCGCAAGGTTCAGCTTCCTTGAAATTGACACGGACAACTGTTTTGTGGTCTTTAGAGTCGCAAAGAACTCGATAAGTTAATTGTAGAGTCTGCTACAACCAAGGCAATGATTTTACCATTTGACCGCCACACCTCCAGGAAACTGTCTTAGTCTCTGTCCCTAACAACATGAACCTTGTCGTCACTAATCGAGTGCAACATCATGTTTCCAAGAAAACTGATGTAAATGGACTTGTGATGTAAATAATCCACAATGCATTTCCCAAGGTCATGGGTGGTCACTCTCACTGAAAAGTAATTTTCGAAGAGCACTGTTTAATGTAGTGAGAGTAAGAGCCCATCGAAAAGGGAGGTGCATTTATGAGAAGCTGTAGTCTAAATTTCTGCCAGTAGAAGTTGATGTAGTATGGATAAAGGACAGTTGTGTCACGTCAGTTCTTACTTGGGCAGTAAGCATACTTGGTCTTGTAATTGCCCACTAGAAGGAAGCATAATGAAGTTTTGATTACATCATCGCTCAATAGTTTAGCCGGTATATAGACGGAGAGTGGCAAATTCCTTGATGCGTCCTAGATTGGCCAACACAGTACATTATAAAGAGACAAAGGTTCATTGCACACCTAGCTCGTTCTAGGCCAGTTAACTCTGTGAGTTGCCACTTGAATTCTCAGCAGAGCTCCAAGATCTGCAGATAGGCTATTTTTAGGGGGGATAGACTATTTTCTAGGGGTTTTGTGGCCTGCTTAAGGAGACGTTCTTTTCTGGCGTAGGATTCAAGCTGACATTGAAAGCTTTGCATTTGCATCATGGACCTTTTGTTGACCCCACCGCGTTTCCCATACTTGCTAGCAGTGAGTGTTTAATCTTTTACCTTTTGGTGGTGAACTGTACAAAGCTTGATCGGTCCTGGTGTTGCCGCAAAGAGAAAGCACTGGTTCAATTTCAATTCCCTTCACCCTCTTAGTGAACCAAAAAAATGCCGAAATACTTTTGATCATTTAGTTTAAAGTGGACTCATGCAACATGCTTCCTTCGTGATGAAGGTTGATGTCCTGGGAGTAGAATCTTTGTAGTTGGTGCATGAGGGAGAGCAGCTCGCCACTCATCTCAACAACAAGAACAAATTTTATTGAAAATTCGAAATATAACTAACTAAATTACTTTCCCACTCGCAGATAGCTTACAAACTAATCGAGGCGGGGGGAGCTGAAGACATATTACCAGTACAAGGTTTATCTACAGGTGGATTGACACTACTATACAGTAAATAGAATAAACTAACATAAAACAAGGCAAGTACATAAGGATTACACACGAAACAAGAGAACGAAACAAATAGATAAAAGCAAAAGAAACAATTAAACATTAGAAATGTAAGACAGGTGGAAAAAGTTATGCAAGAACACTCAAACACATGTCCGACCCTCTTAGCCACATCACGTGACTCAAGATAGCTGTAAGATGTGAGTGGGTTTCAGAATGTCATTATCTCCCTTTTGGGAGTTCCTCCAAGTGTGTGTGCCCCTATTGGTGTGCCATGGTGGGTACAGGTCTTTATCAGTCCTACCTCTGCTGCCTGAAGGGAAGTGCCAAGGGGCTGCGATGTGTTTAGTGAACAAATGCTAGCAAGATGTTGTGGGCATTCTTGGAGATGTTGCCAGTGTCGAGGCATCATCGTGTGATCTCTTAGCAATGCGCAGATCATTCGTCCCTACAGCATCTTGCCCGAGAAGTTGGCCTTTTTCAGACATGCTAACAAAGTCAACAGAAAGTTTTTGGCTAACAGAATCTGCATAGGAGTCACCAGAGACCTCTTTTGGTAGGGCCAGAGACAACCCTTTGCCTCATTTACATTCCTGTGGCACACAGAGGAGGCTGCAGGGAAATTCAGTCTATGGTGCAAAGTTATAGTTGCAGCAAGGTTCAATTGTTATTGTCCATGATGCATCTGTGTCACTGGGGTAATGATCAGGGGTGATTGTGGGGAGGCAAGGGCTATGATTGCTGCAGTACAATAGCCTGGTCAAAGCGCCCTGACTTATAAAAGTTTCTTTCCAAAATTTCTTGTTTGCCTTTGCTGGCGGCAGAGACCACTATGGAAAGCATGTTTAGCTAGGTCATGAGAATCAACCTATCTGTCCTAGAGAACAGGTTTTGCCTCCTTTCTGCTGGCAATGGGGAATTGGTTCTCCAAAGCAGTGGGCCTTTTTAACAAACTACAAAATCATCGAAAAATGAGAGGGACTAGCCAGTAAAAAAAACAGTTTATCCACGAAAGTAATTGCAGTGATATTAAAATGTTGCCAAGCATAGTTTTGTGGTTTTCTATATTTTAAGTTGTCTTGTAGAAATCAAGTGAAATGACTTCGAATACATATATTTGTGGGACCTGGTTTTGTGGTCATCCAGAAATTTTACTACCATAACAAGATGTAATGACTTCTCTCTATTTCCTTACGCAGTAATAGGAAACCTTTAAACATCTCTATGAAGAACAAAAAAATGTAGACTCACCACTTCTACTTTTCAAAGTCCAATGCGAGGAATAAGAGAAGAAAAGAAAAGAAAAAACACTTGGCAGGAATATTAATTTTTTTTTGCTATTACCTCTTCATTTACTATGTGTTGTCGCTTTGGCAAAAATGTGCAACATGCTAGAGCAAGTTGATTTCTGATCCGCATTGTTATGGCCAAATCTGCTCCAAAATCAAGACTCAACTACAATGAAATGTTGCTTTGTATTCGATGTAACTTTACAAGCAGTAATTTCTATCCACGTGTATAAAATGTGTCATTTTGAAGAGTATATGTTATGTAACTTTCATCAATAGAACAAGAAAACCAAACCATCTCTTGTTATTGACAGTGAAAATAACGTGTCGGCACGTAACCTTGGTCACATTAACCAACCAAGGTAAACAAAGAATAAGTGAACGTCCTTGAACTCTGTTATGGTAGCTGTGCCACGTACAAATGACATTTGACGTTAGGATGTTTAAGCAAAGAGATGTTTAAGCAAGGCACATCAACATAAAAAAAGGGTGGGCCTGCTCCACTTAAAAACCTCTGCTAAAACTCCCTCCCAAAAATCATCTGTCAATCTATCTCAAACTTAGCTGAATCGTTCAAGAAACTTTGGTCTAACAGCTGCATTTGTCAAAAGACTCAACTAATGCAGTAAGATTTAGTAGGGAACACCCACACTATTGAGATGAGACACTTGGTTTTAAAAAACTATAATGGCACGCCACTGAGAGCCTGCAAGAGGCGAACAAGCGGTTTGAAGTTGTCAAGAAAAAAAATGTAAGGAACTAAGAAACTACAATTCGCCCAAGTCCCTGGTTAGGTTTTTTTCAGTAAATGCCAGCCAGGCAACCTCCAGGGCTAGTTTTAGTTGGCCTCCGGTGTACTGATAACATTTTGATCACTGTAAAAAGGTCTACTTACATCGGCTGCCGTTGTCTTCACTGCTGTTCACTTGAGCATAAAATCATTGACGTGCAGATGTGAAAGGAAATTAAAATTAGCTGTTACCCATGGTAGGGTGCTAATGGACTGACCAATATCAGTGGGTCCAGATTTTTAAATTAGCGGTTAGTCCATTTTCCTAGTCATCAAAGTTGCCATGAACTCATTCATTCATTCATACACTTTATTTTAAACACAGCAAAAACATTACCTACAATTATAGACAGTTAAAATAATAATACTGACTTACATGTTTGCCATCGTTGACAACATAAACCCATCCTCGCTAATTGTGTGCAACATCATGTCTCCAAGAAAATTGATGGAATAGACTTGTGACGCATGAGACAGAAAATAATCCACAATGCATTTCTTAAGGTCATGGCTGATCAATCTCACTAAAAAATGTTTCTCGAAGAGCACGGATTAATGTAGTGAGAGTAAGAACCCATTGAGAAGCTGTGGTCTAAATTTCTGCTGGGACAAGTTGATGTAGTACGGATAAAGCTAGTTGTGTCACATCAGTTCTTACTTGGGCCGTAAGCATACTTGGTCTTGTAATTGCCCACTGGAACAGTCCAGAATATCCCTAAATTTAAGGACAGGGTCAACTGGACACGTGACACTTTTCAACCAATGAGAAGGCACGCTTGTGTTTATCAACAAACAAATCTAAACATCGCACCAGTGATCAAAAACTTTCAAAACACCGGACGGAGGCTCTCAGGCATATTTTTAAGACTTCATAATGGAAGTGTCTCGTGAAATATTCAGCACATTTTGTGGCTTATTTTTTCTTTTAAACAACGCAATTTATAGGCGAGATTTTGGTGGGTTTTCAAGGTAGGTGAACAAGCATCTATTATTTTTTCGATTCACAGATTTTTTAAAAGGTTCTAGATATATTTCCTCAATTGTCATATCGATTAACTTTTATCATGTTGAATGTTGGGATGGTAGACAACCTAGAATTTTGGTAGACAATTTTTGAATTCCAAGGTCCAAAACACGTGTGTTTTCCACTCCCAGGTTTTTCACAGAGCAGTGTTATTACTTTTTTTGGCATAAGTATGAGCCCTTGCCTTTTTTCTTTTCAAAGCCAAGACAACTTTATTAGTCTTATGGATATTCACGTCCAACATCTCGCCTCACTTTGCCGAATTTGCGGGGATGAAATTGGTTAGATCATAATAAATTAGATCATAAGCGCAAGGTAGATACTAGCCACTTTGTTTCTGAAATTCCCCAAATCTGGGAAGATTTAATGTTGTTGGATTCTTCAAATGTTCATCCCCGTTAAAAAACAATCAAAGAAAGAAGGCAAATTTCAAGTGTAAATGATGTATTTCGCTACTCATTGAACATGCACTGATTTATGGGATAAAATTAAAACATTGCAGGTACTACAGAAGTAGTTAGGGAATGATGCCATACTACTCACGCACTCTGTACTTTTTCCCGTCATTTTTCAATTATTTCCCTCATTCATCTCCAAAAATCAATGACAGAATTTAGACTAACAAATTTTTGTACTTTTTTCAAAAAATTTCTGAGTTTATCTTCTGTCATTGTTCAATTAAATTCTGTCTTACGTCATAGACTTTTTTCTGGTTATTTTCTATCATTGACTTTTTTTTCTGATTAAATACGTCATTAGCTGATTAAGTACCGTTATCAACTAATTTCTGGTAAAACCTGTTTTACTAAGGTTGACGTGGAAAAATAAATTGATTTAAAGAAATTAATATAAGGAGATATGACTCAAAAATCAGTTAACAGTTCTAATTCTTTTATAAGTGATAAAGAGTACAAGAGTTTATCTTTGGATCAATTAAAACATATATTAAACCAGAAGAAAAAAGTAATTAAGGATAATTATAAAGAATTAAGTGAAAAAGAAAAAATAATTCGTGATATTAGAAACGTAGATAAACTTAATGAAAAAATTTTAAAAGGCGTTGATATCAAAAAAGAATGGAAAAAGAAATCAAAACCCAAAAAGATACCACCAACCAAAAAGATAAAATCATTCGATGAGTATTTTCAAGAATGTATTCAAAATAAAGAAATTCCAGAAGATACCCCTCCTTATTTTCGTGAAGCTCTTGAGAGAGTATTTAAGGAGCATAATCAAGGTCTTGTAAAAGAAAAATCAGCTTTAGATGAATTTGCTAAAAAACATATAATAAAGGGAGAATCTGGTATTACTCCTTTAGAGTTTTTTAGAAATAAAATATCTATTATTAAAGATTTTCTTAGAAATCATCGAAATATAAAAGTGAGGTTTGTATTGGTTTGTATGATGGAAAAAATAGAAGGCGATCAAAAACTAAGATTTGAAGTTCAGGATAAAGCATATTTTCATTCTGATACTTATATTAATCTTGTATCAACTGATGTAACAGAATTACTTAAAAAAATTATTAGTGAAATCATAGAAAAGATTAATATTTATCAACAAAATGGCAGTGGGTGGTATTTTAAAGAAGTTATTCAACTTGAAATTCACACTGTTAAATTTATTCCAATGAAAGGTTCTTCTTATATTCCTCTTCCAGATTGGATTATGAGAAAAAAAGCAATTGTTAGTATTCGAAATAAAGATTCTAAATGTTTTTTATGGTCTGTACTTCGTTATCTTCATCCAAGAGAAAAGAATGATTGTCGTTTGACAGATTTAAAACAATATGAGCATGAGCTTAATATTCCTAAGGGATTTACTTTTCCAGTTAAAATCAGAGACATTTCCAAATTTGAAGCTCTTAATCCAGATATACCAGGTATAAATGTATTTTCAGTTACTTATGATAAAAAGTTTTATCCCCTCCGAATGGCGTTACGTGATCCTCAAAAATCAATAGATTTATTTCTTTATGAAGAGAATGGAAGATGTCATTATTCTTTAATTAAAAACTTTTCTCGTCTTTTTCGGTCACAAATCACATATAGAACAAATGAGCCAATTCAAATTTGTAAGAGATGTTTTAATCATTTTACTAAAGAAGAACTGTTACAAAAACATATCTTATATTGTTCAAATAATGAGACGGTTTCTGTAAAAATGCCAGCTTCTAACACAATGTTATATTTTAAAAATCATAACAAACAACTTCCTATTCCTTTTGTAGTTTATGCGGATTTTGAATGTTTTACTAAACCGATGAATACTTGCTGTCCTAATCCAAAAGATTCTTATAATTACAACTACCAAAAACACGAACCATCAGGATTTTGTTTTTTTATGAAATCAGTCGTAAATAAAAAAATCAAACCAATTATTTATTCGAAAACAGAAGAAGACGAAGATATAGCAAAAATATTCGTACAAAAACTCACAGAAGCAACAAGAGGTATTTATAATGATTTTCATCGTAAACCAAAACCTCTTATACTAACCCAAGATGAACAAAAATTATTTGAAAAAGCGGAATTTTGTCATATTTGTAATAAAGAATTATTGGAAGACAAAGTTAGAGATCATTGTCATTTTACAGGCCAGTACCGTGGTGCTGCTCATAGCAGTTGTAATCTTAAGTGTAGGAAACCTTTGATTCTTCCAGTTATATTCCATAATCTTCAAGGGTATGATGCTCATTTGTTTATAAAACAACTTGCAAGTTTACCAGGTGAGTTAAATTGTATTCCTTCAACAGAGGAAAAATACATTTCCTTTTCTAAAAGTATTAAGGTTGATGAGTATAGGTCTAAAAAAACTGAACAAATGGTTTCAATAAATTTTGAAATTCGTTTTATAGATTCGTTTAAGTTTCTTCAAACATCACTTGTTAATCTTGTTTCAAATTTACAACCAGATGATTTCCATAATACCAAACAAGTATTTAAGAAAAATGTAGATCTACTTACTCGTAAGGGAGTTTATCCTTATGATTATGTTTCATCGCTTGAAAAACTATCCGAAACACAATTACCACCAAAAGAAGAATGTTATTCGAAACTAAACGACGAAGACATAACCGAAGATGATTACCAACACGTAAATAATGTATGGGATAGTTTTAAATGTAAATCATTAAGAGATTACATGATCTTTACCTAAAGACTGATGTTCTACTTTTGGCAGACGTATTTGAAAACTTTAGAAAAACTTGTCTAAAACATTACAAGTTAGATCCAGCTCATTATTACACATCCCCTGGTTTGGCTTGGGATGCATGTCTCAAAGAAACTGGACAGGAATTACAGTTACTAAATGATTATGATATGTTAATGATGATAGAAAAAGGTATTCGTGGTGGTATTACTCATATATCAAAAAGATACGCAGAAGCTAATAACAAATATATGAAATCTTACAATCCTGATGAGGAGTCCACATTTATTCAATATCTCGATGCAAATAACCTTTATGGTTGGGCAATGTCTCAATCACTTCAAACACATGGATTTAAATGGATGAGAAACCTAACAAAAGAGACATTAATGGAAATCCTAGAAAAAGTAAATCATAGTATGTCGAATCGTGGAAGAAAAGGATATATATTTGAAGTTGATTTGGAATATCCTTCATCCTTATGGGAAAAACATAATGACTATCCTTTAGCTCCTGAAAAGTTGATTGTTACTGGCGTTGAAAAACTAATTTGTCATTTTAAACCAAGAAAAAATTATGTTGTACATTATCGAAATTTAAGGCAGTATCTTGAGATGGGAATGAGAATAACTGCGGTTCATAGAGGAATATCTTTTTACCAAAGACCTTGGATGGGACCATATATACGCAAAAACACTGAACTTCGAAAAACAGCAGCTAACAGTTTTGAGAAAGACTTTTTTAAACTTATGAATAATTCAGTGTTTGGAAAAACAATAGAAAATATAAGGAAGAGACAAAATATAGAACTCGTTGATAATCGTAAGAAAGCTGCTAGGCTAACAAGTCATCCAAACTTTGAAAGGGCTACGATATTTGATAAAAATCTTATAGCAGTTCATATGAAAAAAACCGAAATTTATTTTGACAAACCAGTATATGTTGGACAAGCAATTCTTGATTTGTCAAAAACATTGATGTTTGATTTTCATTATAATTACATCAGAAAGAAATACAAAAATAAAGCCGAATTATTGTTTACAGATACTGATAGCTTTTTGTATCTAATTCACACAGATGATTTTTACAAAGATATATCACGTGATATAAAAAAAAAGTTTGACACATCTGATTACCCTTCCAATCATCCATCTGGAATACTGACAGGAGTTAACAAAAAAGTAATAGGGATGTTTAAAGATGAAGTAGCAGGAAAACAAATAACTTGTTTTGTTGGATTACGACCAAAACTTTACAGTTTTAGAATAGAAGAGGATAAAGAGGTGCGAAAGTGTAAAGGAATAAAGAAAAATGTTGTGAAAAAGAAATTAGATTTTGATGACTATGTTCAATGTTTATTTACGGGAAAAAAAGAAATGAGAAAAATGAATATAATAAGAAGTGAAAATCATGATATATATTCGAAAGAAGTTAACAAAGTAGCTCTAAGTAATGAAGATGATAAGCGCGAAGTTCTCTTGGGTAAGATAGACACTTTGGTTCTTAGGTAAAAATAGTTTAAAAAATGAAAAACATACAAACATGAATCACATTGTATTTAGAAAAACTATATTTTTTTTCTCATCCTATTTATGAAAATTATTATACTAGTAAAGAAGGTGAAATATATAGCAGAAAGAGAAACAAAATATTAAAACTACAAAAACATCCCGCTGGTTATTTAATTTTTAATATTTGTAGCAAATCTAAACGTAAAAGTTATTATGTTCACAGATATGTTTATGAATGCTTTTATGGAAATATACCAAAAGGTAAAGAAGTTGATCATATTGATAATAACAAGACTAATAATAATATTAAAAATTTGCAGTTGTTAACTAAAAAGGAAAATATGAGCAAATCTCATAGTAAAAAGTTAAAATCATATAATACTAAAACAAAGGAAATACAAATTTATAAAAGTGTTACTAAGGCGTCTGAGGTTCTTGGAATTACTGTATCTTCAATATCAAAAGTATGTAGAAAAGAACAAAAAACAGCTAAAACAAAAGATGGAATAAAGTTTAAATTTAAATATATAAAATGCATTACAAAAACGACCAGATAGAACGATATCTAGAAATATTGCATAATTATACTAAAAAACCCATAGAGGAAATAGATGTGAGTAAAAAAGCTAAATGTAGTAATTGTGAAAACAGAGAATCTTTTACCATTGATTACGGTTATAAAATCTGTGAAGAATGTGGAGTAGCAAACGGACATGTATTAGGCTTTTACGATAATAAAGATCACGGAAGATTATTTTATCGAAAAAAGAACGTATATCAACGTAAGTATTACTATGAAAAAAAGGTTAATAAAAGTTCTAAAAGTATAAATCTAACCAACAAACAAAAAAACAAACTTTTAGTTAAGTTAATGAAAAAAGACAATAAAACCACAGAAATATTAAACGATTTATACTCTAGAAAGAGAATGATAAGTATTGAATATTTAATCAAAAAACTTTTAGCTGAGATGGGATGTGAAAAGTACAAACTATTTTATCTTATGATTTCACCACAAACTTTAGATAATTATGAAAATTGGTGGGATAGTTATAAATCACTCAAAACCGGATAGATTTTAATATTCTTTTGATATTAAAATCACTGTTTACTTAGTCCGAACTTTTTTTCATACCTACTAACAAATCTATCTGCTATAGGTGTTTGGTCGATTATCATTTCATCTACCAACGTCATGCGATCAACAAAATCTTGTTTATTCCACTCGTCTCCCCGAAGAGCTGATCGCAGTTCAACAAGTACTTTTTCATAAGTAGTGAATGCAATCCTTGTCATCTCAATTTTTCTCTTATAATTATTTTTCTTTCCAATTCCCGCCACTATAATTCCAGCTCCATTTACTACTCCGAGAACAACAGGGTTTTGGGTTATTCCACCAGAAATAGTTCCTATTGCAACCAAACATATTCCAGAGATTGTAAAAACATCATCAAGAAATTTATAACTTTTATACGATTTCTTAAAACACCAGCATTTTTTGTGGTAGTGTTTATAAAAGTCTTTGAGGGTTTTAACGTCTGTCTCTGACAAAGATTTATCAATGTGATTAAACTCAAAGATATCCTTCATTTATATCTATAGTATATAACTTCCATTTAACTTTTCTTGAAGCATTACTTTGTGATATTGCTCAGAGTCGTCATCGTAAAAGTTTGGAGAGTACATTATTTTACTTATCACTCCACCTTCAGTTCTAAACGAAAAATATTGTTCGCAGGTGTAACGAACGATTGGTAAACTTAATATTGCGCTGTAGTTACTTATTTTAACTTTTGTAATATTTTGGCTAAAATCTTCCACCAACCATATAACAATTTTTTTTCCATTAAAATCCCTTGGTATGGTAAATTCTCTTTTTACTTTATTAATAGTTAAACTTACTTTATTATCTGAACTAGTATAACCTAAACTTAATAAAAGAGTTAGTCTATTTAAATCTGATTTAGTTAAAAGAAATGTTCTATTTCTCCAAAGATAAAAAACAATACATAAAGTATATTTTGTTATACCATTAGGAGGATAAAAATTAATATTATAATTTTTAACATCTAAGCCTTCTTTTCTTATATCATCTGTGGTTTTATTAGGTATACTAATATCTCTTAAAGTATTACCACTATTAGAAGCTAAATAGTTAAAAACAATACCAGATGAGGTTCTACTTAATTTGTAATTAGTTGCATCAGTAAAATCAAAAACTTCAAAATATTTTCTGTACAAATTATTTATAGTGTGAGGAAATAATTCCTTTACCATTCCAACTGTTGCAGCCCTATTGTTACTGTTTCTATCGAGATTGATGTTTAATATTTTTTTATTATTTGCATTTATATCAACATTGTACACCACTTCTGTTGGTTTGATATCAAATGCGGTGTGATAATCGTAAACTTTATCTGGATCGATATTGCTAAATGTTCCCACAATTCCATAAGTAATTATATAAACTCCTAGAAACTGTCTTGGATACACAGCCAGGTCAGTTCCATCTTGTGGTATATTAACCAAAATGTGAAGAAAGAACTTACCAGTTGACAACTTCCGGAAATTAACTATTATTCTATGGTAATACATAAATTGTGTTTGTCCCTTTGAATCGCTGTACCTATGGGAGAGTTTCCTTACACTAACATTTCCAATTGATAATCCTGTTGAAGTTCCTTTGTCTACACTTATTTGTGACTTATGCCATAGTTGATAATCAGTGTTAAGTATTTCAAGACAAAGGGTATAGTCAACATTTGCACTTAACCTGTAAAAGTTGATTCCCATTTTGTACTTATATCCACCTTGAGAACTTTTGTTTATTTTTACAAAAATTACTTTGTGGTTATAGTTATGAAAATCACCTTTAGAAGGAGATAAGTCTCCTATTCTTGTTATAATAAAACTAGTTCCAGTATCTATTTCATCAGTCCATTGAGACCCACTTGACATAAGATAAGCAAACTGGTTGTTGTAATGACTTAGTTGAACTGCAGTGTGATGAACTAGTTTGTTGACGTAATTTTTGGTTGCCGCTTCATTGTCTTGGGTTGGATTACTAAGATTTATTACTTTATTATTACCAACATTAAGGTCTCCAGTCATAGTGACAGTACCGTCTTTTTCCAAATAATCAGTCAAATCTGGGTCAGCTGTGTTACCATCCACATATTTCTTTGTTGCAGCATCTGTGTTTGTTGTTGGAGTTGCGAGAGCAACTATTTTTTTGTTTCCAAGATTTAGGTTATTAGTCATTACTACACTTCCATCTTTTTTATAAAAGAACTAGTATCAGGTATTGAGTCATCCACATACTTTTTGGTTGTCGCATCAGTGTCATTTGTTGGTGTTCTTAAATTATTTATACTTTTATTATCCATGTTTAGATTATTAGTCATTTTATTTGTTCCAGCAACGTGAAGATACTTCATATCTGCGAAAGCTAATGGTGTTGGTTGTTTGGGACCCGTTGGAGCTGGTAGATTTAATATTCGATTATTATCCATATTGAGATTACCTTTCATTGGGTAGGAACCATCTCTGTCAACAAATGTGTTGTCTACGTAATCTTTTGTAGGAGGATCTTTTCCATCCAGTGGTGTGCTAAGATTTGTAATTCGGTATGTATCCTTCATATCAATATTTGAATCAACTGTTAATTGTGATGTTGAGTGTGGTCCACTAGAATTATCATCTACGTATTTTTTTGTAGCAGCATCAGTATTATTACTGGGTGCTCCAACATTTGTGAGTCTTTTTTTATTAATATCGTAATTTCCATCTGTGGTAAGACTAAAACCAACTCCTGGAGCGCCCTGTATTCCTTTAGCAAAAGGATGATCAAAAGATTGTTCATTAAATATTCCCATTTTTTTATTATTAGGATAGATTACTAGTAAAGTTTTTAGCAATACGTTTTCTTGGTTTATCAATGTATAAAAATGTAAATGGTTTTTTTGTTGCCGCCCTATATATCTCTTTGTCAACTCCCAACTCAGATGATATTCTGTTTGCTTCCCTTGAAGAAGGAAATTCATACAAACAATAGTGAGAGCAATTTAGCCGTATATCCTTTGGTGTTTTGTAAAACGATTGACTGAGGTAGATTACAGAACAATTTTTATGTCGTCCTTGAATGAAATAATCAATAATTTGTCTCTGGTTTTTGTCGCAAACGTAATCATCAAATATTATAATTTTTTGGTTGTCTTCGTAATCCATTTCTGTAACCGGGGTTATTTCCTCGTTACTCACATGAAGTATTTCATATCCCAATTTACTACTCAAACCCCTCATTATTTGAATTAGCTTTTGATACTTATCCTGTTCTAGATTATGCGTGTAAAGATAAATCTCATCGTAATGCAACATTGGTTTGATTAACATGTGGTATAAAAGATTAGTCTTAGGGATGCACCATTAGAAATGTGAAGGGGGGGGGAGTCCAAAAACAAAAAAAAAAATCCTGCAAAACAAAATTTTAAGAAAAAAAAATCCTGCATTGCAACGAAACCAGAAAAAAATATCCTGCTTGGATAACCAATGTGACTGCGACAATATATTACACAGTCTGAAAAATAAATCTGTGATCTGTAACAGGAAATCCCCTTCCCCCAACTTCCTAAATTCATGTCAAACTACATTTCAGGCAGAAAAAACAATTTCTACTGGCTAAATAGAGATTTCAATTTGAACCAACTCTGATGCCCTTGATCTCTATAGCTGCCATAGTATTAAATTAAGAGACTGTGGTGATAATTGTTTAACTTTATAAATTAAATAAACTTTTTTATTGAAATACTTTTGTTTTAATGGGATTAAAGTGAGATTGTGTTAACAACGTCAATAGTTCCACTTGCACGCAAGTTTATGGAGTTGGTGTTGTACAATATGCGTTGCTACTTGAATCCATAAAGTTTACAGCTATAAACAAAAGTAGATGTCCCAAAAACACCAATCACACTGCAGATCCCGCTGCATTTAAAAGTATTAAGAATATTATTTACCCAAACTAACACAAAATATTTTGAATG
Organism: Porites cylindrica; assembly: GCA_964035525.1. Taxonomy (NCBI): domain Eukaryota; kingdom Metazoa; phylum Cnidaria; class Anthozoa; order Scleractinia; family Poritidae; genus Porites; species Porites cylindrica. The sequence continues at coordinate 28,559,431 of OZ037778.1, read as the reverse complement.
CTTTGCAAAACCATAAATAGAAATGGTGCATTCTAATAAAAACTTGAACCTAAACATATGGGCCACAGACATATGGTAGGATTTAGAGGAAATGTTCTTCAAGTTCTTCCTCTGTATCCCAGTCCTCGCCTGATGAAGACTGACATGCTGGCTGCAGTTTTACTTCTTCTTTTTCTTCTTCTTCTTCTTCTTCTTCTTCTTCTTCTTCTTCTTCTTCTTCTTCTTCCTTTTCTTTCTGTTTTTCTGTCTCTTGTCTTCCCTCAGGTTCTTTCTCTGTGTTCCAGTCCTTGCATGATAAGGACTGAGATGCTTGCTTTCCTTCTTTCTGTTTCTCTGTTTCTTGTCTTCCCTCAGGTTCTTTCTCTGTGTTCCAGTCCTCGCCTGCTTGAAATTTCTTCTTTTGTTTTTCTTTATTTTCCTTTAGAGCATTCTTCTTCCTCTTTCTTCGCAATACTTTACTTTGGGTAAAACACCGTTTGATCTGCTTGTGTAGCTGTTTCAACTGCCACTGAACTCAGTTCGGACGTTTGAACGTATAGATTACTTCATGGGCAGCGCGGGCGTACGGTATTTACGCACGAGTTGGTTCGCATCAGAAATTGAACGAGCAAGGCTTTGCGAGTGAGATCCAGAAAGCGAGAGAGATTTATCTGACATACAATGCGAAAAAAGTCCATGTCTAACACTGCACGTGTTTAGGTGTCCTATTACATTATGTACTAAACATCTGTGACTGGACGAAACGCTTTTTTTCACGTGTGTGAAAGTCGTTTCGCCATTCTGATTGGCTGCGAACCCTGAACAGGGTTTTCACACGCCAAATTTCAATAGAAAATCTCAATTAGTATGAAAAAAATATACTTAAAACAAACGTGTTCTGTTGGAACACTACAACAAAAAACATTTGCGCGGTTGAAACAGTCTAGTAAAACAAGACCAAAAGAGGGCATAGTCATTTTGGAAAAAAAAAATCGTGCAAGGGTTTGAAGGTTGAAAAAAAAATCCTGCACTCCTGCTGGTTGTGAAAAAAATAACATGCCTTTCCAGAAAGTCCTACCCCCCCCTTCACATTTCTAATGGTGCATCCCTTACCACTTCCACTGTTTCCACAGATTAACATTCGAAACGTATCCGCTGGCATAAAAGGAAACAACTGTTTATATTTTTTATCAATGTCATCGGTACTATCATAGTTTGGAATTTCCATTTTATTTAATCAATAGATGAAATGGATATAGAAGAAGCTAAAAAATTTGCAAGAAATAAAGTCGAAGCTGATGCTTTGATTCGACAGGTAAGAGATGTTATAAAAACAACAAAATGGCAAAAACAAGATATGAGAGAGGGTTTTAAAGAGACATTTAAACCACTTATTGAATCACAGGATAGCATTAAAAAAAGTATCGACAAACAACAAAACGCAACTATAGCACAACTCAGAGCTAATCAACTTGCTCTTACACAAGGACTTAATCAAAACAGACTTGCTATAACTGAGGGATTTGATAAACTTGACGAAGTAAAAAAATGGGATTTGGCTCAATTACCTGGTTTTGAGGCGATTGAAGAGCCTAAAGAAGACGAAGAAGAATACGAAGAAAGCAAAGAATATTTACCCTCTACATCAGACGAAAAACCAAAAATAGTAAAATATAAAGATGAAGACCTAGATAGATATTTATTGAGTAAAGAAACACAAGATATACTAAAATCGAATGGTTATGATAATCTGCCTTCCCATTATTTAAAAGAAGATAATTCTACTATTGACAAATTAATAGAAGTCAATATTGATTTAAATAACATAAAAGATTTGTTAAAAAACACTGCTGATATTTATCCCAACAAAGCAGGTTATTATTTTGCTAAAACAAAAAGTGAAAATCCAAAAAGAAAAGCAATAGAAAATGTGAAAAATTTCAACGCATTAAGCACATATGCTACAAACTTAAGTATTCTTAAGTATTACAAAGATAAAGAAAAATTTGGCTCTGGAATGATTTACTTTAATAACCCACATCAACTTCTAGACAGACTTGAACTACTCGGTGGATCAATTCTAGCTGGTAATAATGGAGTGATAAATGAGTTTTCTCAAAAAGCTCATCTTCTCAACCAAATGAAAGTAATCTCAAAAAAAACAACTAAATGACTTACTAAAAATAGGTGAACCTACGGTTCCCCTATAACCCCTCCCTTAAAAGGAATATAAACATTAGATAAAATGGAAGAACGAGCTATTCACATTTCTACAATAAATAGAGAAAAAAGAGGAACAAGCAGACCTGGTGATTTTACTATCAAATTTAACCCATCTTTGAAACTTGACCCTGAAAAGAGACATCAACTTGCTCTTGATCGGTTGTCCATGACTTATTCTTGGTACAACATTAGAAGTGATTATGGAAACAATAAAATTAAATACACTCATGATGGTACCAACTGGCAAACAATTACTCTTACAGATGGAATGTATTCCTACTCAGATATCAATGATTACATTCATCAATATATGTCTCAAAAGTCTCATCACTCAACAGATTCAAGTGGAAAAAAGACTTATTCAATCAATCTAACTTTTATACTATCTACCTATAGAGTGTTAGTATCACTTGAAGGCGATTATCAACTTGATCTGAGAGGAACAGAATGTGGAGAACTGATTGGATTTGAAAAGAAACTTATGTACAAAAACAGAGTATGGATCAAAACTACCAAATATCACAAATTCGATGGATGTGTTAAATATCAACACAACCGCAATAACTAATAGCATTGTAAATGGAATAAACACAAATACTATTGCTGTGATACCAACTGATAATCTTACAAGGTCTTATCCATTTACGTTTGAACCTAAAAGACCATTGTATTGTCCTTTATCATCGTATCACATTGATGAAATGAGAGTCTATGTGACAGACTCACTTGGAAGACCTGTAAATTTTAATGGTCTTGATTGGTTTATGACTTTGACACTTCACTCGATGTAATACTTTGTATAACTATTAAAATAAAATGATGCGACAATCAGAGTTTAAAAAAAAACTTGACCCTGAATTGGGGCGATATACAAGACAACATATTTATGGAGAAGGAATAACAGATGTTTTTAAATCATTTGGTAAAAAAATATTTGGAAAGACAATGAAAAAAGCTGCTAAAAAGGCGTTGAAAAAGCTGTGACAACAGCTGCAACAAAAACTGGTGAACATGTTGGCAAAAAAGCCGGTGATAAGATAGTGCAAGTGCTAACCAAAAGTAATAAAACGCCAAAAGTTACTTTTAATAAAAATGTTGAAATAATTCCAAACAAAAAAATAACTCAACAAGAAATAAATCAAAGAGTGAATTCTATTCTGAGTGGTGGAAAAATTATATAATTATTAAAATAAAATGAAGTCCTTTAGAAATCCAGAATATTTAGAAAGATATGAAGATGTTGTTTTTGACCTTGAACAGGCTTTAGAAACACCTGGAAATGGTGCTCACCAAACTAAAACAGGTCATAGATTTGTTGCTGATAATACAGGTGAGGCCACTCCATTTGATTGGTATAACGCGCGATTTTCAGTAGATTTAAAAGTTAATCAGCTAGCTGCTGGAGCTGATATAGATGCTGATGGGGATCAAATGGGAATAGTAAATGGAAGTAGTTCTCTCATAGAAAAGTTAACCATCCTAGCAAATGGTAGAGATGTTTATAGTTGCAACTATGCTAATCATGTAGTAAATATCAAAAATTTGCTTGAGTATAATCTTTCCTATGTTAAGAGTGTAGCTACAAATGAATTTTATTATCTTGATACAACAAGACATGCTGAAAGAACAGAATTTACTATAAATAACACAGGCGTCACTGGAGGAGCTAATGTTGTTAAGGGGCGAGCTGCAAATTATAACAAAGGTTTTGCTGTGAGAAAAGCATTACTAGGCGACTCAGCAACAGTGCGATGTGAAATTCCCCTCAACAGATATTCTTTCTTTGTGGCATTAGAAAACAAACTTCTTCCAAATACAAAAATTGAATGAAATATTGAAATAGAATCAGATGGTAATCTTATCTGGCGAGCTGGTGGAAATGATTGTAGAGTTATACTAACAAGATTTCAACTATTTGTTCCAAGAATAACATTTAACTTAAAAGGACACGAAATATACCTAAAAAATTATCTCAAACCATACAAATGGAAGTATCTTAATGAAGTAGTAGAGCGATCAAATAACTCTCAACAGCAAACAGGTCATTTTAGAATTGCAAATGCTATATCAAAACCTCGCCATGTCTTTGTTTTTGCGATTAACACAGCCAATATTGATTCACAAACAGCAAATCCATTTCTGTATAACACTTTTAATTTACCAAACAATGCTAATGTGTCTCGTTGTTATCTTGAGGTTGGAAATGGGAATGAATACCCTGATATTCCCTTTAAACCAGCTACAGATCCAGCAAGAGTTTTTAGAAATGTAATGTCATACATATATGCAAATAATGACTTTCAAGGTGGAACACTTCTCAATGGAACAAATTTTGAGTCTTTGTTTCCTTTTGTTTATTTTGATCTTACAAAACAAAAAATGGATATAAAAGATGGAGTTACAAAACTTGCATTTCATTATGAGTTATCTGCTAATCCAAACGCTGATTATAATATTTACGCTCTGGTGCTTCATGAGCGAGAGGCAGAAATAGAACAGCAAGGAGGAAAACTATTGCTAAGAGCTTAAATCTAAATTATATGATATAAGTAACACTAAAAGTTCAACTTCATAATCGAATTGATAAAAAGTTAATGGTAAAACATCAAATAGTTCAAGAGTTAACTTGATTGATCCATTTGTAAAGAACTTTCCTCCAAAGCAGGAGCAGATGTTAACCGCTTAAGTCGCTTTCTTTTCTTTTGATCTTTCTTTTCTTCACCTTCTAAGAACCGTTTATATTTCATTTTCTTTTCCTTCCTGAATTTTGCAATTTTTACTTCAAATTTTCTTCTTCTTTTTTCTTCGATAGCTACTTGCCTCGCAATATCCAATATTCTTGGCAATTGAGGAAAAAACGATAAAAATGAATCGATTTCTTCTTTGCTCATTCCAACTAATTCAGAGAAAAAAACACTTGAATTAAAGGACAAATTTCCCAGATCTGAGCCTCCTCTTTCTTAAGCTGAATCTTTAAATTCTTGTATTTTCTTAATACAAGCATCCCTGCGTCCTTCCAATTGCTTCAAAGTATAAGGCATAATCAAATTAGTATATGATCTGTTAAAAATTTTCTTCCTGTAGTTATGAAAACATAGAATTTTCTGAGAGTTGTTATGATTACACAGAATTTTATACAAGCGTAATAAAAATATGTGTAATCATTTGATTGGTTGAAAAAAATCACACGATAATCTCGTGATATAAAACAATAACTTTCTAGAAGGTACTAATGACAAAGCAATATTTATAATTAGATTTTAAAAATAAAATCTAATTATATCACACCTAGAACATTCAAACTAATTAATAATGTTAACCACCAACCGAGTGAAAATAAACCCAAAACAAATAAGAAAAGATTAAGTGATGAGATTTAATATAAATATTATAATAAAAAATGACTACTTATATAGAATACGGAGTAACACTTACAGATGGACAAAAGTCAAAACTGGCTTCTGCGATAATAAATCAATCACCACTAACTCTTCGATTAAAACATTCTCATCTTCGAGGTTCTGATGAGTTAATGTTGACCAAAAGACAAATTGATAAAATAAAAAAATCTATTTCAAATGGAACAGGATCAGATATAAAGATAAGTAAAACACAGATTAGACGTTCTGTAAAACATGGTGGAAACTTATTTTCATCACTCGCATCTCTCGGAGCAAAAGTACTACCATATGCAATAAAAGGAATTTCAAAAGCTGTTCCTGCATTAGCAACTGGAGCTGCTACTGCACTTGGAGAAATTGGATTAAATAAAATATTTGGAAGTGGGGGAACCCTACACCCCCCTCCCTTTACAAGGAATCACAATTCCCCCAGAGTTTTTCCCAATGCTTCCAAATATTGTAAGAGAATTTACCAAATCACAAATAAACCAAATTAACAAAGCTTATCAAACAGGAGGTCGACTGGTTATTAAACCAACTCGTAAACAGATAGAAGGAGGATTTTTAGGTACTCTTGCTTCTATTGGAATTCCAATGGCAATAAGTTTAGTATCTAAGATGTTTGGTGGGGGACTTCAGGTTGATAGACGTGGATCATCTAATACATCTGTTTACGTTCCACATCCTCCTCCACCAACACATGGTGAGGGTTATCCTTATCGCTCACCACCCTTTATTGGTACATGGGAAAACCCTATAGGTATGGGGGTTAAAAAAAAAAAAGTCCAAAGGCAAGGGTCTACTATTAGGAAAAAACAGCCCATTCAACTCAATTCCCATTCTCGGCACCATTTTGTGGTGGGGGAACCGTACTACACCCCCCTCCCTTAACCATTCTAAACTCCATTTTGTAATCAAACCTTTATCCAACTTTGACCTCATGGAATGGGTAAAAAGACTTGGTATTAAACATTTCAGAGGAATATATAGTCGTGATGGTCTACTAAACAAGATAAGAAAAGAATGCGGAATAATTAATCTAGATGATATTCAAGGTCCTGGCACACATTGGGTTTGTTATAGAAATATAGATTCGGTAGTCGAATATTTCGATCCTTTTGGTTTGATAATGCCAAACGAAGCATTAGAGTATTTTAATACTTCTGGAAAACGTATTGTTTACTCGATAGATGAAATACAAAATCGCAGTACTGTTCTCTGTGGTTATTGGTGTTTATATTATTTGTTTGAAAGACAATGGGGTTTTGGTATTCTAGATGTAATACATAACCCTCATTTTGATAATGACAACAGCGATTTTATAAAGTCATACTTTGGAGGATAAAAATAATATTTAATAAATATTATTATTTTTTAATCTTCTTCATCTGGCGCATTTTTTAGTAATTTAATTCTCTCAACTTTTGTATTTAGATCTTTAACACTTTCAACTATATCAACAAATTTTGAGTAAATGTCAATAAGACGATAAAGTTTCTTCTTTTTATCACTATTTATTTTCAACCAAGAATACTCCTCATTTCTGATTTTTTTCCACATCTCACATTCACCAGCCATTAGCACTCTAGAAAGATCATCGTTTTTCTTTCTAAGAGAATCAAACTCATTATTTATTTTTGTCCTTACTTCTTTCTCGAAATCCTTGATTGTTTTAACATCCATCTTTTTTTCTATCTCAGAAAAGAATTTGGCTTCCATTTATTATATGAATAGATAGTTTCCTTTTACAACATTGTTAAGCGTATTTGATTTTTCACTTATTTCCATAAGCAAATCAAATATTTTTATAAATTCAGTATCGTTTTCCAATCCAGAATGATCTACATAATCATAACTAACGTTTAAAAAATTATATATCTTTTGAAGTTCACTTTTTACAAAATTAGATCTGGTAGACATACTTAGTAGTTGTATTTTTATCTAAACATTATATTAAATGAAAGAAACTTATTGTATCGTAGATAAAAGAGTAACTCCTTGTACAGAGCCAAGTGGTTACCAAAATGATAAAAGAGGAAGGACTCAATTCTTTTGTAGATGTGCAGTTTGTGGAAATAAAAAAGTTAGATATGTAAAAATGGGGAATATCCCCATGCAAACTGGAAGTGGAAAAACAAAAACAAAAAAGAAGTCAAAAAACTAATCAGCCCGTCTGAAGGGGCGGGCGTCTTTGATACTGTTGTTGGCACAGCAGTTGATGGATTTGTTCATTACGGTTTACCTTGGATGGGTAAGAAAGCAGTTGAAATGGGAAGGTATTATGGGTCAGAAGCGCTCAGAAACCCTAAATTACAGAAAAAAGCAATAAATTATGCTTTGGACAAATTAAATCCAATGATACAAAATGTTGGTTCTCAAGCTCTTAACCAATTATCAACCAAAATACGGCCAAAGAAAAACTACAAAACAAACAGAAAAGATCTTGATGGAGGAGCTATAGATATCCACAAGCAAATTGGTAAATTACCAAAACCAAAAGGAGGATGGACCTTGCCAGGACATAAATATACCGGTCCTTATAATGATCTTGAGAACCAAGTAAGATATGATCCGAAAACCGGAGAAATATTAGAAATTTACGATCAACCAACTGGACCAACCGATGCCGTAGCCATGCAACATGATGTTGATTATAGTGTTTGTGGTGATGACCGTAAGTGTAAAAATAAAGCCGATAAAAAGACGGTAAAATCGTTAGATGCTATTCCTTGGAAAGAAAGACAATGGGGGCATACTTTAGCTAGAACAATAATAAATACCAAACAAAAACTTGGAATGGGAACAAAAAACGTAAAGCGGCGTTGAGTAGTGATTGGTCTCAACAATTAGCCGACGAACTTCACAAATGAATCACACGAAACTTTCAAAAGAGATCAGTAGTCTCAAACGGAATTGATGAAATTTGGGCTGCTGATTTAGTTGAAATGCAAAAGTTTAGTAAGTGGAATAAAGGAATTAAATATCTGCTGATGGTTATTGATGTGTTTAGCAAATATGGTTGGATTAGAGGTTTGAAAGATAAAAAACCCGAAACTGTCAGTAAAGCATTCGATGACATATTTAAAAGTAAACGTAAACCTCAAATGTTATGGACTGATAAAGGTTCCGAATTTATAAGCAAACATTTTAAAGATTTTCTGAAAAGAAAGGGTATCGGGTTGTATCACACTGAAAACGAGGAGAAATCTAGTGTTGTTGAAAGATGGAATAAAACAATGAAAAACAGAATGTGGAAGATGTTTACTGTTAATAACAACACTATTTACTGGGATAAGATAGATAAACTAGTTGATGATTACAATAACGCTAGACATTCTAGTATAAATATGACTCCTGTTGAAGCAAGTAAAAAGAAAAATGAAAGTAAAGTTTGGTCTAATTTGTACGGTGAATCTATTTACTTGAAACCTGGTAAATCAAAGTTTGCAATTGGTGATAAAGTTAGAATTTCTAAGTATAAGAGAAAGGTATTTGATAAAGGCTACACACCAAACTGGACAGAAGAAATATTCGTTATTGATAAAGTTTTACCTACAAAACCTGTTACGTATAGAATTGTTGATCTGATGGGAGAAGAAATTAAGGGTTCTTTCTACAACCAAGAATTACAAAAAACAAAACAACAAACATTTAGAATAGAAAAGATTATCAGGCGAGATAATAAGAAAAAAATGGCATTAGTAAAATAGAGTGGATATCCTGATAAATTTAACTCATGGGTTAGTTCTAAGGATTTGGTTAATTTTTAATACGAATTTCGTATTAAAAATAGTTATTTACTCGTTTTCTTCAGAGATAACTAAGTCTTCGACTACTTGATCAGTTATTTCTTCGATATCGCTTTGCTCTTCATCTTCCTCTTCAATTGTTAGTAAAGACTCTCTAGGTTTAAGTGGTTTGACATAGCACTCATGAACTTTTATTTGTAAAGATGTCACAGTTTTACTTATGAAGATTCCTTCAATTATCAAAGCCAATTTAACATTACAGTACTGATCAATATAATTAAAAGGATTTAAATCTTTACCTCCCTTTCCCTTAAACAACGATAAAATTTTCTTTGATTTTTCTGAGTAAATAAGTTTCGCATAAAAAACTGGTGCAGATGAGGGATCAATTCTTGTTTTCTTCTTTCCTTTTTTATCAGTGTATTCTTCCTGTTTGTGATATAATGGCGAAGTAAGAGTCGAAGCTAAATCTGGGCCATATTCATTCTCTAAATGTTGTTGAGATAGAGTTGTTACTTTATTAATAACATCCCAAAATTCTTTTTCTTTGTTATTTGGTTCACTATCTTTAGCCCAAAGACATACTGGAATACTATAACCTACTAACTTTTTTGTTTCTTGATTTTTCTTTTCACTAACACCAAAGCTAAAAAGAAATGGGGTTTCGATTACAAGCGGTCCTTTCTTTCCATTCGAATATTTGATTTCAATTGGGATACGCTTGTATTTAATTTTACTATCTTTGACTTTAAATTCTTTGGCTTCTTTAAATATAATATTGTCTTGGGTAAGATTTTCGTAGCTGGACAACTGCATTTTTGATTATAATTATTTAATCTTTAAACATTTTTTTCTAAATATTCAAATGTGTATCTATCCCCGTCTTTTTTGGAAATCACTGTTTTATAATAATTTACTTTTCTACAAATATTAGAAATAATTGAAAAGGAAATATCTAATTCGAGTGAAGCAGAAGTAATACTTTCATAATTTTTTTGTTTGTTATTTTTAATATTAAATGATAATATAGGATTACTATTTCCTTTTCTCACATTTTCTGCTAAAGTTAGTAGTTGTAAATTTTCTATTTTATTATTTGTTTTAACAGAATCTATATGATCAATAACAAATCCTTCTGGTATTACTCCTTTAATACATTCCCATTCAAACCTATGTATATAGTAAGTTTTTGGTTTGATTAGATTTTTATCGCTAATTTTAAACTGATAGTAACCCTGATAAGTCAAATTTTTTTTTTTAAATTCTTCCAGTTTTTACATTTAAAATTTCACCTTCTTTTGAAGCGGCATATTTACTAAAGATAGGATGAATATAGAACTTCTTTTCTCCATTTAAAACTTTTTTGCGGTTCATTTTTAAAAAATCGTTTAATTCTTAAACCGATTTACTACCAAAGAAGTTTTGTTGACCAATAGTTAGCTGATTCTGGATTATTATGAGTTAATTCTCCTTGTTTATTCTTAATCTTTGTAGCTCGAGCAAGATATTTATCTCTTCTATCTTTGTCTTTGTGAGTAAGATAATCCGCATATTTTGTCGATCCAAAATGAACTTTTTTTCCACTTGTAAGAGTAACCATGTATTTGTTATTTTTTCGTGTTGAATAATCAAGTGATTCAGAACCGAGTTTTTTAGCATTTCTGGTTAGGTTTTTAAACTCTTTTCCACTAACAAGATATTTTTCATCTGGAATATAATCTGGACCCTCATCATGTCTATAACCATCATCAACTATAAAATCCAAATCCTCTTTTGTAGGAGTAGTTTCTCTTGATCTTGGTACCATTTTATTATTTTGATTAGATTATTCTTGTTGGGAAAATCCCCTAAATACACTCAACTAATCAAATGGGAATTTCCCTAATATTAATCTTACCATTTAAATTTTTTCGCATAATACAATTTCCCTTACTTGTTCATAAAACTTTTCTCTATCTTTCTCAAGTTCGATATTATCAAACTCTTTTGAATTTAACACTTCATAAAATTCATCACTGTTAAATATTTCAGGTTTCACCAACTTAATCTTTTTAAGAATATTTTTAGTTTGTTTTACTTCTTCATTTTGTTCTTTATCATCTTTTGTAATAAAAGGATCTCCTCTATCTGTTTCATCTAAAAACTTAATCTCATAACGCTCTGTGTCTTCCATAGGAATGGTAGTATTAAGATAGTGCTTTTCATTAATTGATCCATCTATATTAAAAATTGGTTCGTTTTCATCAATTCCATGAAATGTTGGTTCTTCAGGTTTACGACAAACAAATTGATCCTCTTTATTAACAAAAATAGCATTACGTCCATTAATTTTTTTGATATATTTAAAATCATCAAAAAATAAGTAACCAAATCGTTTTTTCATATAACGCAATTTTAGTAAATCATCATCTATAAATTCAGCAACATCTTCCCAATCAGTAAAACATTTACCTTTTTTAAACATTTCCATCAACCAATCAAACTCGTTATTGCAACGACAATACATTTTATTTATTTAATTATATAATTTTAATACTTTGAAGAAGTAGTTAAAGATCCCAATAGTAAAAAATTTATAAAATATAGCAAATAATTTATTTAATAAAATAGATTGTTATAAATCTATGGTTATATTTAGTAAAGTATTTAATCTTATAACAAAAAAAAGTTATAAGATTTAAAAATATTAATCACCATCAGTATCACTATCACTAAAACAATATCTGTAGCGTTATCTATTTCTTTCAGCATTATAATCCCAAAATCTATTATTGGGTTCATATTTTATTTTAAACTTACTACAAAATAATACAAAATCATCGTAAATATTTATGAAACCAGGATAGGGATCAACAAAATTTTGTTCATCTCCATCATAACAATCTTTTCTACAATTAATAAGATTATTAAAATCATTGAACTTTTTTTTAATCCTAATTAAGTTTTTAATACCACTAGATTTAATCTCAAAGTTACTTAAATCTTTAAAATAACCTGAATTTTGATATAACAAAAATTTGCTAATAAATTTTTTTATTTTATCAACTCTAAGATTTTCAAATAATCCACGAGTTGCTTCGTTCATGTTATCAAGGAAATACTTAAATTCATTATTAATACCTATTATAAAAAGGTATTCATTCTTAAAATCCTTTGCGTAATCTGGGGTATTCTTGATAAGCATTGTTTTTTATTTTTATATTAAATTCTTGAAATCATTTTTATTTTCTACTTCAAAATTTAGTTCAAATTCAAAATCATTAAAATTTCAATAACAAAAATGACAGAAAAAAGTCAATGACAGAAGACAGGTTTTAATCAGAGAATAACAGAAATTAAACTCTGAAATTTTTGAAAATAGTACAAAAATTTCTTTGTCTAAATTCCGTCATTGACTGTTGGAGATAAATGATGGAAATAATTGAAAAATGACGGGAAAAAGTACAGAGTGAGTGAGTAGTATGGCATCATTCCCTAACTACTTACAGAAAGCAAATAAAGCACCAGATGCGTGAAGTCAACACGAAACAACACAATAAAACGAACAAGAAAAATTAAATTTGAACTACTTTTTATTCTCGCTATGATGACTGGTTCTTTGATTCTTGTCCTGTAGAAGTTAATAGGTAGTACCAATCCTGTTTTGTACAGTCTCAACAAATTTTCACACTCTCTAAGGCTATTTTTACACGGGACCAGTTTGCTTCTATCAAAAATCTTGCAAGCCATGCCAGTGAAGCCCCAACTTCTATGATCGGTCTGGAATCAGTTCAAACACCCCAATGACTCCTTGCAATGATTAATGCTCTTATTCTCTTACATGAAGTGTTTTCTTTGAAATATTAAATGTGAAACCTAGACCACTACTGTAAGCTCATCTTTAATTGTCCTACTCCGTCCGCTGTTTTGAAAATTTTTGATCACTGGGGTAGTGTTTTGATTTGTTTGTTGATAAACACCAGCGTGTCTTCTCATTGGTTGAACAGTGTCACGTGACTGGTTGGCGCTGTCCTTAAATTTAGGGACATTCCGGACTGTAGAAGGAAGCATAATAAAGTTTTGATCACATCATTCCTCAGTACTTTACCCAGCATGTAGACAGAGAGTGACAAATTCCGTCATGCGTCGTAGACTAGCCAACGCAGTACATTATAAGGAGACGGAAGTTCATTGCACACCTAGCTCGTTCTAGGCCAGTTAACTCTGTGAGTTGCCACTTGAATTCTCAGCAGAGCTCCAAGATCTGCGAATAGGCTATTTTTAGGGGGGGGATAGACTATTTTTTAGGGGTTTTGTGGTCTGCTTAAGGAGGCGTTCTTTTCTGGCAACATACACTTTACTTAAACTGAACAAAAACATTAGTTACAATTATAGACCATTATAATAATAAAACTGATTTACATGTTCGCCGTGTGGGAGCACTAGGTGGGACATCAGGCAGTTGATTGCATTTTTAAACGTGGTAAAAGATCTGGTCACCTTGCATTATAGGGAAGGCTATTCCACAAATGGGCCTCACTGTAGCAGATACTTCGCTCAAGGAATTCAGTACAGGGCTTGGGTAGAGCAACTTATTTGCCTTGTCTCCAAGCTTGTATTCCGTGGTGAATGGTTTGAATAGATTTTGTAAGTACTGCTGGGTGCATTTATTTAAAATGTTAAACATTAGTTTAGTTTTCTGTCTTTCCTTCGGGTATAGGGGTTATCCCGTCCTTAATTTGTGCGGAGGGCAATGGTACTACAGCAGTAATCGGAATTTGTGATTACTCTAATGGCATGATTTTGTAGTTTTTGTAATTTATCGGCTAATTGGCTGTTGAGACCGTCCCAAACAAGGAAGCAATAGTCAAAACGTGGTTTGATAAGAGTTCTATACAGTAGCATAGCTATATCAACACAGATGTGGGCCTAAACCTTTGTGTGAACTTATACCAGAGAAGATAGTTCTTGCGATCTCATTGACGTTTCGACCATGACAGATATGACTGCCTAGGGATTTAGTGTCACTTACCCTCTTGATTACTTGATCTCCCAAATGAATGTTAAGTGAATGATCAGTGTTATTTGCAAGTCTCTGACGTGAGCCTATCGTCAATAGCTAGGTTTTAGCAATGTTAATTACTTATTGACAATTAGCCATTTGTGAAGGTTAGTAAGTTCACTGTTAATTGTAGATCTTTTTTATGGACCCGTTTTCTGCTAAGAGGGGTGTGTTTGTTGAGAACACTCTCAAGAAGACCACCCCAGAAGTCGTACTCATCATCAATGTCAGCAAAGATAGCAGAAACATGCCACAGTGCATCCAGAAGATGAGGGTTTAATTGTTCAAAATCAGTGTACCTCACATTGCTGAAAATAATTAAACAATGATAATACAGAGGATTTGCTGTAGATCCTTGAGTGAAGTGTTTAGGGCATTGGTGTTGCTAGACTTCTCGCTCATAAAATTAACTGGACAATGTTTACCTTAGATTTAGTAGCCATGTACAGCTTAGCGTTCTTTCGTGCTGCATCATACATAGACTCACCATCTAGACCTGAGACACCCGCATGCTTCCCTGCATCCATGTGAGCGTCCACTTCCTCTCAAGTCTTGAATGTTAGCACACATGTACTTTCACTGCATGAGAATATTTCTCCTCATGGTTTGGAAGCATGGCTAACTGAGCTAAGATTGATGCTACAGGTCTGAAATAGGGTAGGGAAAATCTCAGATTTTGGTCTGAAATAGGGTAGGGGTTTCAGGAGGTGTGCCGCACAACCCTGCCCAATTTTTCTGGAAGTACCACCCCCCACCGCCAGGGATTGCGTAAATAGCGCGCACACTGCAAAAGATTGTGACGTCACAGCTCATGCAAACCCGACTATTTCATGGGCTGATTTAGCAACAGAACGCGAACGTCAGTTGATGACAGGAAAGCGCGTGGAAAGGACTAAACGCGACTTTCGTTGCCAATTTGCCGCTGTGTTGTTTAATTTGCGCGCCATTGTCAACTGACGCTCCCGATCTGTTGCTAAATCAGCCTAGAGTTGTGTTTGCAAGAGAGTTTGTAGTAATGACATCATGATCTTTCACAGTGCGCGTGCTATTTACGCGCTATCACTTTGCTCTTTATCTTCGAGATTATCCTCGTCATCAATAAGCAGATCGTTCCATTCCTTTTGTATTCCTACTATTTAAGAAAGTCATGAGGAGGAGAGAGGGCACTTATTCGATAGGGGCACTTGTTTGATATTATGGCCAACGGGGTGAGCGCTTATTCGGGGGACGGGCGCTTATTGGAGCGTGGGCCCTTACCGAGGAAATACGTTACACAGATATGTAACAGATTAAAACAAAAAGAGTTAAAGTAAACGCACAGGACAGACCAGCAAATGCGTTAAGATACATTTATACAAAATAGAAATACCGTTTGTTGAAAGGAAAAGTTAAGAAGCGCCTCCCTTATTAAGTGCCCTCCTTCCAGTATAAGCACCTCTACTTTTAGCCGAGCTGGGGCGCTTGTTCGAGGAAATAGGGTAGTTACATAGGTTACAAAATATAATGAAGTTTTAAAGAGCTGCCTCGTAACACCACCACTAATATGATTCTGAGAGAAGGGTTGGGAAATGACGTCAATGCTAGAGGTCCCCAGGTCCCTAGACTGTGACTGCATTCTTACGTTAGAGTTTGTTCTACAGAATTGCAGCTGCAGACTTGTACTAAATTCTTTAACATTTCCAAGTACGGCTTCTATAGGAAGGTTGTGGTACTGATAATGGTCCTGATACCGTTTAATAAAATCACCCAGTCTGGGAGCTGACAACCAAAATTGTGAATAAACAAAATGACCAGTATTTGGATCTTAACAGGGAAAGCTATAGATTGTCTTCATTCACTCTATACCGGAGAGCTTTTGTGCGGGCACAAAAAGAAAGCATACCCGATAGGGCTTCTGTTCATGCAAAGAAGGGTGATTTCGGTCCGAAAAAGCCCCGGGGGGTTACTTGGGTTAATTTTTGCTGGGTATGTGCCACTGGCATCTCAGAGCACCTACCCCATTACAGCCTATTTTGTGGCCAATTCCCCGCGCCAATTACAGACCCCATCTTTGTCACTTTTGGGTAAATATGTAATCTTTGCCATCCCAACTTTCACTTTCACTTTCTATTTCCTTGAATTGACCCATTTTTTAGATTGAATAAGACCACTTTACTTTCCGTCTGCAGTACAAACATTCTGGTACGTTTGCTAACGGTAAATATGACGAACAGTCTTAGCCCCCAAAATACGAAAATTTGTGACCCCATTCTAGTATCTCTATTGAAAATGCGACCCCATTATAGTCAATCCAATCGTAAAAATGCAGCCCCATCCAGGGGCACATCCCCATTAGCCTCTTATAAGGCAGTAAATCCCCCCCCCCCCTGTGGAAAAAGCAATGTTGCGATGCACCAATCTCTAGTCACATACCGGATAGATTTTCATACTTTACTGGATAGCTTTTTGTGTCTCCACGAAAAGCCATCCAGTATAGTGATTAACCTTAATAATTGCTGTTGTTCTTGTTGTGGCCGTTTGCTACGTCACCCTTCTCCACCCCGCTAAATTGGATTGCGTGACTTACAAACGGCTGCCTGCAATTCAAGATATGAGCACTGACCCGGCACCAGCATTTTTGTGTTATTCTGTTGTACCAGTAGATGTAGTATCTGCACGGTAATATTTTCAGATACTACATGCTAAGCAATGTTTAACAAATGACTGAGTCGTCATAAAAGATGCAGTTGTAATGAAAAGCCCCGAAAGTTGATCAAAGAATTGTATTAGTCCTGTGAATACGTTGACAGTTGGCGCAGTTTACAATTACACGTTACAAGACAAAGATCAAACGACTCGATAATTGGGCTAAAATGGCCTTTGTACTTGTCTTTTACAGCAGATTTTAAGGTAAGAACATTTCAAAAGGGTTTCCTATCTGCTTATTTTAATCTACTGTGAGTTTAGACAAGTGACGGGACGAAATTTTGTCCGACTCGCAACTTCAAAGTTGACCACGGAAGGTCAAATATCTGCATTTTTAACAGATTTTGTAAAGCTCTCGCATCGCTAGTAATCATTTGCCCAAAGAAATTTTTACAGGAATCTGTAGACCATCCTTCTAACATTCAACGACCAGCGGCTTAATCGATTTGAAGGTTTCACACATGGTGAAAATGAGGTTTTTTCACGCATTACTTTTACTGAAGTAAATTGTATGACTTCGAAATTAAATTATATTGTATACAAAGAACAGAGCACTATCTCCCCAAATCATTTTAACAGATATTTAGAAGTTGTAAAAGAACGCTGTGATGTGTTAAAGATGGTAGAGTAATCGGTTTTTGCACGCGAGGCTTTCAAACTCGTGTAATAATAGAGCGCCTCAAATGACGATTTTAACGGGTTTTGCTTATTTGCATTTATCTCTGAAATAAAAGGATATTTTACCGAAAGAACTATACAGTGATTTCGATTATACCCTGGCCTATGTAACATTAAAATATGAAAGAAATCGAATTTTCCAACTTTGCCGCAAAATTTTGAATTTGTCTGATTTTTACAGACAGGCGCTCTTAACTTGACGAAAATATCAATTCCATGATCAAGGAGAAGTAGTTAAAGAACAGTGTATTTGACAGCTATGGACAAGTATGAGTGTCTACATTACCTTTTGTATGTCTCATCCTGATTCTGTTTTCTTTATGGCTTCATTGTTAGCAAGCCCTACCTATTTTTCACAGCAGACCCCCCAGGACCTTTGGTCTTGGTTTTTGATGTCAATTGATTCCTTGTAGAGGAATATCCCGGAAATACCACTTTCTTGAGGCACTGCCTCACAACTGTCATTTTGTCTTCCAGTTTATTTTCTGAGGAATCTGACAAAGAAAATGTACATTATTCAAGATCTACATGCAAGGTGTTCAGACATGAATTGTTGCGGTATGAGAAATCAAAGTTTAGCTAACAGCTTTCCAGTGAGCAGGCTCACTTGCGCAAATTCTGGGAAAATTATTCTGGCCAATAGAGAGCAATGTGAACATGCGCATCAAATTATTAGCACTCGCGAATTGTTCATGATTATTGCCATGGCAATGATAATAAATTAGCATTAATGTACTTAGAGGGACGTCTTGACAAGGTTCACACAAGAGGTATTTAGTGTTGAAATACATTGCGATTCTACTAGACGATTGAAAAGTACAATACCCCGCAAGTCTCCTCCCCAAAAAGTCAGGTTACTCATATACAATGTACGATACTAAATCTGAGTGGTTTTGTTCCTGGCAAAATTTATCGTTAGGTTAAATCTTTCACCTCATTAGGGTTAGCTCTGTGGTGGGTTAAGGTTAGTGCTGGTTTTATATTGCTTGAACAAGAAATCAATGGAAGAACAGAACATGTCTCTATAAGTTTAGACAAGAGACTAACCATAAAAAAGATTCAATTCACCAATTGCAACATTAGCAAAACCCTCATTCACAGCATTCACGATAGCCCTACCGTGTTCTTTTCTCCACATTTCTATGGCAGTGTGAACATAGTTCAGAGTTTTCAACTTGTCACGCTTATCCAGAACTTGATCAATGTGGAAATGTGAGTTCTTGGAGAATGGTGGTTGATACAATAGGTCCAGAGGTATTTTTCAGACACCAACGTTTTCCTATACGTTTCCATCTTTACACTCAAAGATTCTCTCTGTTCTCTGTTTACATTCCTGACAGACTGATAGAAAGTGGTATGGGATTCAGAATTTGCTCCAACAGTCAACTTTGTTTTAATAACACAGTCACTGTCATCACAGATACAACTACTCGCACAAAAGTCACAACAATCGTGTCCAGTAACAGCAGAAATAAAATTGCCTGGAAAGTTTTGATACATTTACTTTATCCTGCACTCTTTGACATATTCTATGTAGTTCTTCACATCATAAGAACAATGTGCAGCCATTAAACCATTGTGCAAAAGGACACGCTTGCTGCGCTCATCATCTTGGCCCACCCTTCCACATTTTTGAACTTGACACTCCAAATGTTTTTGAGGGTCCAAAGTGAAAATGTAATAATTTGTGTATCTTTCGAATATTGTATGGCTGATTACTGGGCTGCCTGTACGGCCCAGTCATAAATTCGGTTTTCAGTCGTGGGTGTCAAAAAACGGTTTTCCGGGGAAGGGAAAACACGAGGGTCTGGTACCAAGAAACGACGTTCTCACAAATGGTTTCATATGATTTTCTCTTGCACGGACCCTTGCAAGGACCCTTGCACGGATACTTTTTGTATCTCGTCTCCGCTCCTCCTGAAAAACCCACAAAGCATTGCGAACCTGAAGAAGGCTATTTGCGTTGTTCAAAGCGATTCGATCATGGGTGTCACTGTATAATTTTTTTATTGTTCGAGTTTAAGTCAGTTAGATGATGTTGGCGCTGGGAAACTCAGAAAAATGCTCACGTTGCATACAAACCGACACGCCGTTCAAGGTAGGTTCTCACTAAAAGATGAGTGTGAGCGTCAGGTTTGGAACGCCGGGGCCGCTTCATGAACTCAAAGAGAGAATTATCGATCGATGTAGTACATGAGCAATTAAACTGCACAATTTATGAGCAAAGTATTTCACCAGTTGACGACACTATGGCTGAAGACTTGATTGTAAGCTGTCGTAGTCAGTGAAGCGAACAACTCAGTTGCCGATGAATGTCAGATGAATCCTGATGTTACGCATGTCCATTTTAGCAAGGGACGTGACAACTTTGCCATGTTAGAAGACTGGCTTTTCCTTTAAATATTTCCTTCTATTTAATTTGGAGGTCTAAATTTCGGATACTGAGGATAAAGAAGATACGGACAAAAATAGGAACTCTCAGAATTTCGCACACAAGTTCAAGGCTTGACTTGAGGAAAATAGGAGCTATTACTGACAAGGTTTGGTGACTGAGTAGAGCATATAAGTGTAGCCCACGTCGGGGTTTCAGGGGGGTTGCTTTTGTTTGTATCTGTATCTTGCTAAGCTGTTATCATTAAATTTGTACATGATCTTGTGATTTTCGCCCATTCAGCAAGCACGCTATATTGATGTCAGCATTAGCAAGTTCCAGAAACCCAGAAACGTGCCTTTGAAAATTTTCAGCTCTCGTGATGTTTGTTGATATTTCTTCTATCATTTTATGGAGATGTAAACTGAAGTCACCGCAAAATGGAAACTTAAAAAAGCGTATAATCCATTTATCTCAAAACATAATACACATGACTTATATGACCTTTATTTTTCTTAAGGTGTTTTGAATACGAACGAACACAGTCAATGTGAGGGGCAAGAACAGCATTAATATACTCAGTAAATGAACCATAGGGTTTTTAACTAATATAAGGGCCAATTATTGTTCATTGAGATGAATCACTTGAAAAGACAGACTTCGCTTGAAGATGTGATCAGAAGTAAACAAAGTCACAATACTGCGTCACGTTCAGTCTTTTTAATATCCAAGGACTGAATAGTGATTCCGTATTGTTTAGCTGGCACAAAAACTTTGGAGGAGTTATAAAGCAG
>OZ037778.1:28486010-28528510 GCA_964035525.1 Porites cylindrica | reverse complement strand
AATGTATAGAATGCCACAGAAACAAATGGGAAGCTGAATGGTTTGGAATTGTGGTCGAAGTTGGTCTTATCTGTATGCAAATCCTCTACCCTTTTGCTTACTTTCCAACAAACTGAAATATCCTGGCTTTTTTTACGACTTTTCGATTTGCCTTATTACTTTTGTGAAAGCTGAATTCTTTGATGTGAATGTAAGCTTTCAAAAGGAAAAACTTTAAGAAAATGTTGTGTTTACAACTACTGTGTTACATATCTATTTCATTCCACTCATACCTATATGCAAATTCCCCTTAATTCGGCAGATCTCGTGGGAGACAAAAATGTCGCCTTTGATTTCTCAGTTGCTTGCCTTCTTGGGCACCCTGTTACTATTTCTTATGGCTGCAGCAGTCACTGCAGCCTTTTTAGGTTCTTGACTATATTGTTTACATGTGTTTATATTGACTATATTGTTTACATGTGCGCGCCAACATGGCTGCCGGGTTTTTCAAGCTCTTGTTAGTTTATTTAATTTTGGCTTTTCTAACCGATAAGTTTCGTCTCTATGCTACTGGAAAGACCTCTAAGGTCAACACCTTTATAACTGGCTCTGGATTTCATTTGGATGACTCTGAATTATTCCACAAATTCGATGAGCTTTGTTTCAAGGTTGTTAAATTTAAATTGATCAAGTTTACTTCTCGAACGAGAATACGCCGCGAAAGTTCAGTTTGGATGAAACATGGAATTTTACTTCTACAAACTCCCGATTTGGACTTTCCACAGGATTTAACTATCTGTGTTGACGTTGAAAGCAATCCAGGAGATGATACCGAATTAGCACATGATTCAAGTTCTTCCTCGACTTGCACATCAACCGCGTTGTCTCGCACTGTTTACGGTCGGTCAGAATTACGATCACTGAGGAAATTTGCAAGCTCGTATATTGCACCCACTGTGTTTAATCGCCTTCAGAGCCTTTACATCTTAAGAAAACGTGGTAGTCGTGGAGGTTGTCGTCGTTTAGGATCGAGTTTTCAATCCATACGGTCGCTAGGAAACTTTGGTGGTCAACGAGAATCAATTACTCATTCAAGTAGTCGCCATGTTAATCCTGCTAATTTGATTCAAATTAACACCTCTCCTGGAAACTCTCTCGATGCACATCAACACCTTAAAGTTTGTGTATGGAACGCTCAATCAGTAAGGAATAAAACAACGAGTTTTGTGGACTACATATATGACAATGATTTTGACATCTTGGCGATTACTGAGACGTGGTTCTCGGATAAAGATGCCGCGGTGAAGGCTGAATGTATTCCTGACGGTTATAAGCTGTATGACGTATGTAGATCTGGCCGTAATGGCGGAGGTACAGCTTTGATCACTCGCTCAAATATCATTGTTAAGCAGGTTGATGCTTCTATGTGGTGCTCTTTTGAACTTTCTGAATGGATTTTAATCAGTGGATCCTCTCGCATACGGCTTGCCATCGTCTATAGACCTCCTTACTCCACAAAGCATCCTGCAACAATTTCTTCCTTTATTTCCGAATTCTCCCAGTACCTTGAATCGTTTGTCTTATGCACGGAGCCCATTTTGTTATGCGGTGACTTTAACATTCAAGTTGACGTCCAGGATAATCCCAATGTAGAATCATTTTTGGATCTAATTGATTCTTTGGGACTTGTTCAACATGTGCACTTTGAAACTCATGTTCTAGGTCATACACTGGATCTAGTTATAACCAGAAAAATGGACAGTATCATTCAAGACACACCGATTTCAGGCTCTTTTTTGTCTGACCACGCGACAGTATTGTTTAACTTAAAAGGTTCTAAGTCAGAGTCCTCTGCTAAAGAAGTGTGGTTCCGGAAAATTAAATCGATTAATCTTCCCAAGTTTAAGAATGATATCCGTACTTCAGAATTGCTACTTAACACTCCCAATCACCTTGTTGATCTCGTTAACTGTTTTAATACTACTTTAAAGTCCATCACCGACAAACACGCTCCTTGGCGGAAGAGATCCATGACTCAAAGAGTTCAAGCTCCATGGTTGTCTGATGAGATCAGATCTGCGAAACGTCGCCGAAGGATAGCTGAGCGTAACTGGAGGTCTACAAAGTCTGAATCTGACTGGAGAACATTCAAACTTCTTCGGAACAAAGTTGTCTTTCTTATGAATAAGTCTCGTCGTGAATTTTACACAGATTTTGTCAACAACATTTCTGGAGATCAACGCAAGCTTTTTGCTGCTACAAAGAAACTGTTCAATCAGACAGCAGATACGCCTTTTCCACCTCACGGCGATAAGTTAGCCTTGGCTAATGACATGGGGTCGTTCTTTATTAAGAAAATATCGGATCTTCGTGTTAGCCTTGATGCAACTGAGAATTTGTGCAGCACTGTTAACCGCCATTCTTCTCATTGTTCTTCGTCCTTTACTGCTTTTCGCCGTGTAGACATGGACTCTTTAAGAAAACTTGCGCTCAGAGCGCCGACAAAATCTTGTTTACTTGATCCTGTTCCCACTAATATCTTGAAAGATTGCCTTGATGAGTTACTTCCGATATTATCTACTACGATAAACTTGTCGCTTGAATCAGGATTTTTCCCTGACATTTGGAAAGAGTCGATTGTTACACCACTGCTAAAAAAACAAGGTCTTGACTTGGTTTTTAAAAACTTTCGACCGATCAGCAATCTTTCCTTTGTTTCAAAATTGGCTGAAAGAGTGGCAGCTGATCAGATTCAGTCCTACTTAAATGAGCATGATCTTTTTCCTTCATTGCAATCAGCCTATCGACGGCACCATAGCACAGAAACTGCCCTGCTTAAAGTCAAGAATGACATTCTGATGAACATGGAAAATCAGAAGGTCACGTTGTTAGTGCTTCTTGATTTAAGCGCCGCGTTTGATACCGTGGACCATAGGATTCTCTTAGATCGCCTTCAGTTTGATTTTGGAATTTCAGGCTCTGCACTTAATTGGATTGAATCGTACCTTTCTAACAGAACCCAGCGCATCTATATAGACGGAGTTCTATCGAGTAATTTTAATCTTAAATTTGGAGTTCCACAAGGCAGCTGTCTCGGGCCATTATTGTTTTCCCTCTATGCTAGTAAACTTTTTAAGATCGTCGAATCACATCTTCCTAATTCCCATTGTTATGCAGATGACACGCAACTGTACATCGCGTTTAGATCAGGAAATGATTTGGAGGAGACCGCTGCTATAACTGCCATGGAATCATGTATTGCTGATATCAGTAGATGGATGCATTCGGATAAGTTAAAACTGAATTCCGATAAGACAGAATGTCTTCTGATTGGAACACGACAACAACTTCAGAAAGTCAGTAACATTAGTACCTTATCGGTTGGGGACTCCCAAATTGCTCCATCTTCTGAAGTTCGAAACCTAGGAGCTTGGTTTGATTCTAAAATGAGTATGCTAAGTCATATCAACAAAACTTGCTCATCCGCTTTCAATTATCTTTATAACATGCGTAGAATTAGGAAATATTTAAGTCGTTCAGTCACCGAATCATTAGTTCATGCTTTTATCACCAGTAGAATAGATTATTGTAACAGTCTACTATATGGCCTCCCGAATTCACATATCATGAAACTCCAACGGATACAGAATGCCGCGGCTCGGTTGGTCACCGGAACACCTAGATTCTGCCATGTTACACCATTGCTTTTCCACCTTCATTGGCTTCCAATAAGTTACCGTATAAAGTTTAAGATTCTACTTTTGACATTTAAGTGCTTATATGGTCAAGCTCCTAATTATCTAATTGATTTCATTACTACCAAAAAGCAATCCAAGTACTCTCTAAGGTCAAATGAGTCTATATTCCTCGAGTTACCATGCATTAAGACCCATCCAACTCTTGGCGATCGTGCATTCCAGTCAGCTGCACCTTATCTCTGGAATGCATTACCTTCGGAAATTCGCAACATGAAGACATTGGACACTTTTAAGACTGCTGTTAAAACTCATTTTTTCAATTTAGCTTTTAAATAGATTTAATTGTTGGCTTTTATAATAGTTTTTTTTTTTTTTTTTTTTTTTTTTTTTTTTTTTTTTTTTTTAATTATTATCATTATTTATTTATTTATTTTTATTTATAGTTTTTAATACTTTTTATTGTAGTTTTTAATAGTTGCTCATGCTTTAGTCACCTTTAACATAAATTTAATATAACAATATTGTAAAGCGCAACCGAATATATTCATATAGAGGTTTGCGCTATATAAATGTAAATTATTATTATTATTATATAAGCTGCGAGGTCATTGGATGAAACTGCTATGAACTTGCACATGAACAACCTGACGGTTTAATCATTGGGATGATGAACATCCCACATACCTGAAATTAATTAACGCTTTGAATAAAGCATCAGTCGCCCACATCTATATCTGCTCTACCATTTCTGTGACAAGTGAAGATTTATCTGTAATTGTAGTTTACACAATGGAAAGATTCTTTTCTCTCACAGCTGATAACGTTGCTCTATTTTTAACAGTGCTCTTTTTTTTGTCAATTATCAGTCTTTCAACTGGCTTCCTAAAATATGAGGTTGCTTATGTATGGCAATGATAGTCAAATATGTTGAAATATTACAAGGTTAGTGGTAAAGGAATTATTTGGGCCAACTTACGTGTTTACTACCACCAAGAGCTCAGACTCCAAACTCCCTAAACTTACTCAGAAAAATACATCTTAACTTGACGAAAATATCAGTTCCATTATCAAGGAGAAGTAGTCAAAGAGCAGTATATTTGACAGGTATAGACAGGTATGAACGTCTACATTACCTTTCGTACGTCTCCTCGTGATTCTATTTTCTTTATGGCTTCGTTGTTAGCAAGCCCTACCTTTTTTTCACAGCAGACCCCCCAGGACCTTTGGTCTTGGTTTTTGATGTCGATTGATTCCTTGCAGAGGAATATCCCGGAAATACCACATTCTTGAGGCACTGTCTCACAATTGTCATTTTTTCTTCCAGTTTATTTTCTGAGGAATCTGACAAAGAAAATGTACATTATTCAAGATCCACACGCAAGGTGTTCAGACATGAATTGTTGCGGTATGAGAAATCAAAGTTTAGCTATCAGCTATCCAGTGAGCAGGCTCACTTGTGCAAATTCTGGGAAAATTATTCTGGCCAATAGAGAGCAATGTGAATGCGCGCGTCAAATTATTAGCACTCGCCAATTGTTCATGATTATTGCCATGGCGATGATAATAAATAAGTATTAATTTACTTAGAGGGACATCTTGACAAGGTTCACACGAGGTATTTAGTGTTGAAATACATTGCGATTCTACTAGACGATTGAAAATTACAATACCCCGTGTCTCCTCCCCAAAAAGTCAGGTTACTCATATACAATGTACAATGCTAAATTTGAGTGGTTTTGTTCCTGGCAAAATCTATTGTTAGGTTAAATCTTTCACCTCATTAGGGTTAGCTCTGTGGTGGGGTTAAGGTTAGTGCTGGTTTTATATTGCGTGAACAAGAAATCACTGGAAGAGCAGAACATGTCTTTATAAGTTTAGACAAGAGACTGTACCCATAAAAAAAATTCAATTCACTAATTGCAACATTAGCAAAACCCTCATTCACAGCATTCACGATAGCCCTACCGTGTTCTTTTCTCGACATTTCTACGGCAGTGTGAACATATTTCAGAGTTTTCAACTTGTCACACTTGTCCAGAACTTGATCAATGTGGAAATGAGTAAGTTCTTGGAGAATGGTGGTTGATACAATAGATCCAGAGGTATTTTTCAGACACCAACTTTTTCCTATACGTTTCCATCTTTACACTCAAAGATTCTCTCTGTTCTCTGTTTACATTCCTGACAGGCTGATAGACAGTGGTATTGGATTCAGAATTTGCTCCAACAGTCAACTTTGTTTTAATAACACAGTCACTGTCATCACAGATACAACTACTCGCACAAAAGTCACAACAATCGTGTCCAGTAACAGCAGAAATAAAATTGCCTGGAAAGTTTTGATACATTTACTTTATCCTGCATTCTTTGACATATTCTATGTAGTTCTTCACATCTGAGGAACAATGTGCAGCCATTAAACCATTGTGCAAAAGGACACTTGCTGTGCTCATCATCTAGGCCCACCCTTCCTCATTTTTGAACTTGACACTCCAAATGTTTTTGAGGGTCCAATGTGAATGACATAATGCACCACTGAACAGTTGATCCCCACAGCAAAAGCCACTCTACAATCAAAAACTCTCATGTGACCGATTTACTGGGCGAAATTATCCAAAACATGTTTCTTAACTGTGTCTGGAGTACCAGCATGGAACATTTCCACCATTCGCTGCTTTGCATCTGGTTTTCTATTGACATAGTACAAGTCATCAGAGAGCGAGTCAACAAAGGTTCTGTAAACTGCTAGGCCGGGTACACTGTTAGGGAGCACTCCCGATAAAGCATTAAGTACTTTGCAAACACACTTCACCGCAGCATAAAAGTCTGCCACTATTTTCACACAGGTGGACTTTCGTCAGTGCATATTTTTTCATAATTTATGCAAAATTATATACCCTGGCAGCAGGATCCTGGAACAGTATTAATGACAGGGTTACGCAGATATTGCTTATCCACGTGCAACAAAGGAAATAGATGTCTACACACAGGTAATTTTTGCATTAACACAACCATACAAACAAAACAAACTGAGGATCAAAGTCTCATTTAAATATAAAAAACTGATCTGAATTGACTTGTTACTTCTTGAGTAATTGACACAATATTGAATAAAGCCATCGGATTTGTTACAGTGTATAAGAAACAATAATGTAAGGGTAATATTGATCACTACTCGAATTTACATGTTAAATAGTGCTCTTGGCAATCATTATGGAACGGCATCTATAGATCTGCGTCACTGACAAACTCACAGGTCCCAACAAGCCTTGCATGCTCACAAAGGATGCGGATGCATGTCATGTCCCCTGACTCTAGACTGGTGTTAGTTTATTCTTTCCATCATACAAAGATACTTTTACAACTTAAGAAAATAGAGAATTCGCACTACCCTCTGATTTACTAGGAAATGCCATCACTCAACTAGTAACTTAGTTGGTTCTATAAATTTTTTAACAATATAAACCAGCAGAATGTATAGAATGCCACAGAAACAAATGGGAAGCTGAATGGTTTGGAATTGTGGTCGAAGTTGGTCTTATCTGTATGCAAATCCTCTACCCTTTTGCTTACTTTCCAACAAACTGAAATATCCTGGCTTTTTTTACGACTTTTCGATTTGCCTTATTACTTTTGTGAAAGCTGAATTCTTTGATGTGAATGTAAGCTTTCAAAAGGAAAAACTTTAAGAAAATGTTGTGTTTACAACTACTGTGTTACATATCTATTTCATTCCACTCATACCTATATGCAAATTCCCCTTAATTCGGCAGATCTCGTGGGAGACAAAAATGTCGCCTTTGATTTCTCAGTTGCTTGCCTTCTTGGGCACCCTGTTACTATTTCTTATGGCTGCAGCAGTCACTGCAGCCTTTTTAGGTTCTTGACTATATAAGCTGCGAGGTCATTGGATGAAACTGCTATGAACTTGCACATGAACAACCTGACGGTTTAATCATTGGGATGATGAACATCCCACATACCTGAAATTAATTAACGCTTTGAATAAAGCATCAGTCGCCCACATCTATATCTGCTCTACCATTTCTGTGACAAGTGAAGATTTATCTGTAATTGTAGTTTACACAATGGAAAGATTCTTTTCTCTCACAGCTGATAACGTTGCTCTATTTTTAACAGTGCTCTTTTTTTTGTCAATTATCAGTCTTTCAACTGGCTTCCTAAAATATGAGGTTGCTTATGTATGGCAATGATAGTCAAATATGTTGAAATATTACAAGGTTAGTGGTAAAGGAATTATTTGGGCCAACTTACGTGTTTACTACCACCAAGAGCTCAGACTCCAAACTCCCTAAACTTACTCAGAAAAATACATCTTAACTTGACGAAAATATCAGTTCCATTATCAAGGAGAAGTAGTCAAAGAGCAGTATATTTGACAGGTATAGACAGGTATGAACGTCTACATTACCTTTCGTACGTCTCCTCGTGATTCTATTTTCTTTATGGCTTCGTTGTTAGCAAGCCCTATCTTTTTTTCACAGCAGACCCCCCAGGACCTTTGGTCTTGGTTTTTGATGTCGATTGATTCCTTGCAGAGGAATATCCCGGAAATACCACATTCTTGAGGCACTGTCTCACAATTGTCATTTTTTCTTCCAGTTTATTTTCTGAGGAATCTGACAAAGAAAATGTACATTATTCAAGATCCACACGCAAGGTGTTCAGACATGAATTGTTGCAGTATGAGAAATCAAAGTTTAGCTATCAGCTATCCAGTGAGCAGGCTCACTTGTGCAAATTCTGGGAAAATTATTCTGGCCAATAGAGAGCAATGTGAATGCGCGCGTCAAATTATTAGCACTCGCCAATTGTTCATGATTATTGCCATGGCGATGATAATAAATAAGTATTAATTTACTTAGAGGGACATCTTGACAAGGTTCACACGAGGTATTTAGTGTTGAAATACATTGCGATTCTACTAGACGATTGAAAATTACAATACCCCGTGTCTCCTCCCCAAAAAGTCAGGTTACTCATATACAATGTACAATGCTAAATTTGAGTGGTTTTGTTCCTGGCAAAATCTATTGTTAGGTTAAATCTTTCACCTCATTAGGGTTAGCTCTGTGGTGGGGTTAAGGTTAGTGCTGGTTTTATATTGCGTGAACAAGAAATCACTGGAAGAGCAGAACATGTCTTTATAAGTTTAGACAAGAGACTGTACCCATAAAAAAAATTCAATTCACTAATTGCAACATTAGCAAAACCCTCATTCACAGCATTCACGATAGCCCTACCGTGTTCTTTTCTCGACATTTCTACGGCAGTGTGAACATATTTCAGAGTTTTCAACTTGTCACACTTGTCCAGAACTTGATCAATGTGGAAATGAGTAAGTTCTTGGAGAATGGTGGTTGATACAATAGATCCAGAGGTATTTTTCAGACACCAACTTTTTCCTATACGTTTCCATCTTTACACTCAAAGATTCTCTCTGTTCTCTGTTTACATTCCTGACAGGCTGATAGACAGTGGTATTGGATTCAGAATTTGCTCCAACAGTCAACTTTGTTTTAATAACACAGTCACTGTCATCACAGATACAACTACTCGCACAAAAGTCACAACAATCGTGTCCAGTAACAGCAGAAATAAAATTGCCTGGAAAGTTTTGATACATTTACTTTATCCTGCATTCTTTGACATATTCTATGTAGTTCTTCACATCTGAGGAACAATGTGCAGCCATTAAACCATTGTGCAAAAGGACACTTGCTGTGCTCATCATCTAGGCCCACCCTTCCTCATTTTTGAACTTGACACTCCAAATGTTTTTGAGGGTCCAATGTGAATGACATAATGCACCACTGAACAGTTGATCCCCACAGCAAAAGCCACTCTACAATCAAAAACTCTCATGTGACCGATTTACTGGGCGAAATTATCCAAAACATGTTTCTTAACTGTGTCTGGAGTACCAGCATGGAACATTTCCACCATTCGCTGCTTTGCATCTGGTTTTCTATTGACATAGTACAAGTCATCAGAGAGCGAGTCAACAAAGGTTCTGTAAACTGCTAGGCCGGGTACACTGTTAGGGAGCACTCCCGATAAAGCATTAAGTACTTTGCAAACACACTTCACCGCAGCATAAAAGTCTGCCACTATTTTCACACAGGTGGACTTTCGTCAGTGCATATTTTTTCATAATTTATGCAAAATTATATACCCTGGCAGCAGGATCCTGGAACAGTATTAATGACAGGGTTACGCAGATATTGCTTATCCACGTGCAACAAAGGAAATAGATGTCTACACACAGGTAATTTTTGCATTAACACAACCATACAAACAAAACAAACTGAGGATCAAAGTCTCATTTAAATATAAAAAACTGATCTGAATTGACTTGTTACTTCTTGAGTAATTGACACAATATTGAATAAAGCCATCGGATTTGTTACAGTGTATAAGAAACAATAATGTAAGGGTAATATTGATCACTACTCGAATTTACATGTTAAATAGTGCTCTTGGCAATCATTATGGAACGGCATCTATAGATCTGCGTCACTGACAAACTCACAGGTCCCAACAAGCCTTGCATGCTCACAAAGGATGCGGATGCATGTCATGTCCCCTGACTCTAGACTGGTGTTAGTTTATTCTTTCCATCATACAAAGATACTTTTACAACTTAAGAAAATAGAGAATTCGCACTACCCTCTGATTTACTAGGAAATGCCATCACTCAACTAGTAACTTAGTTGGTTCTATAAATTTTTTAACAATATAAACCAGCAGAATGTATAGAATGCCACAGAAACAAATGGGAAGCTGAATGGTTTGGAATTGTGGTCGAAGTTGGTCTTATCTGTATGCAAATCCTCTACCCTTTTGCTTACTTTCCAACAAACTGAAATATCCTGGCTTTTTTTACGACTTTTCGATTTGCCTTATTACTTTTGTGAAAGCTGAATTCTTTGATGTGAATGTAAGCTTTCAAAAGGAAAAACTTTAAGAAAATGTTGTGTTTACAACTACTGTGTTACATATCTATTTCATTCCACTCATACCTATATGCAAATTCCCCTTAATTCGGCAGATCTCGTGGGAGACAAAAATGTCGCCTTTGATTTCTCAGTTGCTTGCCTTCTTGGGCACCCTGTTACTATTTCTTATGGCTGCAGCAGTCACTGCAGCCTTTTTAGGTTCTTGACTATATAAGCTGCGAGGTCATTGGATGAAACTGCTATGAACTTGCACATGAACAACCTGACGGTTTAATCATTGGGATGATGAACATCCCACATACCTGAAATTAATTAACGCTTTGAATAAAGCATCAGTCGCCCACATCTATATCTGCTCTACCATTTCTGTGACAAGTGAAGATTTATCTGTAATTGTAGTTTACACAATGGAAAGATTCTTTTCTCTCACAGCTGATAACGTTGCTCTATTTTTAACAGTGCTCTTTTTTTTGTCAATTATCAGTCTTTCAACTGGCTTCCTAAAATATGAGGTTGCTTATGTATGGCAATGATAGTCAAATATGTTGAAATATTACAAGGTTAGTGGTAAAGGAATTATTTGGGCCAACTTACGTGTTTACTACCACCAAGAGCTCAGACTCCAAACTCCCTAAACTTACTCAGAAAAATACATCTTAACTTGACGAAAATATCAGTTCCATTATCAAGGAGAAGTAGTCAAAGAGCAGTATATTTGACAGGTATAGACAGGTATGAACGTCTACATTACCTTTCGTACGTCTCCTCGTGATTCTATTTTCTTTATGGCTTCGTTGTTAGCAAGCCCTATCTTTTTTTCACAGCAGACCCCCCAGGACCTTTGGTCTTGGTTTTTGATGTCGATTGATTCCTTGCAGAGGAATATCCCGGAAATACCACATTCTTGAGGCACTGTCTCACAATTGTCATTTTTTCTTCCAGTTTATTTTCTGAGGAATCTGACAAAGAAAATGTACATTATTCAAGATCCACACGCAAGGTGTTCAGACATGAATTGTTGCAGTATGAGAAATCAAAGTTTAGCTATCAGCTATCCAGTGAGCAGGCTCACTTGTGCAAATTCTGGGAAAATTATTCTGGCCAATAGAGAGCAATGTGAATGCGCGCGTCAAATTATTAGCACTCGCCAATTGTTCATGATTATTGCCATGGCGATGATAATAAATAAGTATTAATTTACTTAGAGGGACATCTTGACAAGGTTCACACGAGGTATTTAGTGTTGAAATACATTGCGATTCTACTAGACGATTGAAAATTACAATACCCCGTGTCTCCTCCCCAAAAAGTCAGGTTACTCATATACAATGTACAATGCTAAATTTGAGTGGTTTTGTTCCTGGCAAAATCTATTGTTAGGTTAAATCTTTCACCTCATTAGGGTTAGCTCTGTGGTGGGGTTAAGGTTAGTGCTGGTTTTATATTGCGTGAACAAGAAATCACTGGAAGAGCAGAACATGTCTTTATAAGTTTAGACAAGAGACTGTACCCATAAAAAAAATTCAATTCACTAATTGCAACATTAGCAAAACCCTCATTCACAGCATTCACGATAGCCCTACCGTGTTCTTTTCTCGACATTTCTACGGCAGTGTGAACATATTTCAGAGTTTTCAACTTGTCACACTTGTCCAGAACTTGATCAATGTGGAAATGAGTAAGTTCTTGGAGAATGGTGGTTGATACAATAGATCCAGAGGTATTTTTCAGACACCAACTTTTTCCTATACGTTTCCATCTTTACACTCAAAGATTCTCTCTGTTCTCTGTTTACATTCCTGACAGGCTGATAGACAGTGGTATTGGATTCAGAATTTGCTCCAACAGTCAACTTTGTTTTAATAACACAGTCACTGTCATCACAGATACAACTACTCGCACAAAAGTCACAACAATCGTGTCCAGTAACAGCAGAAATAAAATTGCCTGGAAAGTTTTGATACATTTACTTTATCCTGCATTCTTTGACATATTCTATGTAGTTCTTCACATCTGAGGAACAATGTGCAGCCATTAAACCATTGTGCAAAAGGACACTTGCTGTGCTCATCATCTAGGCCCACCCTTCCTCATTTTTGAACTTGACACTCCAAATGTTTTTGAGGGTCCAATGTGAATGACATAATGCACCACTGAACAGTTGATCCCCACAGCAAAAGCCACTCTACAATCAAAAACTCTCATGTGACCGATTTACTGGGCGAAATTATCCAAAACATGTTTCTTAACTGTGTCTGGAGTACCAGCATGGAACATTTCCACCATTCGCTGCTTTGCATCTGGTTTTCTATTGACATAGTACAAGTCATCAGAGAGCGAGTCAACAAAGGTTCTGTAAACTGCTAGGCCGGGTACACTGTTAGGGAGCACTCCCGATAAAGCATTAAGTACTTTGCAAACACACTTCACCGCAGCATAAAAGTCTGCCACTATTTTCACACAGGTGGACTTTCGTCAGTGCATATTTTTTCATAATTTATGCAAAATTATATACCCTGGCAGCAGGATCCTGGAACAGTATTAATGACAGGGTTACGCAGATATTGCTTATCCACGTGCAACAAAGGAAATAGATGTCTACACACAGGTAATTTTTGCATTAACACAACCATACAAACAAAACAAACTGAGGATCAAAGTCTCATTTAAATATAAAAAACTGATCTGAATTGACTTGTTACTTCTTGAGTAATTGACACAATATTGAATAAAGCCATCGGATTTGTTACAGTGTATAAGAAACAATAATGTAAGGGTAATATTGATCACTACTCGAATTTACATGTTAAATAGTGCTCTTGGCAATCATTATGGAACGGCATCTATAGATCTGCGTCACTGACAAACTCACAGGTCCCAACAAGCCTTGCATGCTCACAAAGGATGCGGATGCATGTCATGTCCCCTGACTCTAGACTGGTGTTAGTTTATTCTTTCCATCATACAAAGATACTTTTACAACTTAAGAAAATAGAGAATTCGCACTACCCTCTGATTTACTAGGAAATGCCATCACTCAACTAGTAACTTAGTTGGTTCTATAAATTTTTTAACAATATAAACCAGCAGAATGTATAGAATGCCACAGAAACAAATGGGAAGCTGAATGGTTTGGAATTGTGGTCGAAGTTGGTCTTATCTGTATGCAAATCCTCTACCCTTTTGCTTACTTTCCAACAAACTGAAATATCCTGGCTTTTTTTACGACTTTTCGATTTGCCTTATTACTTTTGTGAAAGCTGAATTCTTTGATGTGAATGTAAGCTTTCAAAAGGAAAAACTTTAAGAAAATGTTGTGTTTACAACTACTGTGTTACATATCTATTTCATTCCACTCATACCTATATGCAAATTCCCCTTAATTCGGCAGATCTCGTGGGAGACAAAAATGTCGCCTTTGATTTCTCAGTTGCTTGCCTTCTTGGGCACCCTGTTACTATTTCTTATGGCTGCAGCAGTCACTGCAGCCTTTTTAGGTTCTTGACTATATAAGCTGCGAGGTCATTGGATGAAACTGCTATGAACTTGCACATGAACAACCTGACGGTTTAATCATTGGGATGATGAACATCCCACATACCTGAAATTAATTAACGCTTTGAATAAAGCATCAGTCGCCCACATCTATATCTGCTCTACCATTTCTGTGACAAGTGAAGATTTATCTGTAATTGTAGTTTACACAATGGAAAGATTCTTTTCTCTCACAGCTGATAACGTTGCTCTATTTTTAACAGTGCTCTTTTTTTTGTCAATTATCAGTCTTTCAACTGGCTTCCTAAAATATGAGGTTGCTTATGTATGGCAATGATAGTCAAATATGTTGAAATATTACAAGGTTAGTGGTAAAGGAATTATTTGGGCCAACTTACGTGTTTACTACCACCAAGAGCTCAGACTCCAAACTCCCTAAACTTACTCAGAAAAATACATCTTAACTTGACGAAAATATCAGTTCCATTATCAAGGAGAAGTAGTCAAAGAGCAGTATATTTGACAGGTATAGACAGGTATGAACGTCTACATTACCTTTCGTACGTCTCCTCGTGATTCTATTTTCTTTATGGCTTCGTTGTTAGCAAGCCCTATCTTTTTTTCACAGCAGACCCCCCAGGACCTTTGGTCTTGGTTTTTGATGTCGATTGATTCCTTGCAGAGGAATATCCCGGAAATACCACATTCTTGAGGCACTGTCTCACAATTGTCATTTTTTCTTCCAGTTTATTTTCTGAGGAATCTGACAAAGAAAATGTACATTATTCAAGATCCACACGCAAGGTGTTCAGACATGAATTGTTGCAGTATGAGAAATCAAAGTTTAGCTATCAGCTATCCAGTGAGCAGGCTCACTTGTGCAAATTCTGGGAAAATTATTCTGGCCAATAGAGAGCAATGTGAATGCGCGCGTCAAATTATTAGCACTCGCCAATTGTTCATGATTATTGCCATGGCGATGATAATAAATAAGTATTAATTTACTTAGAGGGACATCTTGACAAGGTTCACACGAGGTATTTAGTGTTGAAATACATTGCGATTCTACTAGACGATTGAAAATTACAATACCCCGTGTCTCCTCCCCAAAAAGTCAGGTTACTCATATACAATGTACAATGCTAAATTTGAGTGGTTTTGTTCCTGGCAAAATCTATTGTTAGGTTAAATCTTTCACCTCATTAGGGTTAGCTCTGTGGTGGGGTTAAGGTTAGTGCTGGTTTTATATTGCGTGAACAAGAAATCACTGGAAGAGCAGAACATGTCTTTATAAGTTTAGACAAGAGACTGTACCCATAAAAAAAATTCAATTCACTAATTGCAACATTAGCAAAACCCTCATTCACAGCATTCACGATAGCCCTACCGTGTTCTTTTCTCGACATTTCTACGGCAGTGTGAACATATTTCAGAGTTTTCAACTTGTCACACTTGTCCAGAACTTGATCAATGTGGAAATGAGTAAGTTCTTGGAGAATGGTGGTTGATACAATAGATCCAGAGGTATTTTTCAGACACCAACTTTTTCCTATACGTTTCCATCTTTACACTCAAAGATTCTCTCTGTTCTCTGTTTACATTCCTGACAGGCTGATAGACAGTGGTATTGGATTCAGAATTTGCTCCAACAGTCAACTTTGTTTTAATAACACAGTCACTGTCATCACAGATACAACTACTCGCACAAAAGTCACAACAATCGTGTCCAGTAACAGCAGAAATAAAATTGCCTGGAAAGTTTTGATACATTTACTTTATCCTGCATTCTTTGACATATTCTATGTAGTTCTTCACATCTGAGGAACAATGTGCAGCCATTAAACCATTGTGCAAAAGGACACTTGCTGTGCTCATCATCTAGGCCCACCCTTCCTCATTTTTGAACTTGACACTCCAAATGTTTTTGAGGGTCCAATGTGAATGACATAATGCACCACTGAACAGTTGATCCCCACAGCAAAAGCCACTCTACAATCAAAAACTCTCATGTGACCGATTTACTGGGCGAAATTATCCAAAACATGTTTCTTAACTGTGTCTGGAGTACCAGCATGGAACATTTCCACCATTCGCTGCTTTGCA
This sequence comes from Porites cylindrica, assembly GCA_964035525.1. NCBI lineage: Eukaryota > Metazoa > Cnidaria > Anthozoa > Scleractinia > Poritidae > Porites > Porites cylindrica. The sequence goes on along the minus strand of OZ037778.1, from coordinate 28,512,255 downwards.
TCTGGTTTTCTATTGACATAGTACAAGTCATCAGAGAGCGAGTCAACAAAGGTTCTGTAAACTGCTAGGCCGGGTACACTGTTAGGGAGCACTCCCGATAAAGCATTAAGTACTTTGCAAACACACTTCACCGCAGCATAAAAGTCTGCCACTATTTTCACACAGGTGGACTTTCGTCAGTGCATATTTTTTCATAATTTATGCAAAATTATATACCCTGGCAGCAGGATCCTGGAACAGTATTAATGACAGGGTTACGCAGATATTGCTTATCCACGTGCAACAAAGGAAATAGATGTCTACACACAGGTAATTTTTGCATTAACACAACCATACAAACAAAACAAACTGAGGATCAAAGTCTCATTTAAATATAAAAAACTGATCTGAATTGACTTGTTACTTCTTGAGTAATTGACACAATATTGAATAAAGCCATCGGATTTGTTACAGTGTATAAGAAACAATAATGTAAGGGTAATATTGATCACTACTCGAATTTACATGTTAAATAGTGCTCTTGGCAATCATTATGGAACGGCATCTATAGATCTGCGTCACTGACAAACTCACAGGTCCCAACAAGCCTTGCATGCTCACAAAGGATGCGGATGCATGTCATGTCCCCTGACTCTAGACTGGTGTTAGTTTATTCTTTCCATCATACAAAGATACTTTTACAACTTAAGAAAATAGAGAATTCGCACTACCCTCTGATTTACTAGGAAATGCCATCACTCAACTAGTAACTTAGTTGGTTCTATAAATTTTTTAACAATATAAACCAGCAGAATGTATAGAATGCCACAGAAACAAATGGGAAGCTGAATGGTTTGGAATTGTGGTCGAAGTTGGTCTTATCTGTATGCAAATCCTCTACCCTTTTGCTTACTTTCCAACAAACTGAAATATCCTGGCTTTTTTTACGACTTTTCGATTTGCCTTATTACTTTTGTGAAAGCTGAATTCTTTGATGTGAATGTAAGCTTTCAAAAGGAAAAACTTTAAGAAAATGTTGTGTTTACAACTACTGTGTTACATATCTATTTCATTCCACTCATACCTATATGCAAATTCCCCTTAATTCGGCAGATCTCGTGGGAGACAAAAATGTCGCCTTTGATTTCTCAGTTGCTTGCCTTCTTGGGCACCCTGTTACTATTTCTTATGGCTGCAGCAGTCACTGCAGCCTTTTTAGGTTCTTGACTATATAAGCTGCGAGGTCATTGGATGAAACTGCTATGAACTTGCACATGAACAACCTGACGGTTTAATCATTGGGATGATGAACATCCCACATACCTGAAATTAATTAACGCTTTGAATAAAGCATCAGTCGCCCACATCTATATCTGCTCTACCATTTCTGTGACAAGTGAAGATTTATCTGTAATTGTAGTTTACACAATGGAAAGATTCTTTTCTCTCACAGCTGATAACGTTGCTCTATTTTTAACAGTGCTCTTTTTTTTGTCAATTATCAGTCTTTCAACTGGCTTCCTAAAATATGAGGTTGCTTATGTATGGCAATGATAGTCAAATATGTTGAAATATTACAAGGTTAGTGGTAAAGGAATTATTTGGGCCAACTTACGTGTTTACTACCACCAAGAGCTCAGACTCCAAACTCCCTAAACTTACTCAGAAAAATACATCTTAACTTGACGAAAATATCAGTTCCATTATCAAGGAGAAGTAGTCAAAGAGCAGTATATTTGACAGGTATAGACAGGTATGAACGTCTACATTACCTTTCGTACGTCTCCTCGTGATTCTATTTTCTTTATGGCTTCGTTGTTAGCAAGCCCTATCTTTTTTTCACAGCAGACCCCCCAGGACCTTTGGTCTTGGTTTTTGATGTCGATTGATTCCTTGCAGAGGAATATCCCGGAAATACCACATTCTTGAGGCACTGTCTCACAATTGTCATTTTTTCTTCCAGTTTATTTTCTGAGGAATCTGACAAAGAAAATGTACATTATTCAAGATCCACACGCAAGGTGTTCAGACATGAATTGTTGCAGTATGAGAAATCAAAGTTTAGCTATCAGCTATCCAGTGAGCAGGCTCACTTGTGCAAATTCTGGGAAAATTATTCTGGCCAATAGAGAGCAATGTGAATGCGCGCGTCAAATTATTAGCACTCGCCAATTGTTCATGATTATTGCCATGGCGATGATAATAAATAAGTATTAATTTACTTAGAGGGACATCTTGACAAGGTTCACACGAGGTATTTAGTGTTGAAATACATTGCGATTCTACTAGACGATTGAAAATTACAATACCCCGTGTCTCCTCCCCAAAAAGTCAGGTTACTCATATACAATGTACAATGCTAAATTTGAGTGGTTTTGTTCCTGGCAAAATCTATTGTTAGGTTAAATCTTTCACCTCATTAGGGTTAGCTCTGTGGTGGGGTTAAGGTTAGTGCTGGTTTTATATTGCGTGAACAAGAAATCACTGGAAGAGCAGAACATGTCTTTATAAGTTTAGACAAGAGACTGTACCCATAAAAAAAATTCAATTCACTAATTGCAACATTAGCAAAACCCTCATTCACAGCATTCACGATAGCCCTACCGTGTTCTTTTCTCGACATTTCTACGGCAGTGTGAACATATTTCAGAGTTTTCAACTTGTCACACTTGTCCAGAACTTGATCAATGTGGAAATGAGTAAGTTCTTGGAGAATGGTGGTTGATACAATAGATCCAGAGGTATTTTTCAGACACCAACTTTTTCCTATACGTTTCCATCTTTACACTCAAAGATTCTCTCTGTTCTCTGTTTACATTCCTGACAGGCTGATAGACAGTGGTATTGGATTCAGAATTTGCTCCAACAGTCAACTTTGTTTTAATAACACAGTCACTGTCATCACAGATACAACTACTCGCACAAAAGTCACAACAATCGTGTCCAGTAACAGCAGAAATAAAATTGCCTGGAAAGTTTTGATACATTTACTTTATCCTGCATTCTTTGACATATTCTATGTAGTTCTTCACATCTGAGGAACAATGTGCAGCCATTAAACCATTGTGCAAAAGGACACTTGCTGTGCTCATCATCTAGGCCCACCCTTCCTCATTTTTGAACTTGACACTCCAAATGTTTTTGAGGGTCCAATGTGAATGACATAATGCACCACTGAACAGTTGATCCCCACAGCAAAAGCCACTCTACAATCAAAAACTCTCATGTGACCGATTTACTGGGCGAAATTATCCAAAACATGTTTCTTAACTGTGTCTGGAGTACCAGCATGGAACATTTCCACCATTCGCTGCTTTGCATCTGGTTTTCTATTGACATAGTACAAGTCATCAGAGAGCGAGTCAACAAAGGTTCTGTAAACTGCTAGGCCGGGTACACTGTTAGGGAGCACTCCCGATAAAGCATTAAGTACTTTGCAAACACACTTCACCGCAGCATAAAAGTCTGCCACTATTTTCACACAGGTGGACTTTCGTCAGTGCATATTTTTTCATAATTTATGCAAAATTATATACCCTGGCAGCAGGATCCTGGAACAGTATTAATGACAGGGTTACGCAGATATTGCTTATCCACGTGCAACAAAGGAAATAGATGTCTACACACAGGTAATTTTTGCATTAACACAACCATACAAACAAAACAAACTGAGGATCAAAGTCTCATTTAAATATAAAAAACTGATCTGAATTGACTTGTTACTTCTTGAGTAATTGACACAATATTGAATAAAGCCATCGGATTTGTTACAGTGTATAAGAAACAATAATGTAAGGGTAATATTGATCACTACTCGAATTTACATGTTAAATAGTGCTCTTGGCAATCATTATGGAACGGCATCTATAGATCTGCGTCACTGACAAACTCACAGGTCCCAACAAGCCTTGCATGCTCACAAAGGATGCGGATGCATGTCATGTCCCCTGACTCTAGACTGGTGTTAGTTTATTCTTTCCATCATACAAAGATACTTTTACAACTTAAGAAAATAGAGAATTCGCACTACCCTCTGATTTACTAGGAAATGCCATCACTCAACTAGTAACTTAGTTGGTTCTATAAATTTTTTAACAATATAAACCAGCAGAATGTATAGAATGCCACAGAAACAAATGGGAAGCTGAATGGTTTGGAATTGTGGTCGAAGTTGGTCTTATCTGTATGCAAATCCTCTACCCTTTTGCTTACTTTCCAACAAACTGAAATATCCTGGCTTTTTTTACGACTTTTCGATTTGCCTTATTACTTTTGTGAAAGCTGAATTCTTTGATGTGAATGTAAGCTTTCAAAAGGAAAAACTTTAAGAAAATGTTGTGTTTACAACTACTGTGTTACATATCTATTTCATTCCACTCATACCTATATGCAAATTCCCCTTAATTCGGCAGATCTCGTGGGAGACAAAAATGTCGCCTTTGATTTCTCAGTTGCTTGCCTTCTTGGGCACCCTGTTACTATTTCTTATGGCTGCAGCAGTCACTGCAGCCTTTTTAGGTTCTTGACTATATAAGCTGCGAGGTCATTGGATGAAACTGCTATGAACTTGCACATGAACAACCTGACGGTTTAATCATTGGGATGATGAACATCCCACATACCTGAAATTAATTAACGCTTTGAATAAAGCATCAGTCGCCCACATCTATATCTGCTCTACCATTTCTGTGACAAGTGAAGATTTATCTGTAATTGTAGTTTACACAATGGAAAGATTCTTTTCTCTCACAGCTGATAACGTTGCTCTATTTTTAACAGTGCTCTTTTTTTTGTCAATTATCAGTCTTTCAACTGGCTTCCTAAAATATGAGGTTGCTTATGTATGGCAATGATAGTCAAATATGTTGAAATATTACAAGGTTAGTGGTAAAGGAATTATTTGGGCCAACTTACGTGTTTACTACCACCAAGAGCTCAGACTCCAAACTCCCTAAACTTACTCAGAAAAATACATCTTAACTTGACGAAAATATCAGTTCCATTATCAAGGAGAAGTAGTCAAAGAGCAGTATATTTGACAGGTATAGACAGGTATGAACGTCTACATTACCTTTCGTACGTCTCCTCGTGATTCTATTTTCTTTATGGCTTCGTTGTTAGCAAGCCCTATCTTTTTTTCACAGCAGACCCCCCAGGACCTTTGGTCTTGGTTTTTGATGTCGATTGATTCCTTGCAGAGGAATATCCCGGAAATACCACATTCTTGAGGCACTGTCTCACAATTGTCATTTTTTCTTCCAGTTTATTTTCTGAGGAATCTGACAAAGAAAATGTACATTATTCAAGATCCACACGCAAGGTGTTCAGACATGAATTGTTGCAGTATGAGAAATCAAAGTTTAGCTATCAGCTATCCAGTGAGCAGGCTCACTTGTGCAAATTCTGGGAAAATTATTCTGGCCAATAGAGAGCAATGTGAATGCGCGCGTCAAATTATTAGCACTCGCCAATTGTTCATGATTATTGCCATGGCGATGATAATAAATAAGTATTAATTTACTTAGAGGGACATCTTGACAAGGTTCACACGAGGTATTTAGTGTTGAAATACATTGCGATTCTACTAGACGATTGAAAATTACAATACCCCGTGTCTCCTCCCCAAAAAGTCAGGTTACTCATATACAATGTACAATGCTAAATTTGAGTGGTTTTGTTCCTGGCAAAATCTATTGTTAGGTTAAATCTTTCACCTCATTAGGGTTAGCTCTGTGGTGGGGTTAAGGTTAGTGCTGGTTTTATATTGCGTGAACAAGAAATCACTGGAAGAGCAGAACATGTCTTTATAAGTTTAGACAAGAGACTGTACCCATAAAAAAAATTCAATTCACTAATTGCAACATTAGCAAAACCCTCATTCACAGCATTCACGATAGCCCTACCGTGTTCTTTTCTCGACATTTCTACGGCAGTGTGAACATATTTCAGAGTTTTCAACTTGTCACACTTGTCCAGAACTTGATCAATGTGGAAATGAGTAAGTTCTTGGAGAATGGTGGTTGATACAATAGATCCAGAGGTATTTTTCAGACACCAACTTTTTCCTATACGTTTCCATCTTTACACTCAAAGATTCTCTCTGTTCTCTGTTTACATTCCTGACAGGCTGATAGACAGTGGTATTGGATTCAGAATTTGCTCCAACAGTCAACTTTGTTTTAATAACACAGTCACTGTCATCACAGATACAACTACTCGCACAAAAGTCACAACAATCGTGTCCAGTAACAGCAGAAATAAAATTGCCTGGAAAGTTTTGATACATTTACTTTATCCTGCATTCTTTGACATATTCTATGTAGTTCTTCACATCTGAGGAACAATGTGCAGCCATTAAACCATTGTGCAAAAGGACACTTGCTGTGCTCATCATCTAGGCCCACCCTTCCTCATTTTTGAACTTGACACTCCAAATGTTTTTGAGGGCCCAATGTGAATGACATAATGCACCACTGAACAGTTGATCCCCACAGCAAAAGCCACTCTACAATCAAAAACTCTCATGTGACCGATTTACTGGGCGAAATTATCCAAAACATGTTTCTTAACTGTGTCTGGAGTACCAGCATGGAACATTTCCACCATTCGCTGCTTTGCATCTGGTTTTCTATTGACATAGTACAAGTCATCAGAGAGCGAGTCAACAAAGGTTCTGTAAACTGCTAGGCCGGGTACACTGTTAGGGAGCACTCCCGATAAAGCATTAAGTACTTTGCAAACACACTTCACCGCAGCATAAAAGTCTGCCACTATTTTCACACAGGTGGACTTTCGTCAGTGCATATTTTTTCATAATTTATGCAAAATTATATACCCTGGCAGCAGGATCCTGGAACAGTATTAATGACAGGGTTACGCAGATATTGCTTATCCACGTGCAACAAAGGAAATAGATGTCTACACACAGGTAATTTTTGCATTAACACAACCATACAAACAAAACAAACTGAGGATCAAAGTCTCATTTAAATATAAAAAACTGATCTGAATTGACTTGTTACTTCTTGAGTAATTGACACAATATTGAATAAAGCCATCGGATTTGTTACAGTGTATAAGAAACAATAATGTAAGGGTAATATTGATCACTACTCGAATTTACATGTTAAATAGTGCTCTTGGCAATCATTATGGAACGGCATCTATAGATCTGCGTCACTGACAAACTCACAGGTCCCAACAAGCCTTGCATGCTCACAAAGGATGCGGATGCATGTCATGTCCCCTGACTCTAGACTGGTGTTAGTTTATTCTTTCCATCATACAAAGATACTTTTACAACTTAAGAAAATAGAGAATTCGCACTACCCTCTGATTTACTAGGAAATGCCATCACTCAACTAGTAACTTAGTTGGTTCTATAAATTTTTTAACAATATAAACCAGCAGAATGTATAGAATGCCACAGAAACAAATGGGAAGCTGAATGGTTTGGAATTGTGGTCGAAGTTGGTCTTATCTGTATGCAAATCCTCTACCCTTTTGCTTACTTTCCAACAAACTGAAATATCCTGGCTTTTTTTACGACTTTTCGATTTGCCTTATTACTTTTGTGAAAGCTGAATTCTTTGATGTGAATGTAAGCTTTCAAAAGGAAAAACTTTAAGAAAATGTTGTGTTTACAACTACTGTGTTACATATCTATTTCATTCCACTCATACCTATATGCAAATTCCCCTTAATTCGGCAGATCTCGTGGGAGACAAAAATGTCGCCTTTGATTTCTCAGTTGCTTGCCTTCTTGGGCACCCTGTTACTATTTCTTATGGCTGCAGCAGTCACTGCAGCCTTTTTAGGTTCTTGACTATATAAGCTGCGAGGTCATTGGATGAAACTGCTATGAACTTGCACATGAACAACCTGACGGTTTAATCATTGGGATGATGAACATCCCACATACCTGAAATTAATTAACGCTTTGAATAAAGCATCAGTCGCCCACATCTATATCTGCTCTACCATTTTTGTGACAAGTGAAGATTTATCTGTAATTGTAGTTTACACAATGGAAAGATTCTTTTCTCTCACAGCTGATAACGTTGCTCTATTTTTAACAGTGCTCTTTTTTTTGTCAATTATCAGTCTTTCAACTGGCTTCCTAAAATATGAGGTTGCTTATGTATGGCAATGATAGTCAAATATGTTGAAATATTACAAGGTTAGTGGTAAAGGAATTATTTGGGCCAACTTACGTGTTTACTACCACCAAGAGCTCAGACTCCAAACTCCCTAAACTTACTCAGAAAAATACATCTTAACTTGACGAAAATATCAGTTCCATTATCAAGGAGAAGTAGTCAAAGAGCAGTATATTTGACAGGTATAGACAGGTATGAACGTCTACATTACCTTTCGTACGTCTCCTCGTGATTCTATTTTCTTTATGGCTTCGTTGTTAGCAAGCCCTACCTTTTTTTCACAGCAGACCCCCCAGGACCTTTGGTCTTGGTTTTTGATGTCGATTGATTCCTTGCAGAGGAATATCCCGGAAATACCACATTCTTGAGGCACTGTCTCACAATTGTCATTTTTTCTTCCAGTTTATTTTCTGAGGAATCTGACAAAGAAAATGTACATTATTCAAGATCCACACGCAAGGTGTTCAGACATGAATTGTTGCGGTATGAGAAATCAAAGTTTAGCTATCAGCTATCCAGTGAGCAGGCTCACTTGTGCAAATTCTGGGAAAATTATTCTGGCCAATAGAGAGCAATGTGAATGCGCGCGTCAAATTATTAGCACTCGCCAATTGTTCATGATTATTGCCATGGCGATGATAATAAATAAGTATTAATTTACTTAGAGGGACATCTTGACAAGGTTCACACGAGGTATTTAGTGTTGAAATACATTGCGATTCTACTAGACGATTGAAAATTACAATACCCCGTGTCTCCTCCCCAAAAAGTCAGGTTACTCATATACAATGTACAATGCTAAATTTGAGTGGTTTTGTTCCTGGCAAAATCTATTGTTAGGTAAAATCTTTCACCTCATTAGGGTTAGCTCTGTGGTGGGGTTAAGGTTAGTGCTGGTTTTATATTGCGTGAACAAGAAATCACTGGAAGAGCAGAACATGTCTTTATAAGTTTAGACAAGAGACTGTACCCATAAAAAAAATTCAATTCACTAATTGCAACATTAGCAAAACCCTCATTCACAGCATTCACGATAGCCCTACCGTGTTCTTTTCTCGACATTTCTACGGCAGTGTGAACATATTTCAGAGTTTTCAACTTGTCACACTTGTCCAGAACTTGATCAATGTGGAAATGAGTAAGTTCTTGGAGAATGGTGGTTGATACAATAGATCCAGAGGTATTTTTCAGACACCAACTTTTTCCTATACGTTTCCATCTTTACACTCAAAGATTCTCTCTGTTCTCTGTTTACATTCCTGACAGGCTGATAGACAGTGGTATTGGATTCAGAATTTGCTCCAACAGTCAACTTTGTTTTAATAACACAGTCACTGTCATCACAGATACAACTACTCGCACAAAAGTCACAACAATCGTGTCCAGTAACAGCAGAAATAAAATTGCCTGGAAAGTTTTGATACATTTACTTTATCCTGCATTCTTTGACATATTCTATGTAGTTCTTCACATCTGAGGAACAATGTGCAGCCATTAAACCATTGTGCAAAAGGACACTTGCTGTGCTCATCATCTAGGCCCACCCTTCCTCATTTTTGAACTTGACACTCCAAATGTTTTTGAGGGTCCAATGTGAATGACATAATGCACCACTGAACAGTTGATCCCCACAGCAAAAGCCACTCTACAATCAAAAACTCTCATGTGACCGATTTACTGGGCGAAATTATCCAAAACATGTTTCTTAACTGTGTCTGGAGTACCAGCATGGAACATTTCCACCATTCGCTGCTTTGCATCTGGTTTTCTATTGACATAGTACAAGTCATCAGAGAGCGAGTCAACAAAGGTTCTGTAAACTGCTAGGCCGGGTACACTGTTAGGGAGCACTCCCGATAAAGCATTAAGTACTTTGCAAACACACTTCACCGCAGCATAAAAGTCTGCCACTATTTTCACACAGGTGGACTTTCGTCAGTGCATATTTTTTCATAATTTATGCAAAATTATATACCCTGGCAGCAGGATCCTGGAACAGTATTAATGACAGGGTTACGCAGATATTGCTTATCCACGTGCAACAAAGGAAATAGATGTCTACACACAGGTAATTTTTGCATTAACACAACCATACAAACAAAACAAACTGAGGATCAAAGTCTCATTTAAATATAAAAAACTGATCTGAATTGACTTGTTACTTCTTGAGTAATTGACACAATATTGAATAAAGCCATCGGATTTGTTACAGTGTATAAGAAACAATAATGTAAGGGTAATATTGATCACTACTCGAATTTACATGTTAAATAGTGCTCTTGGCAATCATTATGGAACGGCATCTATAGATCTGCGTCACTGACAAACTCACAGGTCCCAACAAGCCTTGCATGCTCACAAAGGATGCGGATGCATGTCATGTCCCCTGACTCTAGACTGGTGTTAGTTTATTCTTTCCATCATACAAAGATACTTTTACAACTTAAGAAAATAGAGAATTCGCACTACCCTCTGATTTACTAGGAAATGCCATCACTCAACTAGTAACTTAGTTGGTTCTATAAATTTTTTAACAATATAAACCAGCAGAATGTATAGAATGCCACAGAAACAAATGGGAAGCTGAATGGTTTGGAATTGTGGTCGAAGTTGGTCTTATCTGTATGCAAATCCTCTACCCTTTTGCTTACTTTCCAACAAACTGAAATATCCTGGCTTTTTTTACGACTTTTCGATTTGCCTTATTACTTTTGTGAAAGCTGAATTCTTTGATGTGAATGTAAGCTTTCAAAAGGAAAAACTTTAAGAAAATGTTGTGTTTACAACTACTGTGTTACATATCTATTTCATTCCACTCATACCTATATGCAAATTCCCCTTAATTCGGCAGATCTCGTGGGAGACAAAAATGTCGCCTTTGATTTCTCAGTTGCTTGCCTTCTTGGGCACCCTGTTTATTTTGACTATCGGGATTTTTTAAGCTTCACTTCAGACTTTTCATTCTTCATTTTAATGTGGAAAGGTTTTGAGAAATGCTGTTAACTTAATTCATGCAATACACTGTCAAGACTGCATAACTTTATCTTTCTGGAATCTTTTGTTCTTCTATTGTCTCCAAAACAATCAAGATGTTTCACCAATTTCCACCTACAAATAATAGGAGAAATATGATTGATACAAAATGACTCGTTTCTATAGGCGCGATTCTGTAATGTTTCTCTGTCATTGTTTTTAAAGTTGCACTGTCAATTTTGGCTTGAAAGCTCGGAAAGCAAGGTGCCTTTTGAACAAAATCCAGAACCGCTTAGTTGTTTTCAGGTGCCCAGACCATTTGTTGCCCTCCTTTTTCAGTTAAACAGAATACCCCAATAGTGTATGTGGTACCGTAAGCAAGGGTCCATCTCAGTAACAACGCATCTTTGCCCACTTTTTCAAGCACAAGACTGGCTCCTAAAAACGTGGATGTGCGGCTGAAAAGAAATCTTATCCTCCTAGAAGGCTTTTTAGCATTTACAGGGTCTAAAGGTTCTGCCAGGTCCGAATTGCTACAGTCTGATGAACTGTCACCCTTTTCCACCTGACCAGGCTTAATCTGTCAAAACAACATGAAATTAGTATTGTTTAGGTTGATGACTGAGATACTGTTGTAGAAGATCATTATTAATGCAAAAGGGGGCCAAAAAATATTTTCCAGCGCTCCTTTTCAATTTTAATTGATTGTCATGCTTTCTGCTCTTTTTAGACTTCACAGAACCCTCTTCCTTGCAACCTACGCCAACTACATATTTACGTACGTACGTGGACTGGAGTTGTTGGAGGCAGTTTCATTTCAGCATTGCGACCAGAGAGCCAGTAAATGGACACAAAGACTGCTGAAAACCAGAAACTAGCTTGAGGCTAACTAACATTCATTCTTTCATTGTACTGATGCTATTCTGGGCGCGCGCTGCAATCCACACTTACTACTTTTTAACTGCATCGTTTATAAAGGTTTCAACTCTAAATTACTGAGATATATACTGCTTGATTCACATTTTTAAGCCTTCATCCTACCTTGACATTGGAAAAATCCACCTAGCGGATCCATGTGGCTCATTGGATCCTTGATCTTCTCTTTCTTCCTCTGCAATCAACCTGATTTTTTTTCACGTGAAACTACTGATGAAAATGCCACGACGAAGAAAGACTTTTCAAACTCAATTTGAATCTGTCACATCGTGGTATGAAAAAAATCGTGGTCTTGCTGTGTTTTAACTTCGAACCCTGACACGTCATTCACTGTGTCAAATATTAAACGTATCCATTGATCATGACTGATAAATAACTCTAGATAACTGTGAAACACGAGGAGAGTAGAGAAAAACTTATAAAAACAGTGTTTAAAAACTAGGAATTGCTGTTCTACATTTTAAATTAAGGCTGTGTTTTGTGCGAAATTGGGTATTGCTGTACATTAATGAAAACAACAACTGCAGCACATAGCTGATTTGATGTGATAAATTCACTTTACTTTGTCTTTCCTTTAGAAATCTGGTGCAAAATAAACAAATAATTGAAAAAGTACTATGAATATCGACTCGCCAAACGTTGCTTAGAGGGAAGACTCGAAGGCTTCGAGCTTTCTTGATGGTTTTCTTTTGCTCTTGTACGCAGATACAACACTACACTTTCCAAAGTAATTGATTGTCACGCCCCACTTAAGACTAAGACTGTGAAAGTTAGACCTGCAGTTCCTTGGTACAACGATGATATAAAGGCCGCTAAACGCTTGCGACATAAGGCTGAGAGAACAGGCCATCCCTCAAGGTGTCCACCACCAACTCAGGTGTGGGGTAATCATCTAAAGGAGCTTTCACGAAACCGTCTGCGTATTGGCGGGCCCAAATGCTCTCTTGCTTGGGGTGAGGCTTTGCAAACTCTGGTGCAAAAGGGTCAACCCGAATCTGTTCCAACCGAATCCTGTGGGAAGAATTTCTTCTAAGATCGCAGAAATTGTAGTTGTGGTGGTTGCCCACCCACTGCCCATTCTTGCTCCAAAAATCTTCCGGGACGTCAGAGCCAGTTAAGTCGAGACGGCATTCTTGTTGACCAAAATTAGCCCTCATGTAGGAAATAAGCAAAACAGCAAAGTGGCACGAGATAAGCACATCTACGTAGGTTTAACGCGTAATAAAATTTTTACGCAGACTTAACTGGGGTTGGCGTTGTACATAATTGAACCAGATGGCCAGGAAGTGGGTGACAATGGCTGCGTACTTCACTCTTGTCTTCAGGGAAGCGACGCTGCTGCAGAAGATTTCCACATAGTACCAGACTATTAAGAGATATGTCTTTGTCCCAAACCAAGTTGGATTAGGCTGCTGGCTGCCACCGTCTCTGTTCATTAGCCTTTCAAGACAATTCCTCACTTTAGGAAAGGAAAGTTTCTGCACAGAAGCCCAATTCTGTCTGTCCCGACGCACTATGTCACTTGATCCTAAACCATGCTCATCTAACGGAAAGACATCATGGACGAGCTTCAGGTGATTCATGTGCTCAAGGTATGGGCCCATAGTTAACACTCGAGTTGCGTGATCAAGGGGATTCAGCAGCTTCTTCTGATTATGAATATAATTCTGGTCACATAATTCATGGAGCACATAGAATCCATCGGGTTGGTCTTCTCTACGGCAGATGAAAATGAATCCCAAGTCAAGAGATATTGGTTGGAATTTGTGGTCAATGACTTCACTGTTACAGAGCTGAAGCATCATCTTCCTCCTTCTAGAATCGCCGTCAGAGCTGTTGCCTATCAGAGGGCCTACAATAGGTTCTATTTCAGCCTCATAGAGCCTTTGTACTCCTGGCCATTGCCTGAAGACAAAATCCGAGTCAAACTTGTTACATGTAGCCATAATTAACACAGGTAGGCGAGGTAGTTTTGGGTGGAGGGGATTCAGGATAATAGCTTGTGCGAACGTCCCAATTTTGTAGCTGTTAAACGCCGATGTTATGGCCTTGTAGCCTTCTTCCCCATCACCAACTGGCACACAGAAGGAATCAAGACACTGATAATGATGATCACCATTGACACCACAGAAACCAAGGACCTCATCTTTACCTTCATTGTAGGTAACCTGACCAATGATGGCAGTCTCGTCTTCAGCTGCCAAAACCAGAACTGACAACAAACCATGAATTTTTCTCATACACACATGCAAGCTTCTTAAAATTTTTTAACGGGATTCCTCCATTTAATGCGACGCGGTGCTGACTATGCCATCGGTAGATTGAATGCACTTCCGGTCCACACAGGTTTAAAGCACAAAATTAGCAAGCCGGGGCCTACCCCAGAGGAGGATAACCTCTAGGAAGAGTTTGAAAGATGCCTGTAACAGCATTGATCCACACACAACAGACGTTTCAACTCCATTTTATTCGTAGAGAACTAGTAGGTAAAACCTGGGTGAAAAAAATTACAAAATGCGCCTTGTAATGATGCGAAGTCAACAACATTGAAAATGCAAGTAGCAAGAGAAATTAAATTTCACATTGTTCATACACACGTTGTTGTTCGTTCTCTGCCGTTCTGAACATCGACACTGTCCTTTGTCGACTAAGATAAACCTGAACGAAAATCTCGGACGAAAATACAGGCACCATAACACAACGACACCATCTGACAAAAGCACATGGTCCTTCCATCCGCGCAAGGGATGATGGGTGTAAATGGCAAAAACCGCTGGCTCAAAACAGCACTGAAGGTTCAACAACCTTAAATCGTAGTGAATTAATTACTGTCTGGAAAAACAACAAGATTAACATAAAAGTTCCTGACACAATGCCTGATAACGTCTACCATTCTTTTGGACGTGAAAGTTTCTCACAAACGTCGTCAACACTCCTGTTAATGTCTGCTTATCGTCCAGTATCGTCGAAGTTGGCTTGAAAAATGCCGTTAATTGTCGCGAGGAAACGGATCGTAGTCTGCTCATGTTCTGTTTGTGGGTAGCACTTCCTACATGCTGTGACAGATTACCAAACAAATTTCCAATCAATGAAATTTCTTTGGTACACCCTCGACAGACCACACTGCTTGTCTTGTGGATGAAAACGTCTGTGAATTTTTCGTCAATCTGTGCTTTAATCTTCGCCAGATCAGCTGGAATGTTTGAATCCCTTGCATGGGCAATCATAACATTCGTCTTATGCAATTGTGTGCAAGTAGGGCCCCTGTTGAGCATTTCGTAATGCAATTTCGATTTTGTAGAAGCTGCAAAATGCAAAGGGCTTGTTCCTTTTAAACTTAAAGGCTACATTTTCACAACCTATACCCTCTTTAGAGACTACCGCATCAATTTTCTTTTGTAGTTCTAAAGCTACACCATTGGACTTGTTCATACGCTTTGAAGTGGCTTCTTTTTCTTGTGTGTGTGAGCCAAGGTCTTCCTGAATTTCCACCTCATCATCGACACTAACCTCGCTTGAGTGAGGCTCGTTGGACTGCTCTTTACTAGGCGTGCCAAATTCTTCTCCAACAGCACTGTCGTCATCAATACTGACTGAGCAGTCTGAGCAGGGTTTGTCAGTTTGTTTCATATCAGCGCTGTCACCTTTACCTCGTTCATCGTTATTATCTCGAGGGACCATTTTTGGGGCTCATTCCAATGGTTCTTCACAAGAATGCTTTGCTGGGGGATGCCCACAGTATTCACAAAGAAGACCTTCTTGTGTCTCATATCTCATATTCATCACTTTGGCAACTTAAGCATTGCCCTCTTTTAACTCCTCTTTTGTCTTTGCCCATATTTCCTTCGGAACAATCCGGTTAGCAATTATCGGAAAAGATTTTGTTTTCTGTAGGAACATATTTTGTTTTCGAGTTAATTTAACTGGTTGTATTGTTGCTACGGTAACTATTTATGTCAAGGAAATTACCACAACTTGTTGACCAATAGTAGGCTATTGGTTTGATACCATTATCGGAGCAGCAAATGATTAACAGTGCCAAAACTGAATAAGGATTGGAAAGTGCTAGAAACCATTATGAGCCATCTTAAGTTTAAAACGTGCATGCATATAAATTAGGTAACACATACATTTCATGCTACCGGCATGATCAATAGGAGTCACTATCAACATTATCTTAAATCGAATCATAGATTGCTGGCATGACAATAACTCACAACAATTTCCGCTGAACGTCTCTGGACATGTGAAATAGAGGTTCGATTCTTGCACTAAACTAAATCCCGGGCACTAAGAAGCGATGGCAGGACCAGGGATGATGAAAACGTCGATTCCTTGAAAGATGCGGAAGACACTGCTATAATCAAGGTCCATTGTGTGGTTAAGGGATACCAAGAATGTAAATTCAATGTTAACACTGGAGAGGAATTTTTCGCGTTGAGATAGCATGATAAAAAATGATGAATTCGATACCCTGTTTAAGACAAAAATCCTGAAAAACATATCCTGGCTGGCCGTACATTCCCATTAAGCCCTTATAGGGAAGTACCCCCCAGGGCTTCAAGCAGCGTTAAGGTTGATAGCGTAACATTCATTTCCTTCCAAGAAAATTATCAAACTGCCGACATATATTTCTACTCATTTCATGTTATTCCTCTCAATAAAACAATATCCAATTAGTGTCAACTAGCTTCTTCCAAATTCATTTCCTAACGCAACTGCTTCTACTTAAGGCCTGGTTTCTATATGATCTCTACAATCGCTGTGATTCCTGAGAAAACAGAATAGACACATCGCGGTTCTTCCCACAGGTTGCTTGTCAAGCTCACCGCTGCATCCAGTGCTAATAAATAGCAATGGGAGAAACAAACGTGTGTAAAGAAGTGGCAAGTTTTTTTTCGTCAAATGCAACAACACCCTGAATTTCAGCCATTTTCTCCAGTAACAAACTCTCACCACTTCCCAACTGAAGGACACAGGTAAAATTAACACCAACTTTTTAAACAATGCTATTTCCACACTGTAGGAACAGCATTTTTGAAAAAGTTGAAGAAAATACTATGTCAAGAGAAAACAGTTGTTTCAATATTCACAATTCAAAACAATATGAAACGTTTGCTTGCTATTAAAGGGTAACAACTTCATCTGTGAACTGCGCATCGTAAAATTTGCAACCGAGTTTTTACACTTACTTATCACCTTAAACATTATAAATTGCAACTAATTACGTGAAAAATAGCTTTAAAGTCAAAATAATTGATTCAATGTTTAACTTACACATCTTTCTACTTGTAAGCTCACCAAACAGACAAAAGGAGAAGTAGACCTATTTTCCAGCGAATTTGAAAGTTAACGATGCACCTTGTCTTTCAAAGTCGCTTGGAAATCATACTGTTGGTTATCAAAAAGATTGATTTTCAAAGTGTAAAAACAAGAATTTTTTATTGGCTCATCTTTGTCTTAACATCGATAACTAATTGACAGATGATCAAGTGCAGTATCCTGGCATCCAGTTGAAATATTTTCAACTTCTGTTCGCTTGTCTGTGATGATTATTTGACTGTTAATTTGTAGTCTTATTTCGCGTAAGACACCACTGTACAATTTGCCGAATTCCCTACAAACACGCCAAAATAATCTCTCATTTCTTGCCCAAACTTATTTATTTATTTATTTATTTATTTATTATTTTCCCACAATAAAGATTACACAAGCATTACATTATACAAAGATGTGGCGAGGGGACCTCAGAAAACCACAAGGCTTGTACGAGGAGGCCCCCTCGTTACAATAATATTAAGCAATAGAACTATAACAACACACAACAACGGACAGTACAAGACGCATTATCGATATAGTAGAAAATCAAAAACTTTCGTTTTAAACGATTGCAATGTAAAAATCGAAGTGACTGAGTTTGGTAAAGAATTCCAAATTTTAGGGCCTTGGAACAAAATAGAAAATTGTTTGGTGTTAGTTCGGCAGGCATGAGAACGGAAATGCGAGGAACTTCTAGTATTATAATTATGAATATTGCTACTAGTAACAAAAAGGTTCGAAAAAAGCGGTGGCAGTAATTGATGATAATATGAAAACATAAATTGTGCAGTATAGAATGAATTAATGTTGTATATGTCCAAAATCTTTAAACGGAAAAATAATGGTTCAGAGTGCGCGCGAAAATCTGCATTTGTAATAATTCGTACTGCTCGCTTTTGTAGAAGAAAAATTCTATTAAGGTTTGTTACATAAGTGGAGGACCAAACTGTGGTACAATATGTTAAATAAGGATAAATTAAGGTATAATAAAGAGACTTTTTTGTTGTTTCAGAAAGAAAGAAACGAGACCTAAACATGACGCCAATAGATTTTGAAATTTTCTTACATATATAAGTAATATGCGGCTTCCACGTTAGATGCTCGTCGATAAAAACCCCTAAAAATTTAACTACCTTTACTTGTTTTAATAAAACCTCATCGTACAAGACAGGATTTATTGGGAAGCCGACTGGTTTTTGCCTTGCTGCAAAAATGATATAATTAGTTTTCGTTATGTTAACAGAGAGCTTATTTGCTTTCATAAAAAGATCAATTTGAGATAAATCATTATTTACGGCAGAAATAGCACAATTTAAATCGGGATTAGAATAAAACACACTAGTATCATCTGCAAAAAGCATAGTTTCAGCAAGACGAGTAGCACAAGGGAGGTCATTGATATACAAAACAAACAATAATGGTCCTAATATAGAACCTTGAGGGACTCCACAGCTCAGAGTCAGCCTAATAGAACAAGTCTCTTTGTACTGGACGAACTGCACGCGATTTGACAAATAGCTTTTCAACCAGCTAAGTGCTAGCCCATGAATCCCATAATGCTCAAGCTTAGACAAGAGTATTTGATGGTCTAAAGTGTCAAATGCTTTTGATAAGTCTAAGAATATGCCAACTGTATATTCGCTTCTGTCAATAGCAGTTGCAATTTTATTAATAAGATGAATTAAAGACAGCGCTGTAGAATATTTTTTACGAAATCCAAATTGGCAACAGTATAAGATATCTAAACGATCTAAAAAATTTGTAATACGATTGTGCATAACTCTTTCAAAGAATTTAGAAAAATTAGAAAGAAGCGAAATTGGACGGTAGTTAGTGAAATACTGGGAATCACCAGCTTTAAATACCGGAATCAGTTTAGCAATTTTCAGTTCATCAGGAAATACTCCTTTAATAAGAGACAAATTGATTACATTGGCCAAAGGCTGAGAAATGAGATCAAAGGTGCTTTTTATTATGTCCATTGAAACGTTATCATATCCAGGCGACTTTCCAGATTTAAAAGAGTTGCATATTTGATTTAGTTCCGAAATATTAGTTGGATTTAAGATAAGCGACTCATTAACAGAAACGCCAAGAAAACTACGAAAAGATACTTGTGTGTCTGGAATTTTCCTTGCTAAATTCGGACCTATGTTGGTGAAGAACTTACAAAAGCAGTTAGCTATTTCTTGTGGATCATTTAACAGTTTTCCATCAGAGAAAAAGGAATTTGGCAGAGCTGCTTTTCTGCTCGGTTTGTTGATTACATCATTGATTAGTTTCCAAGTTTCTTTCAGGTTATTTTTAGCCTTCTCAAATTTTGTATCATAGTACTTTCGTTTAGCAATTTTTATAAGATGATTCAGTTTGTTCCGATAGCGTTTGTATTTTAACTCAGTAGTTGAGTCCCTAGAATTAATGAACTGCTTATAGAGTTTATCTTTTTTCCTGATAGAAACAAGCAGAGATTGCGTTATCCAAGGGGAGCGCATTACTTTCTTTGTTTTAAGTTTTATCGTTTTTAATGGAAAGCTTTGATTGTATAATCGAACATACTCACTCACAAAACTATTATAACATTCATTAGTATCGCTTTCATCGAAACGTAAATTCCAATTAACACGAGAAAGAGAGAGCCGAAAATTGCTCTTATTTCTTTCTGAAAAATCTCTTTTAGTGAGATATTTAGTTTGGCTATTTTTCGACGCTATTTCTGTCTCATCCACTTCATAAACAAAAACCGGTAGATGGTCAGAAATATCATTAATAACAATACCATTGAAATGTTTACACCTTACATTATTCGTGAATATATTATCAATAAGTGTGGCCGAATGAGCAGTGATCCGAGTCGGTCTATTGATTAGAGGAATGAACATATGGGAAAATAGACTATCAACAAATTCTTGAGTAGGGGCATGATCGGAATAGTGAAACAGATCTATATTGTAGTCTCCACCCAAATAACAATATTTGTCATTTCTAGTTATTTTAGCAAGAATCTCATTAAATTTTTCCAAAAAGTCCCGAGTGTTATAATTAGGCGGACGATAAACAGTACCAACTATAATATTTTTCCCATTGGGAATGTTAATTTCAACAAAAAGAGTTTCGATCACTTCAGGTTCAGAATAATTACAATCGCGGCATAATTTGTATTCTAAATCGTCAAGTAAATAAAGACCTGCTCCACCGGCGGACTTGCTATCGCGGTGGTTCGAAATAAATTTATATCCAGGTATTTCCACCTGGTCCGACGTAAGCTCAGTTAGCCAGGTTTCCAATACGCATATGGCAGAAAATGGATTTTGCAAATGACTAAGCAGGAATTTAAATTTATCTAAATGACCGATTAGGCTTCGTGTATTAATATGAAATACAGAGAAGCAAGGAGAATTTGAACTATTAGTTAGCTTAACATTAATTTCATCCTCAGTATAATAATTACTAGGAGGAGGAGAAAAAGTAAACTGTTGATCTGGATCTAACTCATTAAAGAAAAACTGATTAGAGACAGACGAAATATCAATTGGGTTGTACAGAAGAGAGCTTAATCGTTCGCTATCATAATGTAGAGGTCCATGTGTCATTTCATATAAAGCAATATTAAAATCGTTATTGCCTAAATGAGAAAAAGGGAGCTCAGGCTCAGGCTTCAGTGAATCTTGTTTACCGAAAGCAGTTAAATCTCCTTTCTTGACAAGATATTTCTTGCATTTTCTCCAGTACAACGCCTCTCTGTAACGGATCCAGTGAAATCCTAATTTAGCCTCCTTGGTATCTGGCGAATGATTTCTGCCTATACCCGGCTAATTTTTGGTTCCTTGTGACTTTCTATTGTAACTTCTAAAAAACGAGTGTAATTCATTATTCATATTTGTTTAAAAGAACCCATTATTATTATTATTTTTTTATTTTATTATTTTGCCACACAGAGTAAATTACAATTAGAATAAAAAAGATAGTAAATACGTTACTTACTATTAAATTTAAAACGAGCAATACAACTTGGAAGGGGAGACTGTGGCGGGGAAATCTCCAAGAAGCCGAGCTTATGAGGAATAGAGTTTTCCCCCCACGGGCAATTTAAATACCAGGCGGCATTTAAAAGTAAAGAAAAAACGTGTATTTTAAGTATGTGTGTTTGGAGAAAAATATAGATATAAGGTGTTAAGGTATTTAGGTTGTATCTTGTCTGACCCTTAAAAATGGTTTGATCAGACGCTTGAATATATTAAAAGTCGGGGTGTTTTGATGTTGTTCGGTAATGAATTCCATATTCTAGGACCTTGAAACAGGATAAAAAATTTTTAATATTTGTTCTACAGGTATGAGGTCGGTAAAAGTCAGAGTATCTTGTTGAATATTGATGAACCTGATTTCCAGTATGAAAATTTGAGTAAAAGCAATAGGTAAAGCGTCATTATGATATAGGTACATGAAAGAACTTACTTGGAGCGAGTATATACTAAAAACATCAAGAATATTCAAATTTGCAAAAAGAGGAGTTTACTTGAAGCCTTGTAGTCAGCCTTAACAGATCGCCCGGACTGCTCTTTTCTGTAGTCGGTAAATTCGTTGCAGGTTGGTGACATAGGTCCCAATTAAATTGCAGTAAGTAAGATATGAATAAATAAGTGTATAGTATAGTGTAAGAAGGGATTTTGAGGACAAATAGTATTTAGCTTTATAATGTTACCCAACAGATTTAGAAATCTTAGCTGCAATAAAATTAACATGAGTTTTCCACATAAGGTGCTGATCAATATAAACACATCCAGGTCACTATGTTCAAAAACTATACTGGTGTCATCAGCAAATAATATAAATTCGAGTTCGTTAGAGCTAGAACAGGCCGGGAGATCATTGATGTAAATAATAAAAAAGAGGAGGCCTAGTATAGAGCCTTGCGGTACGCCACAAATTTGTCTTAACGCATCGGATTTAGAATCGTCAATTTGGACGTATTGTATTCTATTACGAAAATAGTCAGTTATCCGTTGATGGGCTCTCCCAGTGATGCCACATGCTTCCAATTTTGATAGCAATATTGCGTGATCTAGGGTATCAAAGGCTTTTGTTAAGTCAAGAAATATTCCAGCTAAATATTTTTGGCAGTCAACGGCATTAGCAACTTTGTTCACAAAATTAATCAAAGTGTGGGAGGTAGAGTGGCCAGGATGAAAACCGAATTGATGTTTAAATAACATGTCATTTGAAATATAACATTAACTTTATAAACAAAATAAAAAAGTATAAATCTTGCATTAACAGTTTTTCGCGAGAGCAATATGTTGAAGCTTTTCAAAGATTTTTCCCTGTACTTAGATGTGAAACGTGCTACCCCCTTTAGCTTTTCTGGGACATACACAACTAAGGAAGCAACCTAGTCGAAAGTAAGCCAATTCGGTAACGTTTTCTCCCACAACTCACTGAAGATAATAATTCCACTGGGTTTGTTACAAAGACATGCATTGTACCTGAGGGAGGGAACTCTTGGGAATTATTTGCGATCGTGGGCCGCCCGTTTCCTCAATTCATTACGCCATTTCAGACCAAAACGTGATTTCCCAGACCCATTTTCAGACCAGGCATAGAGAGGGGATAGGGAGGGAGGGAAAACGGGAGAGAGATCGGGGAGAGAGAGTAGGGGACGCCTGCTATAAGAACCCCCTTTTGTTCATTTCTGTGGATGCTGGTGTCCGCAAATTCCTGATTGGCTGAGCTGTAATGAGTAACTTATCGGCTTTTATCCTGGCATGTATTAATGAGACACAAACACGATGTTTGAGCAAATGTGTTTTTCTGGCATATGCTTTGGAAGATCAAAATTACTCCAATCATGTAGGAACTTCACGTTAAACTTGAACTAGAACCAACTGTAATAGCTTGGTTACCCAGGAGAGATGCTCAGGAGGTTTTGTATACCGGATTTGTCCTAACACCGAGTGGCCATTCAAAGCGATTACGATTCTTGCCACACATCTGCAAGGCCGATATTTACAAGAGCACCTTTTCCACAAAAAGATATACCATCGTAGACTGTTCGCAATCCCCTATTTTTTCGCGAGCTCGTCGAGATATAGTGCGTCTTACCATTAATGGAAGCCATCTTGATTTTCAAAGGTACCTAGGGGGTGGGCTTCAGGGATTATAGCTGTAGGGGGAGGGGGGCGAGAAAAATACAGAGACTGTAATAACATCACTGCAGCTTGCGTTCATGGAGCACATAGTACTAGCAACGCAGGCGTTTGATTGGTCATTGGACAATAGATGTTAATCTGCGTTGACAACGGGTTTAGTTGAAATTGCAACACTGACAAGTCATTGTTTCTATAACACGTACGCTTTAAGGCACATCTTGCACTAACATGACGAATGTTTGGTATTCTGAGGATAAATTACGTAAGCCAACATGCTTTTGAATACTTGAGCCTCCCAGACAGCTGAAAACCCAATCGAAAGCCATGCTGAAGCCCATTAAGGACGTAGGAGACAGCCTCTCAATCGGGGTGCCCAGACAAATCCATAGCAAATTCCGCGAGGTTCAGGGGGCTCACCACAGAGACTGGATGGAAGGAGGGGGATGCTAATAGGAGAATCAAGGGAAAACAAAACAAAAACTAAACTTTTGAGTGAATATTAAACATTTTATTAGCAAATCACACAATGCAAGAAAAGCTGAGTAAGGAAGATGCTAAGTGCAAAACAGATTGAACTAAAATTAAGCTACATACAAGCACAGAAAAAAAATTACAAGCGAGGTACCTAAGTAACAAAGCCAATCCACAAGAAAAAAAACAAAAGAAAAGAAAAGCAAAATAATAACCTAATAATATTAATGAAATAAAGAAATGAAATGTAACTGACAAGCTGAAACAGAGTGACAGAAATCAATGATACGAAGAAAAACCAAATAACAACAAGAGGGTGGGGAATAACATCTCTAAATAACCCTGGCCAGTCTCAGCGAAAACACTCTAAGCATGGTGACATTTGCTTCCCGAGGAGGAAGTCACAGCTGAAGGGGACAAAGCACACACTTTTCCTTCCTCCCGAGGATACTTAGGCCACGAAGTTGGACAAACTGCTGCACGATGCGAACCAGAACAGGAGGAGCAGCAGTGTGTGTAGTGGCAGATGGAGAGAGGTGAAGTGCAACGCCCCATTGCAAGACTTGCAAACCACAATACTTCCTGAAGAACCAGTCGGTTCCCAATCAGAAGAATCATTAGATGAGGGCGAACGGAGGCTCCTACTGCATGAAAATTAAACAATTGAGTGTTCATACACGAGCAGTCAGTGAACTGTGTGGCCGCCGTGTGCTCACAAAAGGCCTGATCATAGGCCAGCCAAACACGGCCGTGAAAATGCTGATGGGTACAAAGGATAAGAAGCTGGTATTGCAAAAGATCCCTCCAGCGGTGGGGAAAGTGCGACACCAAGATGAGGGGCAAGATCGCGAACGCTTTGGTTCAGGTAGTGATATGCTCAATTCTTTGATGTGATTTCTTAGGCTGCAACATCAACGCCATACGATTATCGAAGAGAAGCTGCGCCTGGGGTTCACAGGTTTACAGGCAACAGATCGCCCAGATCAATGTACTTGCTGACCACAATCTGAGACACAAGCTTTGCCGGAACTGGAGAAATGCCAGGTCCAACAACAAACGGTTGATCCGCCATGACCAAAGCAGCAGGTGTCAGCAAGCTCGTTTTTTGCATATTCTGTAGAGAATTGTAAAAGATGTTTAAATAACTTACCTCAACGGACCTTGATCAATCGACTGCACATCCTCCAACATCGGCTCGAATTTAGACTCAACTTTTCTTTAAATGGAAGTGCAAGAAAGAGACGTCAGCTTCGCAACTTTACAGGCATTCCCAATTTAACAGAAACTTGTAATATTTACCTTAACGGTTGTAGTCAACTTCAAACTGTCTCTCTGTTCTGACAGTTGTAGCTTTCTTGCCTGTGGAATGTATCAAATAAAAAAAATATCATGGAGAACATTAATATTCAGTTACAAATTTTCTTCTATTTCCAAGTACGTGTAATAATTTTTTTTGCAATGGAAACGTTGGGGTTGAATACATACTCTATATCTCTTGTATACCCTCACTGAATGTGATTTAATTACGGCAATGAAAATGAACTATGTAGAGCATCTACTATTTACACCAAAGGCAATTTTTCTGGAGTTGTTTTGTTGTTAATAAACAAATTAATGAATCGGTGATAAAAAACTTTTCGCTTCGGTCATGTCCTGAGATTTTGAATCTGAAATCTAAAGGAATTACTCAGTGTATGCGAATAATTAAAAATATAGGCCGTTTTAGTAGACAAATGGGGTTTTCAACGAATCTGGATACATTCTTTGACCTTCGCGTTCAAATTTGAATGAATAAGAAATTATTGTTCGTAACTTTTTTAGAGTAAAAGTTTTACCTTCACACTTGTGTTGCTTCTACATAGTTTGATATTTAGGGTTATTTAATTTTTTTTCAAGCAATAAGCCAATACGCATCTGATATCCTCATATTTATTCCAGTTTTATTGCGGCTTAAATCTTTGAAATTATTCTATAGCAACTAGGCGGAATACCACCGAGTAATGGTTAGGTACTTTCGTATTTTCCGTACTCATATTTTCTTTACATTTTGACCTGTGATCTGTATGGGATGAATCCAGAAACACTTATGTATCTGGTTACTCGAACGAACAATTAGTCTTTATCCTCATTTTAAAATTGATAATTACCCTTGCTCCTTGCTCTTTACTTTCATTTGACCTTGGCCTTGGTCTGTTTTCCATTGTTGGCTCCTTTTCCTGCCACAAGAAGAGACTCTCAAAGCTGTACTATGCCTTTGAATGCTTT
>OZ037778.1:28416010-28481010 GCA_964035525.1 Porites cylindrica | reverse complement strand
TTCAACCAAATCCTTTCTAATTTCCAGTGAATGCTATCCTACCCAAAGACAATCTAACCTACTGTTGACGGTTTGTTGTTCTGTGACTAGTTCCTATCACACAAGTTATCTCAGCCAAGACTCTTCTCTCACCCAATAGTAAATCTGTTCAAATATCCAAAGTTTAGGCCAAATAACTCCAATGCTGGAACATACTTGTAAAAACGGAGTATACCATCTAAAAGGTGGTACTATAGTTGACCCCCGATAACTCAAACCTTCTGGGTAAGTAAAAAAAAGGTTGAGTTGTCGAGAGTTTGAAACAAATGACCAAAAATAAGAAAATAAGCAAATGGGTGGGGAGGTAATACAACTGAGCAACAGAGTATACAGGAATGGACACTGACAAAAAGTTAATACGAAGAATTGGCTCGTCAGACTTCAGTACACAATTTTTTTTTCCTGACTTTTCTCACGTTTTTAACATGGTTTGAGTTATCAAGGGTAAAATTACACTAAATGTATGAAGGATATCCAGGGCAAATCAACTTTGGATCGAGTTAGCAAGGTTCAAGTTATCGGGAATCAATCTGAAACATTATCTGCAAAAACATCCCTGATCTTTGGGTACTCACTGAATTATTCTACAGGAGGACTGCAAACACTTCGTCCACCACAGGGTACTCGCATCAATTTTTTTTCATTGTAACCTGCAAAGTTGGTAATTAGGACACAGCAACAGACAGAAAATGCCAAGAAATGGTTACACACCATAAACTTAAATCAAATAGAACCATTCTGAAAGCTTTTGTTTGTCCTAAGCCATGAAAATATCAATTGGTGGCGTAATGATGGCCTCCATTGTAAAAGTGAATTACATGATGGGACTTACTCTTTGCTCAGTCAAACAGGTGAGTCACAGAACACTATCAAAATGCTGATGTCTGTATTTTAAGGTTAGAATGATTATGTAATGGAATTCGTTTGTTTCATCTAATGAGAGAATGTATTTGCTTGAAACTTCCACGCTACATCACATCTTGAAGCAGAAAACTTTATCAGAAAGACCTTGATATGCTGAAAACAAAATAAAATGAATGTTTTTGTGACCTGTGCCCTGAAGAAAATGTCCTTTGTAAAAACTATTAAAGAGAAATGTCAAAATAAATGTTATCAAACATTTAAACACTCTGATTGGAAGTAGAGGTACGGTTCTTGCTTCCTTCTGATTCAGACTCAAAATAGTCCTTTCCTGATTTAATTTTTTTAAAAATAATTTTACGTTTATTGACAAAACACATATTACAGTTGCAAAATTTTAAACAAAAAGAAAATATATAACGATATTACAGATTGGATCAAAATTACTTTAAGACAAGAAAGAATAATACAGCAGTTTTAATAATTCGCACAGTAACATAAGACCTGCTATACTAGCTAATTGAAGGAGGGGGTTTTTCGAAATCGTATCTCCAAGTGATTTTCGCCTTAAATTCATCCAAAGATAAATCTTTAGGAGCTAACTTATTTATGTACAAGTAATATTTAGCAAACAAAAGAGTAAAATCGAGCTCTTTGTCAATTGCCGATGAGCTTTGATTCTGTCTATCATTATTAAGACCATAAATTAATTCACTTGAGGATGGCGCAAAGGAGGTGGCATTTTCGACATTGAACCATTTGATTACTTCTGAAAAAAACCACTTGGTCCAGTGGCAGTTACAAAAAGTATGAATTACTGAATCATTTTCTCTGCAGTAAGGACAAAGCGCATTTTCTGCGATACCATACGTAAACAGTTCTCTTTTTGTGACAACAATTCTATGTAAGAGTTTAAAGTAGAATTCTCTTAGTTCGTTATCTCTGCAAATATTTTTCACACGGGAGAAATGATGCCTTGCAAGTATTATTTCAGGAAGGAGGTCTCTTTCCCATTTCATGTTAGCATTTATTTCATGTTGATCTTTACTAGTCAAGAGCCAGTAGTAATTTCTATTTTTCATTTGAAGTAAATCTAATGAAATGTCCCCCGAAAGCTGGAGGGAGCTTTCGAACAAAATACTAGTTTTATCAGTGTGGTATCTCCGAGCGTCATCGATCAGATCCTTGGGAATCGCAGAAACAACTTGCATGTATTGTAAGAAATTAACGTTCAGTAGAAATTTCCTAAAAAATTCCGAGAAAGAAAGTACCTTACCATCATCTCCTAAGAGATCTTGAACAAGAAAAACATTTTTATTCAACCAACTTCTATAAAAGAATGAATGGCCGCCAACTAAAATATCTTTATTGTTGAATAATACAAACCGGCAAACCTGCATATTGTAAGAAATTTTAAGTTCTAAGAAATGTAGTAATATCAACGTATAGAAGTAAGGGAGACACTTCTTATCAAGAAAATTCTTCTCATAATTACAACATAGCAGGAAGTTCAAGCCACCGTATTTATCGAGAAAGTTGTTGGGAATGACCTTCCATGATTGGTCGTCATTCACAGGTATACTTTGTAAGAACCTTGATATCCATGTCAGTTTAAGTGATTTGGCCATGGTCTCTATGCTTGGAGCGCGTAGACCACCTTTGTTATAGTCTTGGACCATAATTTTGCGTTTGATTTTGTCCCTTCGATTTTTCCAGATAAATTTAAAGATGCTTGAATTAACAGCTTGAACCAATTGTGTTGGGAAATCGAGTGTTGAAAGTGGGTGAACTAGCTGTGAGATGCCAAGAGATTTCTTTATAAGACACTTACCAAAAAGAGTGAGGTTCCTAGAGTTTCATATGCCAAGAATGGTGTCAAGTTTTTCCATCTTTCCTCTAAAATTGAATTCCTCGTTTTGTTTCTCATCGTATGAAATATAGGTTCCAAGGACTCTAAGCGGTTCTTTGGGCCACTTAAAGTTAAAGGGTTCATCCTTGCGATTTCTTAATGACCCTAACCAAAGCGCTTTGGTTTTTGACGGGTTTAGCCTAAGGCCAGATAGATTTCCAAAGGAATTAAGAACCATGATAGCTCGATTGACCGAATTGCAATCATTGCATAAAAGAGTTGTATCATCGGCAAACTGGCTTAGTGTCAGCTCTTTTTGAAAGACTGTTATTCCTACGATAAATGAATAAGGGGACAAAGGGCAGCCTTGTCTCGCTCCCCTCGACAGTTAAAAGAAATTTGTGCAAAATCCATTGTTAAGAACAGCGCTTTCCAAATTATTATAGAAAGTCGAGACCCATTGTTGTATACTGTCTCCAAAATTAAAGAGTGCGACACTTCTTTTAATGATGCTCCATTCGATAGTATCAAAAGCTTTACAAAAGTCAAGCTGTACAAGAATACCTGGAATATTTGGTATTTTTGTTTGTTCTACTACATCGTTGACCAATCTAATATTTTGCCCAATGTATCTACCTTTCAGAAAGCCGGTTTGGTCAGGGCTTATTAAGAGATCTAAAACCTTTTCAAATCTCGTAGCTATGACTTTTGATGCAATTTTATAGTCAACATTTAGTAACGTAATCGGACGCCAATTTGGAAGCTTTAGGAGGTTTGCGTCTTCTTTTGGGAGGAGAGATATTACACCTCTTCTCTGCGATATTGACATTTCGCCTTTCACATATGCCACATTAAAACAGTTTAGTAAGTCCTGTCCTAGTAAATCAAAGAAACAATTATAACCTCCCATGTAAAACCCGTCTTCGCCTAGAGATTTCCCGCTACTGAAAGTCCGCAGTACTACTTTGCACTCTGCCAGTGTAATTTCGCCTTCTAATTCGTTTCTCTATTGGTCTTGGAGTTTAGGAGTTTTTAGACTTTGTACAAACAAATCGAACAAGTCATTTTCGTCTAATCCGGAGTTATACAATTGCTTATAAAAGGTTTCAATTTCGTTTAATATTTCGTCCTCATTAGTCAACACAGGGAAAGTTACAAAAAACCATGAGTTGTTTTTTCAATGGTAATTATGCAAAATCCCATTGTCAAAACCATTGATGGTAAAGCCGAACTCTTAACATGAATGGTTTTTAGATATAAGCCATGAATGGGTAGTAACTGAAAAACACCATGTTTTTTCTTTAAAAAATATTAGTGTTTATATTAATTACCAACATGGTTTTTGAAATAAAAACATACGTGGTTTTGTGAATGGGAATACCTCTAAATAACATTGAACAAAACCATTGATAGAAATTGTGAATTATTAACATGAATGGCTTTAGGTAGAAACCATGAATGGTAAATAAAATAAAAGCATCATGTTTATTTGTTTATAAACATTAACATTTGCATTATTTACTGTCATGGTTTTTAGAATAAAAACACGAGTGATTTTGTGAATGGAAATACCACTAAATCCCATTGTAAAAAACCATTGATGGAAGTTGCAATTTTTAAACATGAATGGTTTTTGGATAGAGGCCGCAAATGGTTAATAATTGAAAAACACTATGTTTTTTCCCTTAAAAACATAAGTGTTTTTGAATACTACTAAATCCCATTGTCCAAACCATTGATGGATTTTATGTTAACTGAGGTGTCCAACTTGAATAAAAGACAAATGCTTCAAAATTATAATCATTCTTCCTTTAATAATGTTCTCTTCTTTTTCGTTACCAACATGCTATAAAATTAATACAGGTAAGATTTATGTAAACTCCTTTGCTTTACCTGATTAATTGAAGCAACAAGCCACATTAACATTTATCCCAAAAACTTTCCTCTGCTTATAGAATTTCTCGTTTTGCACATCATGTAGTGTGGGCAAGCAGTTTGCACAACAAGCATATTACCTTTACTAATCAGATAAGATTCCTGTTTTTCTTTGACAGGTACTACCCAGTATGTGAAATATGAACATCATACTCTATCTGTAAGACTGAATAAAACTCAACGTGATGAAAAGAAGCGATTTCTTTATCAATCTGTGTAAGCCCAGATAACTAGAATGGCTTCAGCTTAATTATATCATCCCTTGTAGGGTTTCTTGACTTGCCGGGCACTATCTTAACATAGCCACTGTCAAGTAAGGATTTTGCCACAAGGCATTCTAAAGTATTTTTATCCTCTTTGTTAAGGTTTTCTAGCCCAAGTTTCCTTCCAGAGGACCGCAATTGGCTTCGTGACACATCAGTTATCTTAATGGCATTGTACATTACACATATTATGGTTGTTGCCACTATCATTTCGAGACCTGAAAGGAAAAAACTACTAATTCAGGATAATGATAATAACCAAGTTCTGAAAGTGTTGTTGAATACTGTGCCTATAACAGGAACTGTGAGAAAACAAAAACAGCATTTTTTAACAACGAAGTAACAAAATAAAGAAATTTAATTTTGTCTCAAAGCAATACAGACGTCGATCCTGCCTATAATTAACAAGTATTCATTGAAGTGGAGGTGGCTGTAATGTACGACCAAACCACACCATGTTGAGTGTAACAACTGATTTAATTAGTTACCCGTCATGCCTAGTACAGGCATGGCATTAACATACATCACATCTCTCTTTCTCCAACAAAGACCGAACTAATAATAAACAATGGAAAATAACACACACACAAAAAAAAAAATAAATAACAAAATCAGTTCGAAATCAGTTCAAAAACTCGTAAGTTCAAATTCACAAGTTCGCATTCAGCATTCAACGTTCCATTCAATTGCTCCATTCCCTTCAAGTGTAACAGTCCTTTAGGTATGATGGGGTCTTAACCAAACGTCCCGACCTGGTCACTGTAACAGGTTCTTCTGCAGCCGCTACTGGCTTAGCGGCTTGGCTTGGCTTAGCTACTGGCTTAGCGGTTTCCCTCTGCACGTTAGTTGGAGGTAAGGTTATCTCAGTCTGCTCTGGTCTGGCCTCAAATTTCTGTTCTCCTGGTGCCCTGTTGCGATTGAGGTGTCGTCTGTTTCTGCGATATTTCCTTCCACTTGCTGTCTCAACTACGTAAGATCTAGGAGTGTGATGTTTGTATGACACTACAGCCGGTACCCACTCGTCTCTGTGTTTCATCGTGACAGTATCTCCAGTTTGAAGTGATTCCAACTCCCGTCCACAGTGTCGATCAAAATAATGTTTTTGCGTTTCTTTCACTTTTTTGAGCTTCCCGACTACTTCTTCCTGTCCTTGCGGTCTCAACAATTCTGCAGTGGTAGGTAATGTTGTTTTCAGACGTCGACCCATCATCAGTTGACCTGGGGACTTGTTAATTGCGTCAAGTGGCGTGGTTCGATAGCTAAGCAGGGCTTTATTTATGTCGACAGACTTTGACATCAAGTTTTTGGTTGTTTGAACTGCTCTTTCAATTTGTCCATTTGATTGCGGGTAGTGAGGGCTGGTTGTTGTGTGCGTGAACTCATAGTCCTTTGCAAACTCCACAAACTCGGCTGCTCCGAACTGAGGCCCATTGTCGCTTACGACTTCATCGGGTATACCATATCTTGAGAATTGTCATTGGTTGCAACTCCAAGAAAGTGCGAGAAAAGTTGATACAAGAAGGATCTGAATTGTCGTTAGAGAAAGCGGTTGAAATTGCACTCACACTGGAAATGTCTCAAACACAACTCAAAACCATGGAGGACGAAGACAGCAAGATTCACGCTGTTAAAGTGAATCAAGCTCGGAGGCAGAGTGAGAAATTGGACAAGAGGAAACTTGGCAGACCGGGAGTTGAACAGGAGTGTGGAATGTGTGGCTACATACACAGCAGTAAAGCAGAATGTCCGGCTAAGGGAAAGAAATGTCTGATTTGTGCCAAGTTAAATCATTTTGCCAAAGTCTGCAAGTCAAGAGAGAAGAGAAGAACTGTCCGATATGTGGAAAAATGCGGAAGTGGCGATGAAGCTCGGACAAAAGAAACCAGCAGCGAAAGTGAAGATGACATGTTTTATGTGGGTTGTATAGACGCAGTAAATGCAGTTAGCCTCAGTGAATGGCGCGAAGAGCTGACCGTCAACAACAAGAAAGTTATTGTTCAGTTAGACACTGGAGCGAAATGCAATGTTATGTCTTTAACGACGTTAAAGACTCTAGGAGGGGAGACAACAATTCAACCTACAGCAGCCAAGTTAAGGTCATACTCTGGTCACCAGATACCTATTCATGGTTGCACAACACTCTTATGCGAACACAAGGACAAAACGTACCCCATGAAGTTTTACATTGCAGAAGGTGATGTGCTGTCCGTCTTAAGTGCACAAGCATGCAAGGATCTCAATTTAGTCCAGCGGGTGAACTCTGTCATAGACTCGTCGGTTATTACTGATGCACGTCCAGATATTATAGTATTATTAGTTATATTATAGTTGTGGATATTTATCCTTGTTATGACTTGTGGTTATTTAACAAATAGACAACAATTTTCCATGGTCTATACTCTTTTATAAAATAACTGAGATAGTATGCGTGATCTGATTGGTCAAAAACCTATGGTTTATTATACTGGTAAACCCATAGAAAAAGGCATCCTGACCACGAGCCATAAACAAAACCCGCTATTGATCTGCAAACAACGATTTTAGAAAGGCTAAAAACCAGAATAAGTTACTTACCTTAGCCCTTCTTAATATTAAAAGCGTTGGTTTCCACATTTTATTACTGGGGGTCACAATTCGCGGCTGCCATAGCTTTAGAAGTTATAAAGTACAAAGCTGGAAAGCAGTTTACATTTCACGACGATGCCAAATCGCAGAGAAAGACAACAACTGTGTGAATTTCTGGTGTAGAAAGTCTCTAGGAAAACTTAACCATGTGCCAACCAGCAACAAAACGGATAGTTTTAGCATTCTTGATTTATTTTATGTCAAAATTAAATTCCTTAATGAAAGAAATTGTTACAAAAAGAGGTCTCTGATCAAGATATGGTACAAAATCGGCCGCTGTAGGTTGTAAACAAGCTGCCAACGATGATGAAAGATGTCAGAGTTTTGGGCTGTTTTTTTCCAACATTTGCACAAATTATTCGGTGATATCGATGGCATAACCTACCTCAAACCACCTCACTTCACAAATCGACAAATATTAGCGCCAATATGTGGCTACGGCAAAGAAACCTTTCTTCACCACTGACATATTTCCATCGGTCGCTGTACATGCATATAAAGTTACATGCGACAACTTCGCAAATGCGGCCACGTCGTTACCGCAGCATTTCTTGATCATAATAAAGCCCAGTAAACACATCTTAAACCACTGCGGCTTGTAAAAAGCGAATGAAGTCCTCCATTACAATAGCTGCCAGTTCCGTCTGTAAGCACGAAATTTTTACCGATCGACTCAACAAAATACAGCTGCGTACAGTCTGATGTTCAATTAATTTCTACTTCTGTAGTAAGCAAACCATGAACGTATTCTTTCATTGTACGTTCGCATGAATATGTGTTGACTTTTCCTGTAACACAGCTTTCATAAGTTATCGTAATGAGCGCAAAAACTCGTGTTTTGAAGTGCTGTTGTTTGTTGTTTGGCTGAACTGAGTTTTGAGAAAGTTCAGCGCCATTAAATCGTGAGTCATGATTGGCTTATGATGACTTTAGAGAGAAGACATGACTTGATCACGGCACTGAAAGCATATTTTTTCCCTAAAAGACTCCATTCTACTAAAAGTTATTTTATAAAAGCAATAGACCACACTTTCTATGGGTTTACCGGCGTTTACAAGCTTTTCTCGTGTTCTCCCAACATCCTGCGTGGGTTATCACGCCGGTAAACCCATGGAAAGTGTGGTCTATTGCTTAAATAGACCATAGAAATGACGTCAACATGTTCAAAACTCAAGTGGAACCACGAGCCGCAGGCGAGTGGTTTCACTGCAAAGTTTTGAACATTTTGGTGTCATTGCTATGGTCTATTTAACAATTATTCCATGAGGGCGAGTTGGATATGAGATGATAGATAGCCAACGAGGCGTGTGGCACGGAGTTGGCTGTAATCATCTCATATCCAACAAGCGCGAGTGGAATAATTGTTTTAGTAAAAATGCTCACAAAAACTCGTTGAATCTCCCCTACTAGAACAATCCGGAAAAGACAAGGGACTTCCGCTGTTCACATGTCACACACCTATCAAAACTGTCAACGCGCGAAGGGACTCGCCTGGACTGCATGAATGAAAAATCAAAATATTGCAGCGATGAAGATTAATTTTTTAAAAACTCATCGGGATTCTAGGATTTTACACAGCAGGACAGCTAAAAAAACCTGGCAAATAATGTGAAGGAAAAGAATTTTTAAGGGACAGCCGTCGAAATTACTGTGAATCTGGATTTTCGGTGCAGATTACAAAAGTAAGAACAACGGAGAAAAACTATTACCTCGGTTGCTTGTGATAAAGTTGTTTGAAGCCACAAGCTGGTTTTGCTGAACGAGAAAAGAAGCTATGCTGCCGCCGTGATTGCTCTAGTGAATGGCTGCATAGCCTTTATTTGTAGCTGGTTACTTGTGATTTATATTCATTGGGCACTTATGTTCAAGAACAGCTTTCTGTTTCTCTTCACTTCGCTCCTTCCAAGGACTTTTCTTGTCCCTCTTAACCATGGCCTCGTTTTCTCGTTCTTCTTGGTTTCTAACTTTGTACTTTTCCTGTTTACTTGGCCTGTTTTTATTGTTTTCTGGTCGCTGTACATATTGTACCTTTGGAATTTTCTCAGGGGGACTGCTGCTTTGTTTTCTTTCACTGTGTTTCCTTTTGATCTGCTTACTGGCTCCGCTGTTTTCGGGTTTCAGTTCATAGCCCTTGTTTACTGTTTGCTTTCCAAATCAGGTTGTTGATGTGGGTGTAGTATCCTTATCTGTTTCAGGTTTAATATTCTCAGTATTTCATTTTCAGCAGCCATTACATTTCCATGGCCTCCCTGTTTTTTACTACTACGGAGCTCCAGAGTTTCTGTGTCACTCTGTACCCTGTTTTCTTTTTTTTTCTCGCTTTTGATAACCTCATCTTGTACTTCTCTTTCCGCTACCTTTCCTTGGAACAATTTGGTAGAACTTTGTTTTCCACCATTGCACTTCCACTTTTCTTGTGTCTTTGACTGTAGTTTCCTTGATTTCACTTCATGTCATTCTCCATCCATTTCGGCTTTAAATTGATCGTTCAAAGGTAAAGTTGGGTGATGCTGCTGAAATATTGGGACAAAATGATTTACTATAAATTCTTTTCTCTTGTCGGGCCATCCATTCATGTTGCTCCACATTATTCGAACGACGCCTTTGCCAAGTGCCTTTCTGGGATGAAACGTGTTCTGATAGATAGGTAAAAGTTTATGGCCCTCCTCTCGAGCACGCTCGTGAGTCCCATTATCTGTAAAGTCCCACTGTACGAGTAATTGATGGAGGTCCTCATTATTTCGTTATCGAATGCAGCTTCAAAGCCTTGCATCTGATACACCTTCGATGATTCAGCTGGGAAGCGGGCTATGTCAAATAACGTTGGTATGGACATGGTACCATCCCCATGTTTTCTTGAATGGTAAGGAATGTGTGCTTGATTAACGACTGGATGCTGTTTGTAAAAGTCTCGGTTAAGCGCAAGTTCAATGCACGTGCAAAGCCTGAGCTCGGTAGCCTGTTGTTCACTATGACACATCGCTAAACTGGCGGCGTTGAAACAATTATTACCATTGCCAGCTGTACGAACCGGAACGTAGGCCAGTGATGGAAATAAATCAGGGATAATTTGTCGAGCAGTTTCATCAACTTGCCATGGCATGAAACACGTCGAGAAATTCGTCTCCTGGATATTCCATGAAGTCAGATTCCCGAGATTGCGTTCCAACTGTTCGGCTGTGATGCGATATTGACGAAAATTGCTGCAGTTATTGCATAATAAAATAAGATTTTGCCTGAAGAGATCCTTATTCATTATCTAGTTAAAAGGTCGGATATCCACTCCGTTACTGCTAAAACACTTGAAGGTACTATTCACCTGTCGGTCTTGGGAGCGCAACTGCACATAATGGTCTTGATTGTTCTTGATTAATGACCAGTATAATTCTTCGTGTTCAAAGTTTTGACATAAAAGATGTGCTACTTCCGCCTTTTAAGAAATCTATACAATGCCTTCAAAAGTCTCCATGGCCGTACAGTGCAGTGAAAACGGTTGTTGTTTGCGTTTTTCAATTGTTAAATAGGAGGAGTAAATTTTCGTGCAAAATGTATTTTACCGGGACTAATTTTCGCAGTTTGTTGTTGAATGTTGAATGTGGCCTGACGAAGAGTGAATAGGAGATTTAACAACCTTTCATGGTATTTGAGAGAAAACCATTCATGTTTACAACTGATAAAATATCATGTAACTTCCATTATGACAAAATCAAACAACATTGATGGTTTATTTATAATAAACATCTATGTATTAAAATTAACATTCATGTTTTTAGTTTCCAGAATGTGGCCTGTTTTACTGTGAATGGGAGACTTAAAAACCTTTCATGGTATCCATGAGAAAACCATTCATGTTTACAACTCATAAAATGTCATGTAACTTCCATTATGTCAAAATCAAATGACATTGATGGTTTATGTATAAAATTATAACCATCTATGTATTTAGATTAACATTCTTGTTGTTATTGGTCAGAATGTGGCCTGTTTTACTGTGAATGGGAGATTTAAAAACCTTTCATGGTATTTGAGAGAAAACCATTCATGTTTACAACTGATAAAATATCATGTAACTTCCATTATGACAAAATCATTAACGACATTCATGGTTTATTTATAATAAACATCTATGTATTTAAATTAACGTTCTTGTTGTTATTGGTCAGAATGTGGCCTGTTTCACCGTGAATGGGAGATTTAAAAACGTTTCATGGTATTTGAGAGAAAACCATTCATGTTTACAACTGAAAGGATATCATGTAACTTCCACTGTGCCAAAATTAAATAACATTGATGGTTTATCAATAATAACCATCTACGTATTTAAATTAACATTCATGGTTTTAATTCCCAAAATGGGAATTTCATTTTAAATAAATTGATGGTTTTTTCCCAAATTGGGAAAGTGTTAAAAACCATTCTGTAATTAAAAAAACACTCATGTTTCTTTGTAAAATTTCCCTGTGCAAGGTTGTACCTTCTGCTCCCTCCATCTTTTTAATTGACTTACGATTGTAATTCCTCTTCTCTAGGTTGAAAAAGAAAGTGGTCGGCTTTTCACCTCGTTCAATCCATTTACAGTTGGAACGTATGATACTACCTTTACCCTTCTTTTGATAAATGAGATCAATTTCTTCTTTTAAATTATTATATTCGTTTATTTCATTCTTAATACAGTCTGTATTAGGACTGTTAGAAATGAATCTGTCAAGCACTTGTAGTCTATTTTGAATGTCCCTTTCTTTTTGGTGCAACTGTTTAGCTTTATTTTTAGAGAAAGGAATAGTGATGCCACGTATTTCCATCTCAATGAGTTCCCATCTCAGCCTTTTGTCCTCAATTCCTGAGTATTTGTTTTGTATGACAGCATAGCTGTCAGTGATCAATTTAACAGAAATTTCGTCTTCTAACAATGAATTATTAAATTTCCATAGCCTAGGGCCTCTATTGTCATTTTCCAGTTGCAATTGGACTCTAATTGCTTTGTGATCAGGTGCGATGGAAACTAAAGTATCCAAATGAGAAACTCAAGTTGCAAGGGGTTGTGATACGAGGAAAAAAATCAATGCGAGAAGAGACTTTTAATGCTTTGGATTCGTAGGTGAAACACAGCTTACTTGGATTAAGATTTCTGTAGACATCAATCAGTGAAAATTCTTTCATCATGGAAATGAGTTGATTGCGGTATGAGGTGGGTTTCCATTGGGACCCACCTTTTTTGTCAACAGCTTCAAGGGTAACATTCCAATCGCCGCCAACAATGAGATTTCCAATGTCTACATTTGTTATCAAAAAGTTATTCAGATTGCGCAAAAAGGCTAACTGTTGTTGTAGATCGTTGGGGGCATATATGTTGCACAACGAAATATTTGCAGAGCTAGAGCTCAGGTTAATTGAAATGATTCTTCCATTTTGGTCCTTATTGAGACTTTCAACAGTATAGCTGCATGAAGGGTTAATTAAAATACAAACACCACGGCTGTGTTGATCCATGTGAAAAGAAAATGTCACCTCCCCATTCATTACTCCACGTATTCGGGTCATCAGGAACTGAATAAATTTCTTGTAGGATATAGAATTGACAATTTTTATCTTTTAACAAACTAAATATACTGTTTCTTTTGACGCGATTTCTCAAACCCTGAACGTTAAGTGACAAGATACAGTGTTTATTATATACCGTTACTGTAAGATCAGGGGTGTGGGGAAAAAATAAGCAAGGGAGAATCTGTTAATTAACTGGTGGATGATTAGAAAAGTAACTGCAAAAGCATATACGTAAATAAACAGGAAACAAGATAACAGACACAGAAAGCAACGTTACATGGTACAGGCAAAGGACTTTTGATACTTGATTGGTGCCAGTTTTTTGCAACCCGAAAGCGGATCGCTGCACTTAGAC
Organism: Porites cylindrica; assembly: GCA_964035525.1. Lineage (NCBI taxonomy): Eukaryota > Metazoa > Cnidaria > Anthozoa > Scleractinia > Poritidae > Porites > Porites cylindrica. Next base: position 28,467,539 of record OZ037778.1, on the reverse strand, counting down.
CAATAAAGGAAGCCCTTTAGGACCCATGGGGATACAGTTGTTGCTCTCGAGCAATTAAGAGCGAATGCACAGAAATATCAAGCAAAGGGTGGCCGCTGTCGGAAAATTAACCTACCTTCATTTCTGGTCTACAAAGAGCTATTAACAAGTTTATTACGGTTTCAGAGTTATTTTTTGAAAATGTGGCTACGTTTGGGAAATTTTTGAGAAAACTGATTTCGCACCCTTGCAGGCCCAAAAAGTAAGAGAAGTAATTAGCAAAAGATATCATTCCTGAAAAAAACATTCGCGTAAGAAATGGTAGGTGGAACATGGAATTTAGAGACTTGCTAGGAAAAGAAGATGAATTTTGCCATTAATCTGTACTGTGTTTATAGTTCTTGAGGTATTTGTCATGGCAAAGGAATACGTTATTTTACACCGATTTCTCAGGAGCTGCCTGCACACCTGGTTTAGAAATGAGGGATTGTTTGGGTTTTTCATTGAACGTACTATAAAAAGCCTTTGAATTCTGAAAAAATGTTACTGTAAATTGTCATTTGCATATAACCACGTTTGTTGACAAGCAGCACCATACGAAAAATCTATTCATCTATTCGAACGGTTAGTAAAACTAGTTGTTATCAGTGCTTTTTTCCCATTTGAACGGTTTTTCAGTAGTGTCTGTTTTGCCTTTCATGGTCACAATTGTTCCAATTACTCAAGAAATTGTACAAGTCTGGCGGGGACAATTCTTTGATAAAGAGTTCTTACTTTGCTTCAAAAAATCTCAACATAGTTCCATATGACCTTCATGTAAGCAAGTGCATGTTCCGATCAGTGAAGGATCAGGGCACCAACCATTCTCATCAACGTGAATCAGCCTCTGCAAAAAATAGGCCCTTTGCATGAGTTGATCACGTGATTAACTTTTGGTAAACATGAATACAGTTCGCTTTTAAACAATTTTAGTAGCACGAATTGAAAGGGCGTATTGAAATTAGGTAAGCTGTGAATTTTCAGCCATATACCTCAAAAGTACTGATTGCAACTCCTCCGAAAATTAGCATTTGTATGAGAAAAAGAACTCTGGCCACCCAGTGTTGAGGCCTCAAATGTAATAAATGACCCTAAATGTAATAAAGGTCCTAAGCGTAATAACTTTTGGCCCTAAATGTAATAAAGGTCCTAAGTGTTAGTCTTTCCAGCTCTCTATATGCTTAGGGCCATAAGAAGATTTCATAGCGTTTGCTTTAAGCCTTATTACAGGTTAACTGAGCACCAGAATGTGTCTAGGGAATATCAAACACTAAATACCGCAGGCAGATCCCCCATGTGGCCATTTGATTAAGAACTTATTATTATTATTGATGTCGTTGGCATTATTAACTGAAAAGAGTGTTAAATCGAAGTGAATTGTAAATAGTCCTTTGACCGAATAGTGATTAATTGAAAATAGGTTTTAATAGTCAGTATTGTTATCAATAATTATACTTCTTTAACGACAGCTTGAAAACAGAGGTCCATGATATGAAGCAAATATTTCTACGAACTCTTTAATGTCACAAAAGGACTGATGTATCTTAAAACTTATGTAACAAAACAAAAGAGCCTCATTTATCATAGCACATTTTCTCAAGAAACTGTAACTTCATCCATTGGATTAAACTAAAACATCTGTTTCATAGGCAAATGCCACTCGTTCACTCATGTGCATTAGCTTTTCCAAGGAAGGAAATGAATCAAACAAAGTGTAACCAACTTTCTCGAAATGTAATAATGTATTGTTACTTTCCAACTGCTCAATTTTGTCGAGGTGGCCTCAGTTACAGTAGTCGCACTGTAGTATTGTCATTTCACATTCATTTAATCTCTTGCGATTTCATTCTATTAATGTATTTTTTCGTTTACCAAACACTCCCAAACTTACTCACTCGCTCACTCACTGACTGATTGATTAATATTAGGGACCGGTCATTATTTATATGTGGGGGGGGGGGGGGGGTCGGGGGGGGAAAAATCATGGGGTGGGTTAGGCCTTTTTTTTAGAGAAAAGGGGTGGGCCAAAAGAGAATTTCACGATGATTGGGGTTGGGTCATTGTGTGTTTTGTAAAGAATCACACTCACTACAATTCATGTGGAAGATCTAAATAAATTCTAATGTAATGCCAGACATAAAATATAACACAACTGGATGTCACATGTAGCAATCCAACCTAAGTATGGAGAATCAAAGATGTGGGCACTAAATATCAATAAATAAACATAAGCCTTATTGGGAAGGCTTGTATGCTTCCTTTTCTTAATATAGCTGTCTGGGAACTTTTACTACCTGAAGCGTGAACAGCTAGAAATCATTATTGGTTTCAATAATAGATTATTGAATTCGTTATTCAATTTAGTGAAATCAATTTTTCCAATTTTCAAATCAAAAACAGTTTGAAAATTCGTTTTTTAATTGAATTACTATTTTTTGTTTAATGACTTCAATAAAAAAAGCATTTTTTTTTAAACTGGTTTTGATTTGAATATTGCAAAACTTTTTTTTTTAATAATCGATTAATGAAATCAATAATGATGTCTAGGTGTTCACGCTTCAGGTAGTTTGACTGTAATATGGAGCTATTGAGCTCCTTTTTTTGACCATCTAAAAAGCAAGGATTTTCAACTATCCAATACTCTTTTAATTGTATTATCAACAAGTTCAAACGCATCCATTGCAAATAGTCCTTGATTCCTCATAATGTGCAAATGTTCAACGGCACTTCTCTTCAACCTAGCAAGGTTGTTTACGTTGAGTTGACACTGCAAAGTGTCAATGAGATCCGTAAGCAAGAGCGAAGGAAAGAAAAGCAAGTTCGAGCCTTAAAAGATGTACATTGCTATGACCGGAAAACACTTGTAGAGAAGGGGGAGCTTGACACTCTGAAAGTCCTCGAGTTGGACAAATACATTGAGCATAATAAACTTAGCAACAACGGAAAGAAAATCGACAAAATCAAGCGAATCACAGTACACTATTATGAGACTTTAAAGGAATCTACATTTCCTTCAAGCGTCAGTGTTGGTGAGGACAGTGATGAGAGTGACAGTGACAATGACCTTGTTTTGTGTGATGAAAGTGAAAGCTAAAGTGAATCAGATGATAACAGTCATACTGTAACAATACAAGAAGGCACATCAACAAAAAGTGGCCGCAGAGTAGGACACTGGTCCACAAGATATGCTGATTTCGTTCAGTGAACAGGAACTCCTTATAGAGGTGTAGATTGAAGGGGGTTGGGGGTGGGTCACCTCTTATATAAAGTTGTATGGGGGTGGGTCAAGAATTAACTAATGGGCTTAAAGGGGTGGGTCATGTTTTTTCTTTCATGCTAAAACAAACAAAATCCCCCCCACATAAATAATGACCGGTCCCTTATTGATGGATGCATTCATTCACTCATTCACTCGTTAGTTTATCTAACTATCCTTATCTATTCACATAACCTTTACCTTCACAACTTTGCATGTCTTCCATGACTGGGTTACTGGCTTTGCTGCCAAGCGGCATATGATGGTTCCTCGTACACGGTAGACAAACAGAACTCCCTGCAGAGCTACTGAAGGGTTTTACAATACTTATTCTCTACAATCCAAAAATAAAGGACTTTGTAATGAATATCTGTAAATCGCTATTAATTCTACATGTATGTGTACCGATATCAATATTGTCTTTACTTATTGTTCTTTATAATTTATTACTATTATTTATTACCAAATGGCTTTATGTGGACCTACTATATTCAAAATAAACACCCATCTATTAAAATGACAACATAATCGTTTCACTCCTAGACCAAATCCTGTGGTGTTACCATTCAAATAAAACCTCTTTGGCAGAACGTTTGAATAGTACTATCAATTTTGTTTCTTAGGCAGGTAAGGTAAGTCTTCACAAGCCAAATGGCTCACTACTGGCAAAGATTAAACCGGTTTCTGTAGCATGAATGGTATTCCTAATCCCCCTCCCCAGATGAGATGCTAGTCAAACAAATTTGTATCTTATGATTTTACAAAAAAGGGAGTGACTGCGTCAAGAATAGCAAACACATACAACATACATACTAAAATGAGTATGATTATTCGTCTTAGGCATTGACTTGAGTAGTAAATATGCCGATTACTTACACCATTCCAGTCTATAATATTGACAGTAAGAGAAAGCAGTGTTGCTGCTGCTGTGATGGCAACATGAGTAGCCATTTCATCCTTCAAGGCCAAGACACAATCTCTACATGTGCTTGGCCAATTTCCCAGAGAAGGATAGTCTATCTTGGAAAGAAACTGCATCAGGTCCTGGGTTTATAATGTTCCATCCTGCGTAAAAAAACATATAGCTTAGGGATATCATATTAAGGGTATGGCAATAAAAGACATGATTGATGAACTGTTTCAGTTCACTCCCGTTTCTTAATTTTTCACTCCACATTCATTCTTGTATGATTTAAGTATGCTGTATGGCTCTAGAAATTTAATTAAGTTTAAAGAGGCCGTGTCACGGATGGGGTGTTACGAAAACTAAGACCTAAGACCCATCTTAGTTTCCAAGATTACGACTGAGCACTTCTGAAAGTACGTCTGACAAGAACTGATATGATTTCTTCTCATTAATTGGTTTGACAACCCATCTTTTATTTGCTTTTGGGAAGCAAAGCTTGTATCGTCCGTCACCTGCCCATTCACCTGACTTTATCACAGTTTGATGATGGCCAGTGTTAGTATTGTTTTCTAGAGCGGCTAGCTGAGTCCTAGCTACCATGCCCTGGTAAGAATAATGCTCGCATTTGGAGACCTTACTTCAGCATCATTGACTGGTAGACCTCAGTTTTACCAGTGTGACAGAAGTCAGTTTAGCCAGATCTTTAAGAAGCTTTTTATTTAGTACCACTTCCTCTAAAGCTATGTGAGCTTGTGAGCCTGGCTTAAGCCAACAAATTTGTTTAGCCTCAGAGGAAGAGATACATCGGTGGCAACACTGATGGAAGAGCGTGTTGCCTGACCACTTGTGCTTGTTGCCTACGTGATCTAAGACTTCCACTTTTCACGCAGAAGCTGCACATTCCCATTGCTGGTTGCCTTCGCACCACCAAAGGCGATTGGAAATGGATTGTATCCAAGGGGCCAGTTCCCCACAACCCTTTTGTTTGGCTTTGTAAGTTTTTTGACCATCCACTTGGAGAGATGCCAAACATCATACTGGTGGTTGGTGTGTGGGAAGTCCTTCATGCAATGAATGAATGAATGACAAGAAGACATGCATGGTGACCTCAGGATATCCACCGCTTCATTCAAAATGTTAATGCTCGTTGATAATTTTCTCCTTTTCCATCGGAATCGCTCACATCTTGAATTTCCTTCGATGCCATTTTCAAATCTCGTGCAAGAAAGGTGCAAAGAAGCCTGCACAAAGATGTCAGTCAGTAATCAGCGGTGCTTTTGCGGGCTCGGGTACAAGCGGTCATTCGATCATTCGATATGGAATCAATATTGAATAATTAAATCGCAACAAGCCATAATTTAATGTAATCTGTAAAGTAAGAAATTGCATGACAAACAGGTATAATTAAATTACTAAATGACCAGGGATAATTTAATGACAAAAAGTAGTAATTGAAAGATAATATCGAACATAATTGAATGTCAAGCAGGCATGATGAGATATAGTAATTGAGTGACAAGAGACATAATTGAATCTCGATGAGATATAGTAATTGAATGACAAGAAGACATATTAAAAGAGAAACGGACATAATTGAATGATACTAAGACAATTGAATGACAAGCAGACATGATTGAATCTGCACAGTGAATAGTATTTTTGATATGAAAACTGCTTCATGGTAACACCACAGGTTCTACAGTTGTGTTGTTTTAGATGATGATGCTTTCAATGGCGTCCTTGATGGAAAAGCGTATCTTTTGGAGTCCGACAGTTGTTTTTCCTTTGTGGTACTTTTCTAACAGGGGTCTCGTTGCTGGGTTGAAACAAATTGTTGTGACTACTTTGAATACTGTAGTTTAGTATAATGTGGAAAAGGTGGCCTTCTTCACAGGAGATATGGCTTTGATGTAACCCAACCTTTATTGTACTTCAGAGCTCTGAGTAGCTACAGAACAGGAATAGTCACTGATAATGTCATATACAGTAAAAACCCGCGTGTAAGAACCTACTTTTTTAGAGTTTGGGGTATTAAAGTAGCAAATTTTCTAGGTTCTTACACGCGGGTTTTTACTGTAATGCAAGTGTAGGCATGTCACTCCTGTCACAGAAACCTAACCCCGTAATATCTTTCTGGAGTCATGATCACAGCACTCATAGGATCTTGAAGGGGGAGGAGGATGTTCTGTTGTGGTTGATGATCTATTTTGCCTTGAGTATGAACTGAACGCTTACTAGAATGGTCTTACAGTGAAACCAGTTGTTTGTTTGCACGCCACTTTGCAATATTGTCACGCAATGTTGGTATTTTGATTGGCAGTTTGCTCCAAGCAAGTTGCAATTCAAATTTCAATTTGCTGCCTGAGCAAACGGTTTTTCATATTGGAATATTGTGAGTTGACTGTGATGGCAAGCAACATTAACCTCTGTTTCTAATAGGGAAAAAGTAATTTCCCTCTGGTCGTCGGGCTATCGAAATGAAGAAATAAACCAAGCACACGAACTTTTAAAATAGAGCAAGGCTTACTTGCCAACGCCATATGTACTCCAGCTAATCTCCCCGCTCGCTCAACAATATCCAATATTGTAAGACAAGACTTGCAATTCACATGGAAAAAACTTACCGTCCATCCTGCAGAATCTTTAACTCATGAAAATCTTCTGAAAACTTTGAACTATATTATGTATATGTCGGGAGTTGATCCCTGTATGGTTCATTTTTTTGATGAAACCTCCGTCGTGAAAACAACGCCAAATCGGAGTTACGGACATAGCAAGAAAGGCCTTCTAGCAGTTGAAATCCAACGGTACGCCTCAAACTGTAACTACACTGTAAACCTTCTCCATAGCCATTTTGGTATTGATAACTTTAATATTTTGGAAGGCCCTTCTAATAGATTTGAAATGATTCATTTCTTCGAAGAAAGTTTACAAGCTGTAGACCATTTGGGGAATCCAGTCTTGGCGAATGGAGATGTTATTGTAATGGACAACTGTGGCTTTCACCAGGGAGTTTTCGTGGAAAACCAGTTGCACTTACTGCTAAGAAATCGCGGTGTTGAATTAATTTTTCAACCCCCTTATAGTCCTGAGTTTAATTCTTGTGAGTTTTGTTTTAGGTCGATGAAGGCATATTTGAGACAACACGAACAGTTTTCAATTAACTTCACAGAACTTGAGATTATTCAAGGTTTGCAAACAATCACACCAACTATTTCGCAGAACATTTTCAGTCATTGTGGATTTGTCATTTAAAAGTTACTTTCTGTCCAAAGCCTCGTAAATTCCACACAATGGAGAGTTATGATGTCGTAAATTTATAGTATAAAAATAAAGTTCATAATTGTTTTGAACGGGTTCAAATACCGGACAGTGGGAACGTATACACAAACACCTTTTTAGTACATGCAGATGTCAAATAAAAGCAAGATTGTGTTTATTCACTAACTTAACCAAGCATCAGTGTTCTGCAGTATTATAAAACTGAAATAATATGAATCGCAAGGGTAATTGCGGCAATCATAGAGCAAAACTATGTTGACGAAGGAATGTAAACAAGATGAATCGATAGAACTGAACAACAAGCTCGAAAACTACAAACATATATTGCAGTAAACTGTTTTCGTTTGCAACTGTATTTTTTACTTTAATATGTTTTACGTGATTCGTCTATAGCTACAGCGATTGATGCTAACTCAGTCAACAAACAGTTTTCTCCCGTGATGTAAAAACCTTGCTATACTCCACAAATTCCACCACATTTGGAGTAGCAACTGTGCGTTCTTTCCATCCTGGTTTTCCTGCAGCCACTGTCCCATTTTGCAGGAACTTTGAAAGGATATTGGAGACGGTTTGATGTGAAAAGTGAAGCCTTGAGCATATTTCTTTATTTTGATAGCCCGACGACCAGAGGGAAATTACTTTTTCCCTCTTTGAAACAGAGGTAATGTTGCTTGGCATCGCAGTCAACTCACAATATTCCAATATGAAAAACCGTTTGTTCAGGCAGCAAATTGAAATTTGAATCGAAACTTGCTTGGAGCAAACTGCCAGTCAAAATACCAACATTGCGTGACAATATTGCAAAGTGGCGCGCAAACGAACAACCGGTTTCACTGTAAAACCACCACCTATTTTATGCTGCACTGATGACTGGTTCAGTATTTGTTGAAACCACTGATTTTATATCATGCACCCTAACAAAATGAGAAATTTACATGTCAGTTGTACCAAACAATTTTCTTTTTTTTTTGCAGTCATGCAGACTCCCTCTTTACCAAGAACGTAAATTTTATGGTATACCTTAAATTATAACCTCTTAGTGCTTTAGTAAGTAAATATAATACAAAAACAACTCCGAAAACCATCTTGCTAACTTAAAATATACTGAAGTATAAGGAAGACTTGATGCAAAATAAATAAATGCGATATTTTGGCTCTTTTTTCAAGACCATTATCAAACGTGAAATGAAAGATGGAAAATTGCTGAACTTATAGAGAGCTAGCCAGAAAGGTGTGACTGAAAATTAACAAACAAATGATTGTCACGAGAATGTGGAGGAAAGTGTAACAAAAATGCTGAAAGTCACATTAAACCTAGAGCTAAAACAATACAAGCTCTTTGGAAGCTTTAATGCCATAGTTAAGTTGAGGTATGTACTTCTTAATTAATAAAGATTCCAGAAAACATAATTGGTTATAGTTATTATTGTATGTACTGATTGTTGCATTATTCAAAATAGTTTGGTGAACGTGGGAAGTGAAAAAAGCTACATCGGCTTTCTTTTTAAAACAACCAGGCAAATTGTTCAGAGAAAACAAAAACTTGCATCCCTTGCAGCTTTGTAAGTGCTGGAACATTGCAAAATTATGGTCAGAGCTGTGTTCATCTAATCTTACTCTGAGACATCTATCGGTCTTGCCTATGTATTCAGTTTGTAAATCACATGAGATTTAAGATACATAGGGTTTGGATCTTTGGTCGATCAAAATGATGATATTTTAAGTTAGCAAGATGTCTTTCGGAGTTGTTTTTGTATTATATTTTCTTTATTGGTCGGCGGGGCGGTTTCTCGGTATATCAACCACTGAAATTAAACGGCTCGTAAACTGCTGGAACTCTGGACCTACGAAGTTGAGGGACTGTTGGAACTCTGGACCTACGAAGTTGAGGGACTGCTGGAATTTTTGGAACTATAGGGTTTCTAGGATTGCTAGGGCTTTGGGCTGTTGGGTTCTGGTCCTCTGGGAGCTTGGGTCGTTGGTTCCTCCGGGACTTTAGGTCCTTGGGGTTTTGGGTCGTTAGGTCTCTGGGTGGGTCTTTGGGTTTCTGGGTCTCTGGGCCCTTGGGTTCCTAGGTCCTTGGGTCTCTAGGTCTCTGGGTCTCTGGGTCTCTGGGTCTCTGGGTCTCTAGGTCTTTGGGTCTCTGGGTCTTTACGTCTGTGGGTCTCTGGGTCTGTGGGTCTTTGGGTCTTTGGGTCTTTGGGTCTTTGGGTCTCTGGGTCTTTGGGTCTTTGGGTTTCTGGGTCTTTGGGCTTCTCTGTTTTGCCCGACCCCCACAGGTAATTGTTGGTAGTGGTGGGTGAGGTGGGAGGAGAGGGTGGGGGCAGTTGAATATTGACTTCTAATACGCGCCCAAATACGAGATCGATCCCACTTGATAGTATGCAGACGGATAATTAGGGCTTCAAACTGTTAAATCATTTATTAATCACTTTGCAACTGAGTACAACAATTAAAAAATCGCAAAAGCACATCAGCGAACAAATACAATGGCAATGCAAACTCGCCATAAAAAGAAGTGAATGCAAAAGCAATAATTTTGATCATAAACTCTTTCGTAAAATAACGCTTTTTTTCTGTCAAAGCATTAAACACGAACAATCATTTTGTATGTTAAGTTCAAAAATTGCAAAAGCACACTGGCGAACAGATACATTATGGCAATGTAATCTCGCCATAAAAAGAAGTGAATGCAATAAAAATCATTTTGATCATAAACTCTCTCATAAATTATTGCTTTTTTCTGTTTTTCCTTTAAAGTATCAAACACGAACAATCATTTTGTATGTTTAGTACATCGGCGAACAGATACATTACGGCAATGTAATCTCGCCATAAAAAGAAGTGAATGCAATAAAAATCATTTTGATCATTAACTCTTTCATAAAACAACGCTTTTTTCTGTTTTTCCTTTAAATTATTAAACACGAACAATCATTTTGTATGTTAAGTTCAACATCATGGGTAATTTGACTACTTTGCAATGGAACGCCAAAATGAAAGCTCATTCAAAAAAGTCAAAGTCAATTTAGATTATTGGAATCACGGAATCTTTTGACACTATCCCATTCTGGGTGGTGGACTTTCGCTGCTGCCCTTTACATCTCTGTATAACTATCATCGACGAGTTTGATAGATTCCGTATATTGGTCAATGCTGATCCTAAAGGCAGCAAGTTTGTCCACTTGCACAGCAGTTGGGAGAGCCTTGTAAAAGAACGTGGTCCTGTCGACTTTTACCATCTTTCCAAGGCCCATTTCCTCCAACGACTTCATTTGCTCTTGTACCCTTGTACTATCTGGCCTTATCCGGGAGGAGAATTTACGGGAAGCTCTCTTGGGGGTGACAAAGGAGCCATTCTGCCGGAGAATCATCTCTTTAATCTCTTCATCGGAGACTTTATTTTTTCCTTGGATCTCTCCGAGGGAAGCTGCCTGAAATTGATAAAAAAGAAAAAAAATCAAGGCTTATCCCAAACAGAGTTATGTTATTGCTCTAGGCAACAAAAGCATATAGTAACACAAACAAATGGTAGTTTTTACCGTATCATAATGTACATTCACATTGTACATTGTATGTCCATATGATATAACAAAAGAACAATTACAATGAAAACTTTTAAACATTTCCTAGACTTGCGTCGCATGCATAATACATGCCAACATGCTGCAACATGTAACTTTACCATGTGCGCATGTAACAGCTTCATTTCTCAAATGCGATTTGTGGACATATATAATGCGAGCAGTCTATAAAATAGAATTTTTAAGTTCACAAAAATTACCTGACGGATGATTGCTCGTTGCTTCTCAAAATAAAGTGCAAGTGATATAGCTGCGTTAATCACATGCCGGTTGATTTGCACCGGCACCACTCCCGTTGTTTTAGACAAGGCCTGGTCAATGAGCGTGAAAAGTACGTGGATCACTGCGGCGATGCGGACGATGTTCTTTTCATCTTTCGTGTTTCCTTTCCCATTTCCACAGTTGCTTTCACCTACGTGCTTAACGTAGATGTCCAGCGCCTCTGCCGATAGTTCATATTTAACTTTGTCCGCCTTCCTGTGAGTTGAGAATATTTGTTCGTATATGCGGTCAAATGATGATAAGTTTGTATCCTTTAGTTCCGCGCTGCTGTCCCTGCGCGTTTCCAGAGAAGTGGGCTCCGTCGGTGGAATGCAGATCAGAAATCTGTCCAACAACCCGTTGTCATTTGCTACCATTCGAGGCATGATGCTCTTAAGGAAAGCATCGGGTTGGGTGAAACAAGACAGAGCTAAGGCTGCGGAAGACACGCCGATTCTTTTGTTAGAATTGCCTTTGGTTTCATACCAATGTGAGCCGTCATAGCATTGCAGTAAGCGTTTCATCGACGGGGCTGTTGAACTGCCTTTCATGCCAAGTACTTCTCTGAACCAGTCTTGGCACTCGTCAATGGCGCTTATTGCAACACGATCTGTGGACCTCGTGAAAAAACGGAACAGTCCATTAGACGCGTCTTCCAGGAGTAGCTCGGTTCCTCCAGTTTTTCCCTCCAGGTAGTTTAGGATTGGTTCTATGATACACGTCCGATGACTTTGTGTCTTGCACGTAGATGGACCACCGAGACCAAGCATGTACAGATTGACTCGCTCTTCGTATCCGTCAAATATTTGCACTGTCGTATTGCCCATCAGAGCGCTTACAGTCGGTAAAACACCCACCAAAATAAATTCCGGACAAGTCCCCTTTGCTTTGGCAAGGGTCGCAAACCACTCGGTCACTGCGCTATTAGCTATCTCGCTCCACTGCATGTTGCAGCTTTGCGCTTCTTTTTTGATAGATTCCACGGTTAACATGGTATTGTCCGCCATCATGCATCGGGAACACAACCAAGAGAAGGCGACGTTCCACGTGGCTTGCAATTTTACATTCATAAACGTGTGAAATCAGAATATTACGTTACATACTGTTCAATATTAAACCTGTGGGGTCAACTGTTAAAAAAACACTAAGTTTTTGGTTTATATACGAACCTATTTTAATAGGTTTTTGTACCAGAATATTGAAGTACATAATATTCATACAAAAAGAGCCTGTATGGTTTCATCCTCATTCTAAACCGGGGTTGTAAATTACAATTGAGTAAGGAGAGCGTAACCCGGGGGCGCAACATTACTGCCAATTATTAAGCCAGGAAAACATGTGGTGCGAACCTTGATAAAACCACAAGGTTGTGCAATAGATTTCCGGTCACCTAGTGATGTGATGTTTAACTCAAATAAACTGTCACTGATAAACCGGTCTGGCATCCGCCATCTCCTCCATTCTCACTCGGCCGTATAAGTTCCTTTTCGTCTTTTCCGAGCCTGCTCACAGACTGAGGGTCGACCATTTTTTTCCTTTGGGAGGGCGCTTTGGGCGATTTTATTGTGCACTGAGAGCGAGTCATGCAAAATCAACGTGGAAAAAATGAGGAAAAATCCTCCAGAAAATTCCCCTTCCCCTTCAAAAAGAAATCCCCCCCCCTCGCCGGTTTGATTGACGCGACAATAAAGTGTCAAAACCATCGGTTGCCATGATCTTGATCTCTAGGGGATTTACCCAGAGACCCAGAGACCCAAAGACCCAAAGATCCAGAGACCCAGAGACCCAAAGACCCAAAGACCCAAAGACCCGGAGACCTAAAGACCCATAGACCCATAGACCCTATGATCATGATACATATTTAAATTTGATTTTCCGTCTAATGTTGAACTGCAATATCCAATGCTTTGACGACCAAAAGACCCAAAGACCCAGAGACCCAAGGGCCCAGAGACCCAGAAACCCAGAAACCCAAGGGCCCACTTAGGCCCAGATACCTAACGACCCAAAACCCTAACGACCTAAAGTCCCGGAGGACCCAACGGCCCAAGTTCCCAGAGGACCAGAGTCCTAGAAACCCAACAGGCCAAAGCCCTAGCAATCCTAGAAACCTTAGAGGTTCAAAAAATTCCAACAGTCCCTCAACTTCGTAGGTCCAGAGTTCCAGTAGTTTACAAGCCGTTTAATTTCAGTGGTTGATATACCGAGAAAGCGCCGTCGGCGGGTAAAGCTTTCTTTAGTTTTGGTATTATTCTTTTGATTTGTAGTGTAATAATAAAAAAAAACGTTTAGTGAAAAACTGTTTCATCAAAGTAATATACTATGCCAGACATATATTTCCCTCTGCCAGAAGAGAATTAGAGCGGGTTAACTTTAGTTTTAGTTTTTTTTTGGCTTGTGGTATGACTTGTTTACAATTTTCACAGTCGCTTGAAAAAAATCGGGCTTGCAAAATTAAATTTTTTTCGTCAGAAGGTGTTTTCCTGACATATTTTCTGTGAGTTTTTCATTCAATAATATAAGTAAAACAGTTAAAGCAATTTTAAAACAAAATTAAATTCAAGGCATCGACTTCAAATCTTAGATCAAAGAATATGAAAAGGTATGAAAAGTTGATTATTGATTTGTTAGTTCACTTCGTTTTGCTTGGACTGAAACTATTAAACCTTAATTCTACTTTAATCACTCAAAATTCTATTTTAGTAACATAAGAAGGACAAACAAAAGTTGAAAAAAATACAACCATTTTACCTTTTCTACCGAGTGATGTCTCCATTGCAGTACAAACCAAAAGCAGCCTGTCTTTGTTGTTAATGTCGTCCAAAGACTCGAAGCATGCTTCATCTAACCTTTGAATAAAAAACTCTGAGATTTGCCAGATTCCTTTGAGTTTACGGTAATAAAAACGACTTTTAATTCTCCAATTAGCCCCGAAAGTGTATTGCACTTCGAATTACAAAGGGTTTCTTACGTTGATGATACTGAGAAAGAACCAATAAAGAGTAAATAAAACATGAATTATTTTATTATGCTACTCTCACCAAACGTTCACTCATGTACAAACATAAATAATGCAAACCACAAATAATGCCATTAATATCATCTAAATCATAAAAAGATCAACTTAAAAATGATAATCCTCTTTTTAGAATCATCTACCACCTGACAGAGAAGGATGGCCAACAAGACCAACAAGAAAATATGCAGAATAAAGCGATAGAAACTGACCGTTCTTGCGGACTCCATTTTGGGAAGTCTCATGTTGAATGATCTTAAATCACATTCCCAGGCCTGTCTCTGTATTCATGTACATACGCACCACCGTGTTACCCATAGTAATGATTTGAGGGAAGTGATAAATCCCCGTGATATCCCTGTGGTTACCGTCCACAATTTTACAAAAATTGCAATTCCCCACCCTCTTCCCTTCAAGCTTAAAACAATGTCGCTAATTTTCCCCTCCCCAGGGGCAGAGAATCCAATCCATCCCCTGGTTGGGCCAGGGGTCTACCCCCGGGGCAAGCCAATGACATGTGCATAATATTCCTGATGTTTACTGATAGATTTGCGCTATTTTGTCCGTCCATCACTTACATAATATCTATTGTGCCATTATAAGTAGTAACTTGAGCTTTAACTTCAGTCTTGGGTCAAGTGACAATGAAGGGGTAACCTGCTTGCTGTGTGGTTTTACGCCATATACTACCTCCCAAGGACTCAGCTTCATAGCACGGTGGTAGGCAATATTTCCTACATAAGCAGCTTCCATACTAGACTGCCGCCATGTGTTGGTTTCTCTATTAGTGGAAACTATTAGCGTTCTTATTTCTTCTTTCAATGATTTCTTTGCTTTCTCCACAAGCCCTTGCGGTGTTGGAGAACGTGGCGAGCCATTTTTGTTGCAGAATGTTTTTTTTTTGTTCTTGAAATCCTTACCATTGCGAGGGAGACCATATGTGTAACAGTATGTTTTGATGAGTCTCAGTACCTCATCAGCAGTTTTGTTTATAAGTGGTGAAACATATAATCTGTGACGTTAATCGCCCATGTGTGAGGCTCACTGCAATCGCAGGGCCAGTTTCCTAAATCCGGTAAGTCATTCTCCAAAAGTGAAAGAAAACGTGGGGACTGAGGAGGTTTTTCCACCATTTCACTCGACTGGTAATAGGCTGCTGTTCAGCCTAACAAATGGCATGAAGCAACAAAAAGGCTGATTACCTTCCTGTCGACTTTGCTCTAGTTATTGTTGATACGTTTGTTGGTAATCTGTTTTCCTAAGCGATTGACCCGTCTGTGTGCAAGGCTTAAAACTTCATGAAGCTGTCCTTTGGAGACCACTTTCTTTGTCCTTTTGTCTTTGGTTACTGGCGAGTCATTTCATAGGCCCTATTCTTCCGCATGATTGTGTTCATCTCCATTTGGTCATTTTTAAAGAGGCTTGTTGTGCTGAGTCTGAGACGTTTTTCATCTTGCTGTTTCAAGTATGCCTTTGCTTTGAAAAAGTGGTGGGCAATAAACGTTATTAGAGATTCATTTTTTGTTTGTTTTAACTTTAAATCATGTAAATGTTTTGTGAAATATTTCTTTTGAAACGCATCATTCTCTTCTGTTGGTGCTTGTGCTATCTATGCACATGTGTATAAGTGTATGATTATTTTAATGTGTCTGATATTTATCCAAAGGGTTTTAAAAACTTGAACTTGAGCTTGAGACCAATAAATTATAATAGCAACAAAAACTGGAGAAATTCCAACAAAATCTGGCATGGCCTAATGGAGAGAACGGATGGCAACCGATCTGGAGGTTGGTGGGTTCAAATCGTGATGAGTTCAGTATGAATTTACTTAAAAAGAGCTTGTTCTTGAGTAAGGGTAGAGTGGTAAGTATGTCAGGGGAGGTAAATGTATGAATCTGTGGGGTAGGGTTGGTAACTATGAGGGGGGTGGTGGATGAGAGTGCAGCCGAAATTCTTGTGTTTTTTGTTTCTTCTTCTTGCATATGATTCGTTTTCAGAAACCCCCTAAGAAGCCAAGCCCTTATTTTTTATCCACACCCCAAACAATAAAAGGTCCTTTTTCAGGCAGTTGGTTGAGAACTTATTCGCAAATATTAAACTAATCTTACAATAAACTAACTGGTCCAAAAAGAACTCTGCTGGTCTGAAAAACTAAACTAGAGGTTAAAATTGAACTACAACATATACACCAAGGTGATTCTATTTCAAAGAAGCTTGACCTGACAGTATATCCAAGCAGCCAAGAAAAGAGGGATTGCAAAGAAATTATAATGCTTCTACAAATGACACAGTGCGGAAGTTCAAAAAACAGCACTGGTTAAGCAGGCGTTACAAGTGAGATGCTCTCTGTGAAAGACTGTAGGCTGAAAAGGAGAGTTTTTAGTGACAGTTTATAGTGTAACTACCCAAACCAAGGCAATCCTAACAAATTGTCATTGTTCATTTTTAGCTGACCTCCATGCGCGTGCAGAACCTCACTGTTAAGAAAATTTGGTAAACCTGTAAACGCATTTGTGAATTTTGGTTGTGAGTCATTGTACAGTGCACGTACGTATTTTGTTTGGTGGTTGGGGGAGGGTGTTCCAAATCAGCCTGACCAGGGCAGGACCTTGCATCCGCTCCACAGGGAATCTAATGTTTAATCTCACATTCTACCTAGTCTGGGAGCCTGCAACCTGATATTGCATATCCATTGTATGATTGACAGCTGTCCTGACTGACCATTGCGGACTCAGGTATCAACCCATCGAGGTTCAGTATTGTTTTGAAGGCATTTACTGTCATGTTACTAGTTTTCAATTGATCGCAGGCGCAGTATTTTCACAGGAAGGAAGTTGTGTTTATGAGCTGCATTACAAAAAGTTTGATTTGAAACTGACCTCTGCGTGGTTTGGCTGATTTCAAACTGACCTCGGATGCAAAAATTCAGCCAGCTTTCGCAGGCAGAGAAGGTAGTTGACTTTTCTTACCATGGTCATGCATTGGTCACAGTCTACATCCAATTTGTATGCTCTAAACGGCCAAAATTTGACTGGTGAGTTCTCACGGAAAATTTAGACAACATCTGCAATCTTATTCCCATCTCTCCTATACTGCTGGAGACTTGGTTTCCTCAAAGCTTGTTTCTTCTGACATTTTGAGTCCCCACATTAGGACCACTGTCACCAAGTTCATCTCCGATGAACTCAGTAGTACTCGCTTCCAGACGATGCAGCCTCTGAACAGATCTCCCTAGACGTCCTCTCTGTCTCAAGGGTTACAGTACAAACAAGGCCATATTTTCTAGGAACCAATCTGTCAACTCCTGCATTGGCCATTTTCCACTGGAAAGTTGTGGATGGCTCATATGAGAAGAGGAGCACGAGAAAATGCAATGTAAGCCTTCTTTAAGGTGGGACTCCCACAAAGTCTATTCTGACGTGAGTGAAGGCTGGAAATGATGCGACCCCTACCCCCCCCCCTCGACATTAATTGCTCCATCTTCTGTGAACATGGGCCAATGTTCTATTCTATTTATTTCAAATATATTGTGTCGTATGTATTTTTCGTGTTCATCAAGGTTGACTTTAACGTGTTACATTTCATCTCGTAAGCTGCTAATGTGTATCATAAACTCTGTAATTCGGTCTTCAGTCTCTAGGACTCTAGATGTTATGCAAAAATATTAACACCCGCACAGCCGGGAATAGGATAAGGTGACAAAAAGGAGGGGAGCTGGCCAGAAAGGTCACGGTGGACATTAGAAGGAAGGGACATAAATTGGACAGTATGGCCAGCTCCTCCCCCAAACATGCCCCTCACTTTGGCCCAAATCGAGGCATCCATGTAGGATAAGCGATTTGTTGGAAAATCATTGGGGTTGCATGAGAAAGGAGTTTAATGGATATTTATGAAAACATTGGATGCAAGACTTAAGGAAAAATTCCCTGCAGGGCATTAAATAAAGGGCGAAATTTGAAACCTTGCCTGTCCCAAGCTGAGATAAGTTCCATGCTATCAACAAAAACAGAGATTTCATTATGCTTTTCAAAACCTGCTACAATCCTTAAGGAAAGCGATGTAAGCTGACCTTGAGCATCCTTCACACATTTTCAAAGAGCATCCTTCACACATTTTCAAAGAGCATCATACTTACTTGATTCTACTTGAAGCAAATCAACTGCAGGATCACGAGCTCAGCTTGCATCCTGTACCTTAAAATCACTCTTCAGTAACCCAAGTTAATTCAAGAGAGATTCAGCTTCCTTTCTTAGGTTTTGATTTTCTTTTTTCAGGTCTTTTCTCCCATTTAGGTAAAAAAGAAATGTGAAAGCATGGAGAGAAAGAGACTTGTCCTTATGCCTGAGCAACTGTTGACACGTTTTAGTAAGTTTGTTACTAAAATGTTTTTAAGCTACTGTAATATGTTGTTCTTTATTTGCTGCCAATGTTGTTAAGTTATATTCAGTTTCTAAAAAGATGAAAACTGGAGATAACTCATGTTGTTGTTGTTGGAATACCGTGCAATATTTTCTTCGTCCTCAGACACCATAAGGGAAGTTTAATATTGTTCCTGGAAGTGTTAAGAATCTGGGGTAGGATTTCCGTACAACACATACTTTTATTATGCATACATAGATACATATATAGCCTTTATTAACGTGTCTAATAATTCTCGTGCCCATTGGCACGAGAATGGTATCACACTTTGTTGCAATGACAAGTAGAGTCATAGGAGCCATAAGACATATTTTACATTAAAAAGCATAAGAAACCTGTATCGAGAATCAACAGTTGCAGAATTTCATAATTTCTTTTATTCTACCTTAAAGACCCTTTTGGTGAACTATTTTAGAAACTGGAAATAAAAAGTTCCATCGTGCAAATGATCAATGATGATTAATATCCATTTATTGTGACTAATAAGAATAATAAAAGACTACAATAATAGATGTATTAAGGTGATCTAATCATCTTATTTTAATACAAGGGTAATGATCAATGATTATCAGTTTTACAATATTTAATCACAATAGCTGTCATATTTATCATAAAATGGTGTTGATATCCTACAGCTCGCGATAAGCAAAGCACAAGGTAATAGATACTATTCAATAGCAATAATGACTTTATGTAGCACTATTCACTAACTGCTCATGATTGTAATGATGCTTATGGTTCCATGATACCATTGGTCAAATGTCTCAATGTTGACAGATTTGGGGCGCTGTTGACAGTATCGTGCTGTTTCAAAATCATGCACCTTCAAGTTCGGAAAACAGTTTTTTTAAACACGGATTTCACGGAAGCAATACCAATTTCCTTGCGAGACGTTTCGTTTATCCCTTGGCTCAAAGAAGAGCAAAAAATTTGTCTGTGGACTGTTACAAAGAACAAAAGCTTTCAAATGTCAAGCCTTTCTTGCTCTCCTATCTGTGATATACTATGGTCACATTTACAAACTGATGTGATTGAGTTGAAAACTGAAATTTAAATGGCACAGCATTATAATCACTATAAACCAATCATCATTGTAATCATTAAAATCCAAAGGCGTGATAAAACCCCAAAAATCAGTGGATAAATTTAAAGAATGTATGTTACATACAGCTAAACCTTGTGCTCTGAGAAAGCATAAACCACAACTGTCCAGACATACCTTGGGACCAGTGGTTTCTCTCTTGCATGGCTTTCAGCGTTTACGGAGTCGTTCATGTTGCTTGCTTGCATAGTTAACAAACAAGATATGGAATGACTTGCAAGCATGCGCTAAAAGCGATCCATGCAAGATATAAACCTATGCTGCTGACTTTTACACGATTTTGAGCAGACGTTCTTGTAAAACGGACAGCAAATTCAACAAGAACACACGAACTGAATAGTATGTGCTATAAGGTGCTAAACTTACACCTTTTTTCCCGGCAGAATATAAACTCTGCTCATCAATAGTTCGCTTAGGACTGTCGTGTTTTGTAACCGTGAAAACTCCACACAGATAGTAAAACATTATTTTATTATTTTTCTCTCAATATATATGTGTAAAAAAAAACAAAACAAAGCAAGAATACCAGTGTTCACTGTTCAGTAAGTCTCAGTAATTTGGTAATAGGTGGGTGCCTTCTGCAGTGTGATCGGCACCATTCTATCACCAGTGGCTCTTTCTCCGTTCCTGTGTTAGAGTTACGTGACTCTAGCTCACTTGCGGTTGCAGATCCAGCATGTTGGCTTGGCTCCAAAACGACATGCTTAGTCACAGCTTCTGAAGGGCTATGAATGATTTTGTGTGGTTCATGCTCAAGGTTTGGTGGATTCAGTTAAGGGGGAGTTTCAGGGTTGATCATAATTGACGACAGTTGACATGCTAACGCCTACTGCGTACGTCTCGTTCATAGGACCTTCTGAAACTCTTGTGCAGGTCCCTAGGATCCATTCTTTCCTCCCAGAAAGTTTCACGCAGATAGCCTGTCCACATTTCAAAGGTTCTAGTGTTCAACACACTGTGTTGCACTGGCATGTCGTGACTTGCAATCAGCTTTTGGTTTCTTTATGAGATTCTTGCAAGCCTTCATGGCATTTTTGGTGCGATCATTAGATTGAGAGTATTTGGGACTCTTACTCAAATTGACACTCCTTCACAAATCCACTGAATGCCGAAGATGTAAACTGAGTTCCGTTATTGGTAATATACACTTTTGGTATGCTGTATCCAGCAAGCTGGACTTTATATGCAGCAATTATTTTCGGAGACATAGACTCTAACTTTCTGGACTTCGAAGAAACCACTCCAGTAGTCAACTAGATTAAAAAACTGTTGTCCCAGTGTGAAAAGGTCAGCACTAAGAATTATTGACCAAGGACAAGGTGGAACTGGATACAGTTGCTTGGTTTCACAACATTGATCTGGCTGGGATTGACAGGCTGAACACTCGTTAATGAAATCCTCTAAATCGGTATTCATGAGAGGCCAATATAGTCCGTCCCTGGCATACTGCAGGCATCCTTCAATACCAGTGTGCTATCTGTGAATTTGTCTAACATTTGTTTTCTTAGAGATGAAATTACTACCAGCCATTCGCCTAGGAATGCTAGTCCATTGTCTTCTACTAGTACGCTTCTCTGCTCATAGTAAGGTGTTAACTCACGGCTGTACTGAAAAATACTTCTGACCTTTGGCCTGAGTTCTACAGTGTGATGCTTCAAAATTTCAAAACAACATTTAACGTTTTCATTGACCACAATCCGATCATTTACATCAAACAAAGCAGTTTTTGTTTGAAGTTTGGCAAAGGAGCAAAATAGATTCTAGGAACAATTGTTGGAACAATCAGTCGCAGGAATTTATAGGTCCAATTTGGAGACACAAACTGGAAGACACATCAGGAAGAACTATGCCCATGGTCCATAACTATGACTTTGTGCTCAGAGTGAACTTATAGAACTTTTAGTCCCGGAAATGGCCGAAATGCCTGTTGTAACACCAGCCCCTCCAGCATAAAGGGAGGTCATAGCTGTAGGCACCTGCTCCAGCAATTGGGGAGTCACCAACACGACAGAAATATCAGAGAGAGAGAGAGAAAGAGAAATAGATGAAACGGCATAGTTATTCCAACAGCTATCATTCTAACTCATCTTCAAGAGCAAACTTGCCAGAACATGGGTGTGGTCCTTGCTTCTGAATCACAAGAGTAGTCAGGGTTAGTAACTACCAGGACTGGGGTTACTGCTCTACTTAGCCTTCTGATTTATCGATAACATTTGGTTGTTGGCTTTATAAAATGTCAGGAGTGTAAATAGCACGTTTTTGCACAGAGGATGTGTGGTAAACTGCATCTTGCGATAGCGAATTGTTTGAGTTTGAGTTAAGTACCCTTGTTACCCCTTGTTACCTCTTTGTTAACCTATTAATATCACGAGTGACGAATTACGTTACCTTATACACCAGCTATGGATTCTAACAAACCTGATACTTCCTTTGCATCACCAGATGTGTCCATGCAAGACCTGACGCTACAAACGTCAATCCCTAAGAAGCTTAAGGGAAGATACCCACTCAGAGAGCACAAACAGCCTCAGAGGTTCTACTAGTCTTACCAGGATTACATAGATGCCAACCCCAAAATTTGAAAAGTGGGAGACATTTTATTTAAGTTGTTCTGGTTGACTTACAGATATTGCTTCTCGCAATTTTTTCACAGTGCAGTGGAGTCTTTAACAATCCGTGACAGGATACGAGGATGACGGCTGATAGCGCGTGCACTATAGAAATCACCTAAACAGTCTGTTCAATGTTTGATCTTTGTTTTGCGAGGGTGTTATGACCCTGCATAGTGTTGTAAGTCCTGCACTGGGGTTAGGCAACTTCTGACGGTCGCCTATGGTCCAGGTTAGTTTAGTGCATGTGAGAGACGGGACCTTATCCGAGAAGATGCGAATGACTAACCATTTGCAGATGTTTAGAGCAAAGGCAGCACATTCTACACGTCTACATTTACACATCTAGAAATAGATATAACATATGGGCAACGAACTGCCTTTTTTCTGCAATGAACTGACTATTTTGTGGAACGATCTTCCTATTGATTGGAACGATCTACCTCCGTTTGATCTTGTGTATTTTTTTTTCTCACACTCTTTTCGGTTTTTTCCTCACTTTGGCCAGTTGTTTAACATCTTTGCTGCTTCAATTCGGTACTTATTACACCAACGGGTAATTCGGCAGCAAAGCACCAACTTCATGTAGAGTTTGAAATAACTTGGACAGGATGGTACGAATGTGCAACTTCACAGTGTGTCAACAAGTTGAAGGCCAGGAACACCTGCGGTCGTCTTGTCTTCGTATCGAATCGAAGTGGCCCTGGTAAACCATTTCAAATGGCTCCAGCTCACCAGCTCTGCATAGTTGAAGGTTGGTTTGTCGTAGGGGACCGCTACAGCCCTCAGAAAGGTGCCTGTTTTTTGCCTTTGCACACAACATCGGCACAACATTGACACGAAGACTACCACGCCACAAAACGTTCAAAAAATTCACCAGCTGTGCAAGCACAGTTTGTCTTTGGCACAATAGTTAACGTGTGGAAAGGAAGAGGGAAACAAGAGGCGAAGTTTAAAGATTAATTTTTCAGTTTTCACTCTAAGTTTTGGGTTTTTTCATCGCCTACCAGGCTCACGTTGAAAACCAATTTAAAGGTGCTGGTGTTTTGAATTTTAAAAGCAGATGATGATGACCAGCAAAATACTGTATCGCACCGTCAAAAACGTATTTCTGGCCAGCTGGTGGGCAGTTAAAACAGCAAGACCCATTGCAAAAACCTCCAGTTCAAAAACCTCTTGAAATCAGTTCTGGGTAATAAATAATTTTTAACAAACTTAGACAAGCATTTGGGATTCATTTGGAGGAAATTTTTCGATATTTTTGTGGTTTTAGACTTTTAACAAATATTCCGGGTATATTTCAGGTGTTCATGTTTTTTCTGGTCGCACTGTAAATGATTAAATTCATAGAATAGCAAATACGTAACAAGAGTCAAACTGAATTTTTGCGCAATAGGATTCCATGATTATTTTAAATACCCATGCAAACGAAGGGCATCTCGAGAACACAACGTGATCCAAATCTAGTTTAGTAGGCTATTGATACAGCTTGTCAAGTTCAAAGGAAAAACTGCTTTCCACTAATGCACACATTACTGATCATTCAGCTGTGCAACGTGTTATACTTCCTTGTGGCAGACTTTGCTGGACTAAGGAGTTGTGGTGGGAACACAAACTTGCGCGATGGGTCTGGCTGTTCTAACTCCATTTTAATGGAAATAATGCTGCCAAGCATCTTGGATGGATCGAGGTTGGGTCCGAAAGGTGTATTGTTTTTCTTTATCGTGGAAAAGCCTTTCCTCTCCAGCATTTGAATGAGGCATTGTAAGTACCAATTTAGCTACTCTTGCCAATCTCTGGAACCGTAGCTGGTTCCACACTGCATCAGCGTTTTGCTCATCTTTGCATCCCTGGGTTTAACTCTGATTCGTCCAGTAAGAGATAGTCATTGAACTCTTGTGAAAACTCTTCTAACTCCACTGCCGAGTCAAGGGGCAGCAATGACGGGAATCTCCAAACAAAACATACAAAATAGAATATTAAAATGAATTGAATTTTAAAGTGTGACCAGGAAAACTGTGAGCATCTTGTAAATTCGAATGGACCACTGAGAGCTCAAAATCCTCTTGAAATCAGTTCTGGGTAATAAAATAATTTTTTAAGAAACCTAGACAGGGGCACCCAACGACCAATTTGTTGTAAAATGTCTTATTATACCCCCATTAATGAAAATAAATGTTATTAAGGCATCTTCAAGTGTTTTTCAGTGTTGCTGGTAAAATATTATCTGTTCCTTTTTCCCAGCAAGACACACAAGAAATTTCCCAGCCAGCTAGATAAAATTGGTTGGAACCCAGCCAGTTGATGAAATTTATTTCCCAGCCAGGAATTAAATTAATTAATATAAATGAAAGGAATAATAGTAATGATAACAATAACAACTCTTATATTAATGTGGCTAAATGTGATTTAGGCAAAGTTACCCTCGAAACAATGCTGGTTTGCAGTTGTTCCTGCTATACTGGGGGTGGCCCGATGCCTCTAGCAGGGGCACCTCGGGTTTTAAAACGTTTTTAAACGTTTATACAATTGTTTTCCACAAATAAAATTTTCCTTTAAAAGGTTTGGATTTTCAACACCATACCTCCGTGTTTGGGAACTAGTTTATTGACTGTCACTTGTATTTTTGTTTTCAGCTCAATAAAACCTTTCTCACTTGACTCATCATATTCAAGTACATCAGCAACACCCAGGCAAGATTTCCTTTCATTTGCTGTTTTGAATTTTGTCATTTCTTTTTTCCTTTCAATTGGTACTTCATCATCAAGCACATATTTATATTTTGATGTCCCCTCTTTTTTCTGAACCACCAACTCACTGGTTTCATTAATTTTAAAAGACAAGTGACAATAGCCAAGTATCTTTCCCCTTTTTGTGTGGGATAACAGATTTAAACATCCCATTAATCGCCGAAAATAAGAAAGTAATGTATCACGAAAAATTTCAGGATTTTCAGCATGAAAGGCCTGGAACAGGTCATCTTTAAGTAAGACACTGGAAGCTCGTTCTGTCTCCTGTACCTTTGCTAATGCCCAGTTCTTTGCTATTTCTATGTTAGCCTGAAAAATAATAATAAGTAAAAAGGAAAAAATAAGAGACAAATGTTAATTGACTACAGCCAGCAGTGATACTGATTGAGCGCGGTGTTTTCAGATCTAGTTATAGCCTTACTAATCAAAGCTATTGTTATCGCAGGGGGCCTGTAGTAGCTTATGAGCCAAAGCAAATTTTGGTACCACCTGAGGTGGCAAAGGTTATCATATATTTTCTTAAAGCTCTTGTGATACATAATAAGAAAATATGTGATAGCAAGGTTACATTCGCAACTTGAGGCTGTCATGTGACCTGAAAGTTGCCACCCTGTGCAGTAGTTGATAGTACCAACAAGGTAGCTGTATCTTGCAAATTTGCTATGTATTTTGTACAACCAAGAGAAAATAAGAGTGTGATAATATGACTACGACTTTAACAAGCTTTGTTTACGTTTTTAGTACAATTTCTACATGAACTTACACTTTATATAATTAATAACTCGTAAGAGCAACATCATTTCTACTGATTGAATCAGTAACGCTAGAAACTGTTCATTTTCCTGGCGCTCATTTTATTAACCATTTAGTGCGTACTGTTTAGAATGTTAGTAAAACATGTCATCGCATTGACATAATGCATAGACGTCTGAAGATGTTCTTATTTTACAATAGATTTCTTGGTTAGAAGCAGTACTGGGTAACCTGTGGAGCACCATTAATAGGTTTAAAAAAATCCTGTTGTCGGCTTTTGCTCTAATTTGTTTTTAATGTTTTATGCACTGAAAGCTCTTTTGTCCAAAAGCTTTCACATTCCTCAATAAATTATTTCCACTAGTTTGTTTTCCATCAAACCATTACCTGTACATGACCTTCTTAAACCTTTTGCCTGTAATCAATGCCTCATACAAATTAGCACAAGGGCTATGCAGTTAAGACATCTTGCGATCTGAAGCATTAAGACAACAGTTTATAAAGTTAGTTCTACGTCCGGATTGAGAACTTCATCATCATCTTCTACAATGACGTCTCCCTCTTCCTTTTACTGGTTGGAGCACGTTGTTCGCCTAGAGAGGTCTAAGCACTTTAGGCCATTAAGGATGCAATCACATGTGGTTTCATCTCAAGACTTCTTGCAAGTGCATGCGTTTAGCTCGATCACTGCTCTTGGTGCAGGGAAGCCATTCATCCAGTCGGTTTCAAGTCTTTCGAGAAACCAGCCTTAGCCCACCGGAGATGGCACTTCATTATTGTGAAGAGAGTTCTTCCAAACTGTAGCTTGGTAATTAGCTCTTTGGCAGTGCTTTTTTAAGCATTCCCTGCACAGCGGTAGCTGTTGCAATTGCGCCTCACCTTTCTTGGCACAGAAAAGAGCATAGCAAAGCTCATTTACATCAGATGTACCTTTTTTGGCACCATAGAGAGCCCAGACAAAGGCTTCCAACTTCCCAAAGAACTCTTCAGTTACTGACCACTCCTCTCCAAGTCTTGCAAACACTTCCTGGAATTCATTGTTCTTTCAAAGAATCTTCAGTGGCTTTACTTTGCCAATGCCTGCAAATGAGCTAACTGAGTTCACAGCCTGTAAAGGCATGCAGCCCAAGCAAAGCCTTGCATACTTGAAGACCTATGGCACAAACGATTTTTGTGATGTCTATATATCTGGCCATTTGCTGTGAAACGCAACGTTGGAAAAGCCGCACTTTCATGTCATTTTGAAAAACCAAGACAGAGAATGTGTACGTCAGTGTCCTCAGATGAGATGACTATGGCATTGAATGGTTCTTTTGTCACATGTCTAGCATGAAGGAGGAGGCAGGTGTCGGTTTCCTCTTGATCTGATTGCAGCTCCTCTTCTTCTTGTGCGCTCTTTGTTGTTAGCTTGTAGCAATGCTTCCCGCATGTAACATAAAGTGTCTTGTGTTGCAGCTTTGATTGGCAAGACAGCTTACTCCAGTGATCAACGATAAATTTTATTAGGCTGGTTTTATTTTGACTATTCTGCAAAAAGCTTCTGAATAATTGCTTAACCTTCTGGCCACTTGAAACATTTTTAAATGTGATGAAATCTTCACTTCTCAACTCTCTCTCCACTGATTTAATTGGCAGGTCCCTATACACGTCAAACACAACGTCTATTCTGCTACTACCGTCACCCTCTCTCAAGACTCTTGATAATGCCATTTCAGCAATTTCACCAAATATAAGATGGTCTACCTTCAGTTTCTGAATTAATGACATACTGTCAATCCGGTAGGCCGATTATCCACTGTTGGCTGAACCAGTTTCTCTAACTCCCTTCCAAGTTATGCTTTGTTTGTCTTTTGCGGCAAGCCATTGCTTGTTGCAAGAGGGGCAGAAAGGGGTCCTAGAGGATGGCAGAGAACCTCCTGCATCTGAAGCTGTTGACTTTCAGCGATGATTATCATTCGGCGAACAAATTACAATCAGCACGGAGTACTGTCTCGTTGCCTTTGCTCTGCTTCGCCTTTTTGGTTTTATTATGATCACTGGAAGTCTTTAACTTTTGCTTTGTCAGTGTATGATTGAACTTCATCGGTGGTTTCTCCGGTTCGAGGCAGTCTCCCTTACTAGGTATGCTCTGCTCAGGTCATGTTTAATTTCGGGTAAAGCAGTGACACCCGTGGAAATACTTAACAGGGGCTGGTAACTGCTGAATGGATTGGTCCAGTTACTTTCAATAAGATCTACCATTGCTTTTACGTCTTGTTTGTCTTTAGCTATTTGAGACTGTTGGAGGTCAACCTGATCATTATTTCCTTGAGCATATCCTACCATGGTTCGCAAGTTACGGAGGAATAGACTTCTGAACTCTGCTGTCATGTAATATCGTTGTACTGCCCTGGACTTCAAGCTGAAACCTTTAGTTCCTTTAGTTTCCCATGTATATCTTTCGACCAGCTTAGAAAGGCAGGCATCTTTAAATATATTATAGTCATTGTACAGTCCTTGTCCAAATTTCCACCGTGAAATAAGGTATTTTTCCAGCCAAAGATAGTGAGTTCATAGCCGTTCCAAGAGGAATTGACGAATATAATATATAGATTTAGCCAGAGCTAACAGCGCAGCTCCCGTTAAAAAATTCACAATTTACATAAAACAATAAACTTGTAATCCACAGATCAGGGCACATTCATGTGACTTTTGAGGCAAAGGCTAAGTGATTTTAGAGTAAAATAATTTGACAGTCCAAGAGTAAAAACAAATTTTACATCGAGTTAATAGTCTTCTTTGCACACCCAAAAATAGCAATCATGTTCGATCACAGTAGATTAGGCCTGGAAAACAAATGGACATATTCATGTTTTGTATTTGCATTAGCTGTTGCTCCGTTTGAGAGACTGGATGATTGGATAATCCCAAAATATACTTTTAAGAAACACATGCACCACGATAGTCCTTTGTCTAAAAGGGAGGCCAAAATAAAAAATGAGGCCGGATTTTTTGTGTTCGACGAGTTTACTTTACAAGTGGCGTGTAATCCAGCCTTTAAAACATACTTTTCCTCATCACGTCTTAGGTAAACAGTACTATGAGGCCCTTTTTTTATCATACAGACCTTGGACAGAATTTTGTTCTTTTTTGCCCTATTTAAACCTATAATTCTACAGTTTTTCACAATTTTGCAAGACAAATTGCACTCATTCGATATCCAGGATGATCAAAGCACGCACTTCTTTTGCACAACAAATTATAGCATTGACCACATTATAGAACGATTTCATGAAGACAATTCCATAATGCCGGGACTTTTCAGTAAGAAAAATCTGGTCCTATGTAATATGCAAGGTAATAATTATGGGCTTTTAGTGAAAACGATAAAAAAAATTCCCAAAACTACCTTTTCAGCCAGTCGGACGGGTTCTCACTTTTGACAAGCACCAAATTTGCAGTGCCGATTAATAGAGTTAATGTTTACGCTTCAACATGATAGACAATTTATTATGTTTAGGTTTGGTTTCCCTTTATTTATAAAACTGTGTATGATTTTGTTGTGTATTCTTTAAAAGTGAGTGATATTGACGCGCAGCGTTTTGAGTATTCCTTCATGCGATGTTTATGCTCGACTGGAAACAACTGGTGCAGCCATAAAATTTTTGCGAGAGGGACTACTAACAATCAATAAAATTAATATAATTCGGTGAAACATGTACAGAGACAAGTATTGAGAGTAAAGTGTCTGAAAATCATGAGTCAGGTAAGCATAAGCTTATTTATGTTTTAAGCCGGCTTCCTGGTGTTTGCTGTTTTTCAAATGAACTCTAGGCAAGAAAATCGCTCAGACCTTTCTGTTTACAGCCAAAATCATAACTAAATTATTATTCGGAACCTTCTCTTTGAATTTGCGGTCGAAAAATGTCTAAAGGCTTTTTAGACTTGATACTATTGTAGGTTAGATCATTGCTCATTTACAAACTCAAGCCGCATAAACCATACGCTCCCCTTCAGGAAACCAAAAAAAAAAACACATCAAAGACAATAATTGCTCGGGCTTACCAGTCGAGATGCTGCTTCCGAAGGTCATCAAGTGTTCCAGGATCGCTTGAGACTTTTCAGCCCTCTTACCCCTCAAGCAAGGGCAAGTGAGTAAGCTCATTTTTGAAAACGATGTCATCCGAAATCGGATTTCCAATGACTTTGACAAGCAGTGCATTTGTCAACAAAAAGCGCAATAAGCAAACCAGCCATGAATTACAGAACAATCTTGATAGCAGCTGTATTTCATTTTGTATATCAAGTACAAACAGACGGTTTAAAACATCACAAGATGACACAAAACTCTGTCAGCTTCAGCTATCAGTAAGCAAGTTTCCAGACGCTGCATAAATTTTCCGCATGAACTCACCTGTCAAATTTTGACCAATCAGAACAAATATTGGACGTAGAGCGTGATCAACGCGTAACAGTGAGAAAAGTCAAAAGCGATTGCCTTCCCTACATGTAAAACCCAGTTGAATTTTCACGTCTGAGGTCAGTTCGAAATCAAAATTTTAAGTGTGGCTCATGAACACAACTTATTTCATATGCATTTTTAGAAAATGGAACTTGAGCCTGCAATCATTTGAAAAGCAGCAACTTTTGAAAAGTGCTGCTCATGAACACGACTTATTTTATATACATTTCAAAAAAATTGATCTTCAGCCTGGGATCATTTGAAAAGTAGCAACTTGTCAGTGGATAACTTCAAAAAAAAACACGAACTCAGTGGGTCGATACCTGTGCCCGGGATATGGTCAGTCGATACTGGTCAGCAGAAACACTATTTTGACAGCTGTCAATTAATCAATATCAGGTTGCAGGCTCCCATACTAGCTAGAAAGTGTGTAGGTACATGATTACCGAATTTTCTAGGATGGATAGATTTTCTAAGCTATGGGGCTTTGAATTGAGCCTGTGATCAAATAAAGTATCAGCAGAAAACTTGACAAACTACGTGACCTCAATGGATAGAAAAATGAGCCCGCGATACAGTCGGGTGATGGTGGTCAACATATACTCTAGTTTGACAGCTGTCAATTAACCTTCATTAGAATGGCAAATATTCGAATTAACAGGCTACAAGTGGGAGTAAGACATATCTGTCCGGCTTGTAGTGGAAAATGCCAGATCTTGTACCTGAGCGAACCTGAGCCCACGTTATTAGTTTTCTGATAGTGGTCTGCACATGTCCCATTTTGACAGCTGTCAATTGACCTTAATTTGGCTTGCCAATATAACTTTAGCTGACTGACAGCCCTGCTGTGCGAAGTTTTTTTTTTATGTTGAATTGGTAAGTGTGACATATTATATCAGCTTATATGTAGGGGCAAAACGACTGGTCTGTCATCTGAGCCCGCGAGATGGTCATGTGATAATTGTCAGCGGATGTCTGATTTTGACAGCTGTCAATCTAATCGTACTCATACAGATGGCTTGAAAAACTGAAAGGCTAGTCAAGTTGTGCAAAATCTATTGTGACATTTGACATCGGCTTACATGAAGTGTGTGTACGGACGGGTGGGCGGGCGTACGCTACGTCATAACCAAATTTTCTCAGATGGATAGTTTACCAAATTTTGTCACCCATGGCGCTCCGCTGCACGCGCGCAATTTGCAAGTAATAGTTTTCATGGAACACAAACAACATAAATTAAATGTATGATGTATCTTATAGAGAATAAAGCATGCCAGCCTTTACATTGAAAAAAAGATAACCCTGTCACCTTTTCCGAGATATACTGGTGATATGATGGCTGCTTCCCAGCAGGCAGATAGGCTTTCTCTTGCTCAATCCAGACGTCCTTAAGCGATTCCAACTGCACTTGAAATTCTTCCTCTGTCTCACAATCCATAAGGCCTTTGTCCGTGAAAAACGAAAGAGTTTATTTTTCCTGGAACCTCGTTTCTGCCCTGCATTAACCCTTGTCCCTCCACTATACCCTAATATGGTGAAAGACAAAAATGCATGCACAGAAAAC
This sequence comes from Porites cylindrica, assembly GCA_964035525.1. NCBI lineage: Eukaryota > Metazoa > Cnidaria > Anthozoa > Scleractinia > Poritidae > Porites > Porites cylindrica. Next base: position 28,435,577 of record OZ037778.1, on the reverse strand, counting down.
GTGAATTTCAAAAGCTGTTGTTTAACTTACTAGCCCACATTGTACTATCGTCAGTTCTGTGTCCAAACACGTCCTCCTGGGAATTCTTGTGAGCTTCTTGCTAAGGGGGTTAGGAAGTGCTAAGTTTTGGAAAGAGCTGCCTGTGAGGAAGAAGTCGGCGCGTTTCTGTACTGAAGCATGAGAAAACAATGAGCGTTTTATAGATTTTTGAGGAGAGCTTTAGTCTTCATAGTTGAAAAAGGTATTCTGATAGCCAGGGCAGAAGATCAGCTTTTGTAATTGTCCACAGTGCCACGCGGTGGCATTAGGAAAAAAATTGATAACAACGGTCGTGGTGTGCGAGAGAAGTGTCACTCTGTGCCACGGGGTGCCCCCTCCCCGTTCTTTTGCTGGCACCATTTTTTTGCACGGTGTTTGACTCTCCTTCCTCGTTCTTTGGTCCTAAACCACACCGAAACGATTGCTATGCAGGCTATCACGGATCGAGAAAGCAGTGTTGCTCTGTGCCACAGGGTGGTGTTAATAAAAGGATCGGTTGCAGACAGAGAGAGTGGTGTTACTCTGTGCCTCGGGGTGGCGTTAAAAAAAGGATCGGTCGCAATCCAAGTGACCGGTGTTGCTCCATGCCACGGGGTGGCATTTAAAACAAAAATGAATGACCAGTCATAGAGAGTAGTATCGCTCTGTACCTTGGGGTGGCATTAAAGAAGAAGAAGAAAAAAATGATCGGTCGCTGACCGAGAGAGAGGTGTGTCTCTTTCCCTCAATTCAGTATGAATAATGCATTATAAGGAAGAAAAGAACGCAACTCAAAAGGAGTTTGGGAGAGAGCCGAGTCTAGAAGAATACACAAGAAACCAGTCATGTACCAGGGATTTTGACTACGGTGCTGGCCCACTGATCTTTTGTTGGCACTTCGACTGTAAATTTGTTAAGCACATGGGTGATTACTAACACATTCTCTCTGCCATCTGAAGCTGCCTCAAGCTGGGTGAAATCCATAGCTAGTACTTCCAGAGTACTTCCTCAATCTTCAGACTATGCCCTTGCAGTTTTCAGAACAGCATCTCGAGGCGCTGCGGGTGGGTTCTGATGTCTTGGCTAAAGGCAGTGATGTGATCAAGGTAGACAATCAGTATCTCCAACAATTCATCTCGGAAAATGGTCTGCATAACCCTTTGGAACGTTGCAGGAACTCCTCCCAATCTGAATGGCATCCTGTTGTATTCGAACAATCTGAAAGGGGAGGTGCAAGCTGTCTTATGTCTGTCAGCAGGGGCAAATTCTACTTGATTTTCGGCAGAAGCCAAATCAATGGTAGAGAAGTACTTAGCACCTCCCAAGATATCAAGGGTCTCATCTATCCTTGGTAATGAGTAAGCGTCACGCTTCACCTTGGCATTGAGCTGGCGGCAATCCACCGCACATGCACAGGGCACTGTTCTTCTTCTGGACTAGGACAATGGGGAAAGCATAGTTATTCTGACTGAGTCTGTTTACACCTTTATCCAGCAGATCTTGTAAATGCTGTTTGACCTCAGCTAGCTGATTTGGGTGAATGCGTCTGTGGTGCTGGTTAACTGGTATGTTTTCACAGTTTGGAATCTGATGCTGGATCATAGTCGTTCTGCCAAGGCTGTTTTCTTCTCTGGAGAATACGTCTGCATAACTGGTAAAGATTCGCTTGGCTTCTTGCTTTTCTGCTGGGGTTCCTGGGAAATCGTCTAGGCTGATTTCTGCAGGTAGGTCTTCTGCTCTAAGGGGATGTACAGGGATGTCATTCCCTGAGGGGAGGGGGGGGTAGGCTTCTACTGCTCTGCACTCAGGGCATAAGATACTATTACTTCATTACTCTGTACATCAAACTGTAGCTTCTCTCCACTGGTCACCGTAACTGCACCGTGTACCGTTCCAAGGTGAGTTTAGCCATACATCCTTTTGGAAGGGTTTGCTACTTGTATCATGAAACACATCTTAGAGGCGTCAACTAAGGTATTTGCTAGCTGGAGGTTTCCTGGTACTGGCACACTGAGGGGCTCGACTAGAGCATTGGGACCACAGGCTGGACCAGTGACAGCAACACTTGCTACAGAATTTGAGGGGACTACTACTGGGTATATTCCAACGACACCTTAGGAAGGGTTTTCTGAAGTCCTTGGTTCGGCATCAGGCCGTTGCTGGAGCAGGGCACCAAACTGTGGAATCTGCACCAAAACATTTGTCGCAAGGAGTTCAGGTATGTCTCTTCTCTGCTTGGTAGTGGCTGGGGTGTTTCTTAGGACCAGTACTCCACAGCTGGGTACTTTCACCCCATCAACCTCTACAGTCAGTTCCAGGTAGCCTAGGTATGGAATCTCGAGCCCATTTGGAGAACGAAGGGTTAGCATCTGCCCTTCTTTCCTCATGTGCCCACAGGTTGGCTGGAGTTTCGTCTTATAGAAATCTTGATACCATGGAGCCTGAATCTACTACACACAGCATGTCAAGATCGCTAAGTCTTGCTTGAATTGTTGGGGTACCACCAACCATATGTATTGGCATGCAGTCATCATTACGTAGAAGTTTTGAGCCACTGTTCCCCTCCACGGCATGGCTCACTGCTGGGGAACTTTCTCATTTAACGTCGGCAGCTGCTTGTTGTCAGATCGTCTGTTCCTGCTGCCGCCACTCTGTTGGTTTTGTCTGGTATTACCAGGGCAGTCTCTGCTGAGATGAGTCCATGACCCAGAGCCAAAACATCCAGGCTGTCATCATTGTTGACTACCCATGGAGAGCTGGAAGATGGCCTGTTGCTGCCTCTCTAGAGCGGCCTGCTGACATTGAATCTGCTTTGCCAGGATCTTCTGTCCCACTACCAGCTCACTTATCACTTTCGGCAGGTCAGCAGCTCCCTTCACCTCATCACAGGTAACCTTGTGAGGGGGGTTTCCTGTTGTGGCCTCACGCACAACAGACTTTCTTGGGGGGGGGGGGGGGGGGTCCGTCCTCGTCAATCCAGCACTGAACCTCATCTCTGATCTCTTGGAAGGTTTTGGTGGGGTGGTGTCAACGCAGCACTCGATATCTCTTCGGAGCTGGGGATCTGCCAAGTTCTCCAGAAACTGGTCTCTTAGGAGCTTGTCCTTGACCACTGCTGCATCCAGGTGCTCCAACCATGGTAGACGTAGCATGAAGGCATGGGAGAACTCACAAACTGATTCATAATCCCTCTGTCTTTTTTTAAAGAACTTCCATGAGGCTTGGGTGTTAGTGAGTCCTTCACTGAAACAGTCTCGCGGGACCTTGAAGACTGTGGCGGGGATGGTTCTCTTCTCAGCGGGGTGTAGGCGGACCTCTTCCTTGGCTACACTGTCCAGGTGGTAGGGCAAAAAGTCCATGCCATCAGCATCTGTTTGTCCAGCGATGGCCCGGGTGGCGTCCCCAATCCACTCTTCCAGGATGCCATCGTCACGGCTGCCAGCAAACTTCCCAAGTTTGCGCTCTCTGGGAACTTTCACTGTGATCTGGCCAGGGTTTGCGGAACTTGAATCAGAGGCAGATGCGCTAGGACCATTCTGGTTCTGAAGCTGTTGCTCTAATGCCACCAACATAAGACTAGATAGCTGATTACATAATGCTCGCTAATAAATTGCATGTTAAAAAGTACAATTAAGATTGCTTAAGAAACTATAAAAGTGACTTAAAAATGTTAACAATCTAAAAGCTGAGTATAATCTGAGAACATTACATGAAGTGCAAAATAGACAAAAACCAGGGATTCGCATTACGTGTCTTGCATAACAATAGAGCATGACTAAGCTAATACTAACTGGGGCAATGAAACTAAATCACGAAAATAACAATGACAAAAGGATAATTTGAACAAACATGGATTGAATACAAGGGACCAATTACAGAAAATGATTAGAAACAAAGGTAAGCAATGATACGGTAACTATTGGTGAGAACAATAGCAGAACGTTTAACAGGCAAATTATTTGCTGTGCCAGACTAAAGGTCAAATGAGATAAACACTCTATTGAAAATGCGGCTAAATTATAAGAACAATATTGTTGAAAACTAAGGAAATAGAAAGTAAATAAACCAAACTAAAAGGCATAAAATAATAAAGAAATAGGAAAATAATGTAACATACCAAATATTATTGATAAATACACATCCGTGAGAGACTTGAAAATATATACTTGACTTGAGGACTTGCTCTCCTTAGGTAAACCAACTGAACCAACTGGATGCACTGAGCAAGTGGTTGCCAATTTATAATAGATTTGGAGAAAAACAAAAAATAACTATAAACCAAATAAGGCTAGGCCATATAAAGCTTGATTTTGCTATAAGAAACGACTCTGACATGATGAGGAGCCAAGAACGAGAAAATAATTTGATTCAGAATCCTGTGAAATATGTAGCTTGATATACACTCCAAAAACTAACCGTAAAAGACAGTATGTTAACTATTCTGCAGACTACTGGTAACAGTTTAGACTAGAGTGGGGCTAGACATCTATTGCATCCGTCAGGGATGCAATTATACTGAAAGAAAATTCTACAAGTAAACCATGCTAGAAGTGTTCGCTGTAAAAATTCCCTGTAAACTGTTGTAATCACCAACTTGTGGGAAAAAACAGAAACTCTTAAAAAACGCTTATCAAATGTTGTTTTACCGTAAATGTTTGTATGAGAAAATGCTACCACAAGTGATATCAAAGCACTGATTTTGAAATAAAATAAAGTTCTTGTTTTAAAAGATCCGTACCATTGTAAAAATGATTTACGAGGGACAAAGAGAAAACGTACCATCTTTGCGACTGCGTGAATGCCACTTTTCAAGTAAGTCACGGTGAATGGTGATAGGATTTGCTGGGTCTCCATTAGGTATACTCAGCGCAATCCAATAATTTATTGCAGGAAGATGCTTTTTGTTCACCAAGGCTGGGTGGTTAGAAATCCAGCTTTAGCTTGAAGAACTTAACACTTGACTTGTGAAATACTTGCTATCACTTTCGTTTCCCTTATCCTCAGGATTGTTTTATTTCTCTTCTGCGCTTTCTTTGGCCCTTGTGTGGCGATACCACTAAACAAACAGGCCACACTTATTACTCCTGCAAAAGATGATATCAAAATCAGGTTTCTTTATTCGACCAATGGATTTATCACAAGGATTCATAATTGACAATTCAAGTCATTTTGAGTACAAACCTTGCAATGCATTGTCACAGGCATCTCACGTCCTGCACACCTCATTCCATCCTTCCAGTAGGCCTTCATCGATATTGCCTGTACACGTACAACTGACGACAATACATTTGTCCACAACTATCAGACTTAAATAGCATTCCTTTAATATTTTTTAATTTTCTCACTGTTCAGTTGGTGATAAGAAAAATTTCCTCTTTGCTTCCCCATCGTAAAGAAGACTGATGTAACATCAACAAAGTGATGTGCTTTTATCGAAGTAAGCATGTGACTTCACTGTTAATAATTATATCAATGAAATTTTCCCAGTAGGCAGATTCTGACATTCTTATCCATTGTCCAACTTTAGTCGCAGTTATTACATAATCCAAAACCGTGACAATTGACAACTATTACTGAAGACTATTGACCTAAATTAGCGACTTGATCCTGATTCCATGAAATCTGTAAAAGCTGCAAAATTCTCTGACTGAAAAACCCTCCTTGCGATGAATTCCAGCTACTGAAATCCACGTGAACTGCCAGTTTTACCCTCTTCAAAGATTGTGTCGAGAAGGGAATTAACGGATAACTGAATACTAAATGAGACTTTGCTGAGGACCTTCCTGAGAAGAGGTGGACTTACGGAAAAAAGAAATGAAAATAGAAAAGTATTAACAACAACAATAATAATACAAATTTTGTTTCATTTTAGTCACAAGGAACAACTGGTTCCTTTTTTATCGTTTAAGAAACAAAGGTCCTCTTTCAACAGTTCCAATTTCCCTTCCTGTTCCTTTCGAAGTGATTGGGGAACAAATGTTCCCAATCTAATTTCTCACTCGACACAATAAGGAACAACTTTTTCCAATTTACTGGCATATCTGCTGTTCAGAGGGTCTTGTTCCCTTGCAGTTCAAATTGTTCCTATTCATGCCCAACAGGAACGGAATTGTTCCCAATTGACGTGGTTTTTTGTTCCTCAAGAGGAGTGTTACATTCTGCGTATAAAGGGGAACAGGTTCCGAATTTGTGACAAAGGAAGTAGCATTCCATTTTGAGCAAAGTGTAAAAAGGAGTATAGGACAATAGTTCCTATTTATCGTAGGCCATCTCAAACTGTTGTCCATCACTTCCTCTATACATATTTATCAAAACGTATACCCTCTATACAATCAGGTTAAGCACTAGACTTACCTGCTACATGCTTAATGTCGTTTGGGCTGGCTAATGCAAGTTCAGGCTTGTGACTTTGTTCCTTTTGATTAATTATGTACCAGATCCAGACAAGGAAGCCATGGGGCAAGGGGCAAGAATGACCGAGTTTGGGCAGAGATGAGTGAATAGGTGAATAGGAGGATCTCTTGGGGAACCTTTGGCTAGTATAAGTGCTTGCATTCTTTAGAAAGATATCGATTTCCACTTAATGCTTAAGATGAACAGAAAAGGTAAGGATGTCAACTGGTCAAAAATAGTAAATGCATCGCCTAAACCAAAGATACTTTGCTTAGAAGAGGATGACAGTGATGGTCTTTTTTACTGCCCAGTGCAAATTTGTAACCACGATGGATTCAGTATGCAAAGAGGCTGTAGAAAACACATTATGAACAAACAAAGTTGGTACTATTACTTCGACAAGAAGCCAGACAGTACTCAAATCAATATGCTTAGTCAATGAAACCAACAAATTGTGAAGCCAGTGATCAAAAGATTACACCGCATAAGAGCAGGGCAATTGTCTCTTTTGATCCTACAAACAACATTGCCAAGAACTTTTTTTTTGTGGCTCACTGGCAGTGGTGGGGGCTGTAGAAGTTATTGAGAAGCACAACCGATCATTAGCAAGTGCTTAAAGTTTCTCAAGTTTTGTTGCGAGGACAAAGGGGAGCTCACATTTGACATGGTGGACTTTACTTTATGTTTACCGAATCTCCTTTTTAAGTTTGTTGATGCAATGCAGGATGATTGGAACCTCGGACATGCAGGACACAAATAAGCATTTACCTAAAACACCTGAAGAATTTAAAACAAAGATCGTATTGCATTGCTAGACTCGAAATGTCGCTTCATTTGGGGTACCTGTGGGCTTCCAGGCAACTCACACGATACTACTATATTTCAATCCACACAACTTTGATCTGGCATTAAAGAAGGAACCTTTATTCCTAAAATAGCTGCAAACCTAATGGGAGTACTTGTGCCCCCCTTAGTGGTTGGTGTTTCAGCATTCCCCTTCCAACCATGGCTAATGAAGCCATACGACAATGCTGTTCTCACACCAGAGCAAAGATACTTTAACTATCGCCTCAGTGGGGCTAGAATGGTTACCGAAGAGTGTTATAGAATAGACAACTCAGAGGGAGTTGGCGAATTCTCTTAGGAAAATGTGAGGGCAGCAAAGAAGTCAGAGTGGCAACCCTTGCATGCATGGTTTTACACAAGTATGCATTGATAGAGGGGACACCTCAGAAAAGTTGAATTGAAAAATCAAAAGCCAGATAGGCAGCAGATCTTTGAACTATTCCAGATGACATCCTGTGAGCAGGTTAGACTCCAGGCACCAAGCTAATGTCATTCGCGATGCCCTTGCAGCAAAACTCTTTCTGGAGAAACAGACAGGTCTATTCTGTTAAATCCAAAGGAGGAGGCCCAGCTACTCTCAAACAATGAAGAAACTTTTTTTGAGGCTGATTTTGAATTACATTTTAAACGGGTGTTTTAAATCCCACATTGGACAAGGCAAAGCTAGTGTTAAGGAGTAGCCTTAACACGTTTTTCGGGAGCTCATATTTCGTCTTCAAAAACGCCTGCTAAACCGAGAACAACATTCCTTTCTCATAGCCTGCGTAGAAGTTTTATTCACGTGGTAAGTGACCAATCAACAGTTGTGAACTAAAGTGTTGACAAGCAAAACACTACTCATACCCTTGTAGATAGTGTAAAAACCTGACCGCAGAGTTGCTTTTTTCCTTCCTTTCTTTCCTTTGCTAAATTTACATGTATGAAGTGCACAGAGTATTCTAAAATCTGATTAAATCTTCCTTTTCCCGCTCTGAGTGTGACATTTATCATTAATTTATCACATAGCCTTCCTTGTGATTGAGTAATTATCGGGTTACCTGTGGTGAAGGTCAACTTTCTAGAATTTGGAAAGTAGATTGTGATTGGGTTAGCTTGAGAAAGGAATGTATTCTTGGTTGAGCAGACGTTTCTGGGGAGGGACAAAATAGAAGCTCCCCTGAAAACGCCTTTATGGGAGGCTAGTTAACAAGGTGACGTGACTAACAAGGGCATCCATTTAACTTAACATTAACGTGAATGTTTAATTTCCAAACTTATGAAAGTTATTGACATAAATTTCATCATTGTTGTTGTTTACATTTAAAGCTCAAAATAGATGTAAGAAAAAGTAGTATGGAAGTTATGTATAAAATCAACATCAGTCTCACTTGCAGGCCAAGACACTCAACTCACAACACTTAACTGCACAAAGGCAGGTTTACTGGGCAAATGTCCTAATGGGGCCTAGTGAGGCCCATTCAGACATTGTAGTTGTGAGGTCTTCCCTTTCATAAAAATTGATCACATTAATTTAAGTGAACAGTTCTTTGGTAGAGTATGTAGCTGAGGTGGTATTTTGGTTAAAAGGTTGTTGGGTGTCCTGTAAATGCCAACATTTTAAAGAAATTACTAGAAACTGCTCCTAAAAGAGCACATGCCAGCAGAATGCCCAGTTTCAAATTTCTGGGTAGAACCAACACAACTGTCAACATTTCATGGTCTTTCTACCATAATATAGAGCCATAAATAGCCCTCTTTAGCTTGTGTTTTGTTTTGTCAAAGTGGACAATGTAGTAAAAGTGAACTCAACTGTTCCTTTTCTTTTTGTGCATGAGTATTTTAGCCACAAATAATAAAAAGGGAAAATTCCCTTGAGAATGTGAAATGGTCGATGAAAGACATCTCGTCTGCTTATTCTGTGGTAGTGAAGTGTTTGATTTGTGATAAAATAACATGCAAGATACTTTGTTATTATTTCTTGTTGTGTTTAAAGGCTTGTATCCAGAGTAACTGTTAATTTTCATTTTTGCAGCACAAAACCCTTCTCCATAGCTTTTATCTTCTTGGAATCGTTTAATCCCAGTGCCAGATTTAATAGTAAGAGCACCTTTTTTACACTCTGAAACACACTTTTTGAACTTGGATCTCATCTGATCAATGGTAAAGTAGAAATTTTCTTCTCTTCCAGAAGTCCTCTTTCATTTCGTCACAAATGCTCCCATAGATTTCCCCATTCTGTTGGCACTTAAACTTCCTTAATACCAGCTTTGTCTTGTACTCATCAGTGCTCACAGTGATATCGATAAAGTCATTGAGCAGCTCTTGAGACCACCTCGGCTTTCTTCCCGGTTTTTTCTGCTTCTTGTTTGATGACTTACCGCACTTTTCTTTGTGTTCACCTACATCCTCTTCTGACACTGAAAATCAGTCTCGTTCTTCACTGCTGTTACTGAGATGAAACAATTAATGATAACACCATTATTTGTTGGATTACCAACGACAAAAAAATGATGTTATCATCACGTTTGGCAAATTGCAAGTATTTGTGGTGACTGAAGATGGTCACTGGAAGAATGTTTAGGCTCATTCATTACTTTAGTATTGGAAAGGACACAAATGTGACAATAGCTAGGTCAGTGGCTTTAAAATATGAAGCTTTGTGTTTATTTATTTTGGTCTCAAAATGTCACTGCTCTACCTTCACTGACATAATTTTCTAGAAAAGAGGTTGGGGGAGGGATGAAAATGATTCTGGCTGTCCAGATGCTGGCTTCTCTAGGGTAACCTAGGGTTAGAACTATTATAGTAATGCTTTTGCAATATTATTAACTATTTATTGCACTTGATTTTAAAATAGGGATTTGTTGATCCAGATTCAAAGAAATGAACTTTGTATGGGGTTGAGTACATTGGAATATTTGTTACACATCATATTATTTGCGGCTTTTTGAGATACAGTTGAACCCCGGTAATACGAACTCTGAAGGGAAACGAAAAACAGATCAAGTTAGCAGGGAACTCGAGTTATCAGGGTATTAATCCACAATCAACAGGTACTTGACTTTTTCTTGATCAGGTTGCTCTTTTTTCCCGAAAACAGGGCTCGCAGTTCCCAACAGATCGCCCCGTGGCCCATCTCTTTTGTTTTTGTCAAGTTCAAATGTTGAGCACTTATTACAGATCGGAATTGTACATTTTAATTAAGTGTATGTTGTGTTTGAAAAACAGGAGTTGCGCATATCGTCCCTGGTGAGACTTGCTCTCCATGCCCGCCATTTCTGTTGACAAATACACTCCACAAAGCATGCTCTCTGAGTCAAACTGCTTGCAAAATATGTTAATAATTTATGCATTAGGTCCGGTACATGAGGAGTTCGGCGTCTGAATCAAAGCCATTCGAAAGGCGTTCCACAGTCGAAATTCCCGGCCGGGCTAAGTGAAAGAATTGCTGAGCCGTTGCAAATTGAAATAGGTGTTCCTAATTGATTGAGATGCTGAACTTTTCATGTAATTTATTCAATTTATTAGGTTGAGCTCATGAAAAGATTGGCTTCTGAACCGGGCCTAAGTTATTGGCTGAATTGCGTTTTTAGTTTTGTTGCCGATGTGATACAGTGTATGTTGAAGTCACTCTAGTTTGTTTTCTTCACTGCTAGATGCAGATGTATGGCTTCAATTTAACTAGTGAGAAATGGCACCATTGATGAACGAACAATGTAATAATGAATAAAAAACTATACGGTGCAAATCATGATCATTGATGGCTAGGCAAGTTTGGAAGTCTATTATTTATTGTTACATGTAATAATAGTGTTCTTGATTTAAAATTGAGATGAAACAAGTTATGTTAAATCTATCCTATGATTAAAGTGGAAGTTTCCCAGGGGATAGAAATTATCCTTGGTCGTAGAATGTTGCAACATCTGAAATTGCTAGAGGCGTTAGAGGCGTAGTTAATGATGTGAAGTATATATGAAATAATTCATTTTTGAACTGCGGTTGTAGATGAAAGTGTAGAATGATCATCGCAGTGAATTTTCCAATTTAAGCAATTAGAAAGAAGAACCCTGAAAAAAAAATCAAATCCCGATGAAGCCCTGATTTTTTTCAGGCTTCTTCTTTCCAATTGCTTAAATTGGAAAATTTACTGCGATGATCATTCTTCACTTTCAGGTGTTGTTAATGTTAAAAAATAATATAATAAATACTCTTGAACTCATTATTTAGTTCATTTCACTGACTCTGTACCAAAGAACATATAGTTAGTAGTATTGTTACTATTTAACAATTAATCCACAAGGATGCATTGGATATGAGATGGTAAGTAGCCAACAAGGTGCGCAGCGCCAAGTTGGCTATAATCATCTCATATCCAACAAGCACGAGTGGAATAATTCTTTTTTTAAAAACGCCCACAAAATCTCGTTGAATCTCCCCAACTTAATTTTGTTAGAACAAACCGGAAAAGACAAGGGACTTCCACTATTCACATGTCACACATCTATCAAAACTGTCAACGCGTGAACAGACTCGCCTGGACTGGATGAATGAAAAATCAAAACATTGCAGCGATGAAGTTTTAGATCATTGGGATTCTAGGATTTTACACAGCAGGACAGCTAACAAAACCTGGCAGATAATGTGAAGAAAAATAATTTTTAATTAACAGCCGTCAAAACTACTGCGAATTTGGATTTTCGGTGCAATTACAGAAGTGAGAACAACGGAGAAAAACTATTACCTTGGTCGCTTGTTATGAAGTTCTTTGAAGTCACCAGCTGGTTTAATTTGCTGAACGAGAGAAGAAGCTATACTGACACCTCGATTGCTGTTTTGAATGGGTGCATAGCCTGTATTCTGGTTCTTGTGATTTATATTCTTCATGTTGGATAAACAAGCCGCAGTTACCTATCAGCGAGTGGCTTTGCAATTATAAAGAAACAGCACTTGTCTTCTTTCGTAGCTGGTCAAGGTACTTTAGTTCCATGTATTTTCATGTTTTTTTCGATAAACTTTCAAACAAGCTCTTGTGGCTTTTTTGTTTTTTTGTTTTTTTTTTTTCCGGATGAAATTGCATTTTCTAGTATTCTAAGAAATGAATCAAAACGACTTGCTTCGGGCACCATTGTATCCTTCACGAAAAAATCTCAGGTATCTGCCAATTTTAAACTGACGCGTACACCGACCATATATGGAAAGCATGGTATAATGGTTCATATACCATAATGGCTAAGCCAATCAAAACGCTAGAATTGCATTATCAAATGATTCAGATTTTAATAATATATAGCTATTATCAGTGAAATTGTTGGACTCTCCTTTTAGGGAATTCACTAAATGCATGGACCCAGATCTCCCTTTTTGTTACAATGCAAGCAATGAGAGGTTCTCAACAGCAGTCTTGCCTTTCTTTGATGAGGCCCCCACCGATTCTGGTGATCATGATCCATTCCGTTTACACCATCTTGTTCAAAATCGAAGAGACGATTCATCAGAATATTTGCGGCAGGGCAGTCATTTCTTCCAGCCAGAAACAGAACATCAACAAGGCAACGATCTCACCGTTTTGATGTTGGACCTCCACCTGTTCCACATGTATAGCAGATTTTTGTATGTAACCTCAAGAATCCCCTGTTATTTCCTTTTAAGTAAAATACGCTTTTATCATAGAGAAGGGAACCATTAGTAATTACAGGGTTTGGAGAGGAAAATAATTTTTGCTATTTGAAATGTTCCCCACCCGCCTCCCCCCATAAATTAATTAATTGAAATAAACAGGACACCACTAGTAAGAGGGAAAATATTTGCAAAGTCTGGTACAAACCTTCAAAATGTCCAGGAAACTTACAATATTTATTATAATATGTACTTACAACATGGACTGGAAATGTTTTTATTTCACTGAAGTCACAAAAGGACCTCTGTAAAAAATGGTGAATCATTTAGGACATTTTTGTGAACAAGTGAGATATAATAATGGTATTAAGGGTTCGGTATTATATCAATATGCTGATGTTAATAAACCTTTTTTTGTCAATATTACTGTGTAAATGCAAAATGAGTGCGCATTGGAATATTCTGCGGGAAGGATAAAACAAGCACGCTATAAAGAAAATTCCAAAACAACAAGTTATTACTTGTGAGTTCCTAGATCGTTTGCCTTTGCATGTTATAAACATTTCAAAGTCAAAAAAGTGTTCCTGGTTTTTTGGTAGCCTGTGAGAGCAAACACCTTTTTCCCGGCTCTTGTTTCACCCTCCAAGAAAGATAAAGGTGTCTGCTCTCGCTGGCTAGGTTTTTGGATTTTCACAAAATATTATGAACAATATTGTAAACGTTAATCACTGACAAAGGTTATGAAGTTTTTGTTCCAAATTCTTAGATTACGCTTCTGTCAAATATATACATTGAACGTTAACTTTCACAAGCTGATGTTATAAATAGACTGCATAGAATAGTTCCTAGGAGCTACATTTTATATTTTGACTTAAAGAATGAGGAAATATAGAACTTCAGAAATCACATGGGTTTAACACTAGACGTTAAACGAGCTGTGTCACGAAATTTACCAAAATGTAGGCTGTGCGAACTGCCACCAAATCGAGTGAAACAAAAAAATAACTGCTTAAGACATTAAGAGATGGTATAAATGACTCAGCAAATACAAAAGAAGGTACAGAAGGGAAAACATGAAGAAGATTAAAACCGACTGAAATTGTGGTTTTTGAAAACTTGTTAACCTAACAGTTTTTCTAAGTTCATTGTTTCTGTTCGTAACACTTGATATGCTTGGGAGAAACATGTGTTTGAAACAAAGCTTTGATTTCTTCATTTCTTTGCCAACGTAACGCTCAAAAGCAAATAGGGACCACGTAACTGGCAATATTAACAAAATGAACGAGATAGTTGTGACACAGCACCTTTTGTAATATACAAATGGCGAAAGAATTCCATTAAGCTGCGTAGCACTTTAGAAAATAGAAGTAACAAAAATGTTCATTAAAAATGAAGAAATCATGACCAAAACTGCTGTGTTTAGGTTAAAATTATCCTTTCCAAACGTTTCAGGCCTGGCCCTTCATCAGTGGAATTACCAGGTCGTTGAAACCGTTGCATGGTTGATATATGCCATAAATTAGAAATAACATTTAAAGGCTTTGAAGTGCATGCGCGGCTCTGCACGCAGCATAGAGGAAACGGAAGTCGGAGTTTAAACCGCATGGCTGACTGGTGCCAAGTTGAAATATCAGTCGCATTTCCAGGCGCTTCCGTTGCACATTATCTACAGAGAGCATCATTCCCCGAACCAAAGCGTCGTCGATTGAGTGACCAGCCGTATTAAAATGTTCAGCCACGGGAAACCCCAGCAATAGGATAATTTTAACCTAAACACGGTACTTTTGTTCATGATTTCTTTATTTTTAATGAACATTTTTGTTCCTTGTATAATAAGGAGAGGAGCGTGTATCTGCATTGTTTGAGAAGTTTTGAATAACAATAACAATTTCCAGTCAACAAACCATGAAAGCTCAAGGCAAAATCGCAAAGGATTAATCTAAGTAAAGAAATGAAAGGAAAAACAATTAGGAAACTTACCTTTCAAAGCCAGATAATTTCAAAGCATGTACGGCCGAGCAATACATCAAAATACCAGTGATCACGTGAACAAATTACCGTGAGGAAACTAGGTACGAGTCAAATCCCCACCTCGCTCCCCGACTTCCGTGAATATGCTAAGCAAATCCTGAGAAATTCCTAACCATGCCTTCAAATACCATAAAAATCCCCCACATTGCCCCACATAGGCCTGGGGTTGGGGGGGGGGGTGGGGTTTCAATCGATAAGTGCATAACATGGAGGTTGGGGACCCCAGGTAGGTAAGGTAACCTGCCTGTCCATATAATCTCCCATTTTAATTTGATCATGTTTACATGATAGGTGGGGTGACCTTCCACATGTTAACTCACCTATCTGGGGTCCCCCAGCTGACCTTGGTTCTTAAGTCCCGTTGAATTTCCTGTTTGGGTTTGTTATGCAGCATTTTAGTTTTTCATTGTTTGTAGCTTTTTCCCAATTACAACCAGTAGGTTCAGTGATACCAAAACATTACCCTCATCTTTATTTTATTCCGACAGTCAGCTAACCCAAATATGCCCAGCTTTGGCTATAACAATCGCCACTATCCTTGAACTAGTTAGAAGAGTAAGAAGATAAAAGTTGGGAGAGTTAACAGAAATCAAAGAAGAATAAGATGAAAATCAGCGAGTTGTTCAAACACACCCCCACAATACACAGAGTGTATGTTTCATATTTTTAGTCAGTCAGATGGTTCAGGTTTAACATTGAGGGTGCGAACCTTGGACTTAAGATGTTGGTGGGGGCCACAGGTTCAGTGCTTGGTGTTGACCAAAAGGCTGCATCCCACGTACAAGAAAAATTAATTGATCAAAAGAGTTTTGTAAAACATGTTAATTTTCCCACATGTTCATCAGGATTGTAGACTAAGAGCAACTTGGTTTGTTGTCATTGACTTATCATTTAGCAATACATACAATCATATTATGACAGGTGTAATTGAATTGAAATCACATTATCTAAAAGGGTAGTGCATTAAGTACTAAAATAAATTATAAATTACTAATAAAAAAATAACTTGAAATATTTTTCAGTCTCTGAATGGTTGCAAATCCCTGCTTGATTCGGTAAAGTTTGGCCGTTGAAATATTGAGGCACTCACAACTTCAAAATCCATGACAAAACATACATTCCTCCTTTGCTTTATGTCCTATGTGTATGAAAATCGTACTCGCACTCAACATCACCATCAAAGAACTAAAATGGTCGCGTTCATCAAAATCTTAGTTCATGACAAATTATAAAAAATAACTGGGTATTTTATAAAGTAAGTCAAAGTAAAGGAAACATAATTTCCGTAGAATAACAGGACAATGTGACATTTAGAAGTACAGGGCTGTAATAAGCCATTAGTTTCGCTTCTGCTTCCTTGCTTCAAAGAAAGCAGCAAAGACACCATACGGCCAAATTTCTTGAGAAACTAAAGTGCCCGAGCACAGAGCAAATTTCCAGACAAGCAAACCTGGTGATGGGAGAAAACTCTTTTTTTGGAGGTCGATACAATGTACCCTGAAGGAGAGGTTTCGCTCATGGCTTTTAGCATTTACAAAGTCGTTTGGGTGGCTAGTCTGTCGCATAGCCGGTTACCAAACTACTTCATAAATGCTAAAATCCATGAAAGAGAGAAACCTCTACTTGCAGGGTATAGATGCAATGAAGATACACAACTTTCAATTCATCAAGTGGACACACAGAGGATGCTGAGATTTGCATAGCCGCCATGACTTCACAATCGAAATTACAAACCACGTGAACAGTCAACAGTGATAATATAGTTCGAAACAAAGCATCATGGGAAGGCCTTTCATCCCCCCGTGGCTGCAAGGCTATTAATGAAAACACGGACTTCGCATTTGTAAGGGAAAGCGAACTTTCTTGTAGATTTTGGCCACGAAAAAGTAGATACTCCATCATTTTCAATGCCAGTCCTATGTTGTTTACGAGCACAGTCAGTTAATCGGAAAGTCGTGTTTCTTCATCTCCACTCTGTGGGTTGTCCACGTGAAAGCTAAACATATCAATCTGTAACTTTGCATCCTGAAACTTGGTGACTGAACGTTTCAAATTGGAGCCGAAGGATGAATTTGTGAGCCAAACTCCAGCCACCTTCTCTGTCTCACAGTCTTGCGTGTCCATAAAATGTTCTTTGCCCAGCAACCTGTCCATTTCATTTTGGAAGCAATGTCCATATGAAGCATTCACTAATTCCTGAATCATTTGGTTTTTGATCTTTCAATACCCCAATAACAGTTCTTTCATAGCAGCCAATTCTTTTCCTTCACAACAGGGTACCTGAGAACAGAACAATGGTACTGTTTAAAAACAATGAGTCTGCTTATTCCTGTTTTATATTTGAAAATGTGTGGAAATATTGAATAATGACTGCGAATTTTTTAACTTTACCATGTGATGGATGTCCGTTTTCTCAAGATGTTTTCTCCGTGTTTGTTGTTAAGTTGCTTTTTGAATGGTATTTAGTGATCAGTTATTAAAAAGGACAGAAAAAAGGCCATTACGGAACGGCGCCTGTAGATCCGTGTCGCCCGCAAAATCGCGGGTCCCATGACTATTTGCGCGCTCACAAAGGGAGCCGACGCATGCCGTGTCCTTTGATTCAAGACTCAAGTGTGAGCGTATTGTTTCCACGATACAAAGGTAATTTAACTTAAGAAAATCAACAGATCGATGCTTTCACGCAACGTGCAAACGCTCAACTTGATAAATATTTTGACTTCATAAGATATTTTAACGATTAAGGCCAGCAAAATGTATAGAATGACAAAACAATCAGGAAGTCGAACGGTTTTGAACTGGGCTAGAAGTTGTTTTTTTCAGTATGCAAATCACCTACCCAATCACTTACTTTCCATCAGACTGAAATATCCTGACTTTTTTTCTTACTTTTCGATTTGTTTTATTTCATTTTATATTATTTTGTGCAAGCTGAGTTCTTTCAGGCGAATTTACGCTTTAAAAAAAATTAAAAAATTCGAGGAAACGTTGTGTTTACAACTGCGGCAATTCGCATCTATTTCACGTCACTTACACTTATATGCAAATTACTGTTCATCCACCGGATTTTGCTGGAGACAAAAATGTCAATTTTGAATTCCCAGATGATTGCCTTTTTGGGCACCCTTTCTATTTTGGCTATCACGATTTTATAAGTGAAGCTTCAGACTTTATATTTCAACGTTTTAGTGTGGGAAAGTTATGAGAAATGCTGCAACTGATTAAAGTCACTCAACATGCTTTGACCGCATAACTTGATCTTTCTGATATCTTTTGTTCTTCTATTGTCTCCAAAACAATAACGATGTATCACCAATTTCCACTTATAAATACTGGGACACATTTGATTGACAGAAAAATTTGCATCTACAGGCACGATTCCGTAATGCTTAAGTCTCAAATATAAGCTGTAAATCGGTTCATGAATACTTAAGAGAAAAGATGTGTAAGTGAACATGCACAATTAATACCTGTTGTTCCACAGTGTCCACGTTGCATTCGGTAAGAGCGCTCGGTAAATTACAATGGAGTTAACCAGGGCACCATTTGGCATCGTTAAGGGTATCCACAGGGGGATAGCCAGGATTTCTAGGAGAGGGGGTTCCAAATTGGTTCCAACGAAAACGGTTGGTCTGAAATCCTTACATTACGTACGTACAAGACTTTTGTGTTTATGAAACGCAAAGAGAAGACGTCTTGGTTGCCACTGAGCGAACGCGTTTATCACTTCCTCGATATTTACGTCTCGGTGGTAATTGATGTTCATCAACGCCAGCCCAGACTCTCGTTCGCTTGACATGGTCGACCTCAGGTATGTATTTAACCTTCTTAGTGTACTGAATGAGTGCTCACATTCAGCTGACAGTATCGGCAACATGCACAAAATGCAGATCAAGGTGTGGATGTTAGGAAAGACCTCTCGATCTCATGCTGCGAGTCTGAACTGCACTGGTGGGAAGGTCGGCATCCTCAGTGCTGCACCACTTTCTCTTCCATCGCGGGAGCTCAACATCAACCACATGAGGAGAAGGAAGGTCGTTCTCATAAAACTCCAGCGCCGCTTCAATGTCAGGATTTCTGTCTCCGACAGCTACCAGGTGAGGAAGAAGATTAAAGAGGCTGGACAAGACAGCATCATTAGTAGGATTGAAGTATGTTTTCATCTCTGATTGTAGATGGTCTAGAAGGGGAATAGCAACTGCCCTCTTATAGTAATCAGATGGTGTCTGGGCTGGTACATTGTCGCGATGCTGCTGCTGATTGGTCCGGCGCGGGATGGAAAACACAACACCTACATTTGCCGCGGTAGTGACCGCCAGATCAAACCACTCAGTCCAGATGTCTTCAATGTTCTCTCGGATGTCCTGGAGATCGTCCGTGACATTACTGATAGTGTACGCCTCGTAGACATCTAGATCTCTCTTCTGAAGTTTTACACTCAAGGGTTTCAGGATGGAAAGGCATTTCATTGCCGTCAACAAAGTGATTATGAAAGAGAAACTTGAAATGGCGTTCGCAAGTCCACTCGCTTTATTTTTGGTGAAGTTTTCTGTTTTTCGCAGTATGTCTACAGCTTCATTGTCAATGATTGAGGTGATCGATGTTTTCAGCCTCTCAGCTGTCTGAAGAAAATCATCAGCTCTTAGTGATGCAGTTATATGGTATTCCTTTTTTTGGTGGTTGT
>OZ037778.1:28386010-28403510 GCA_964035525.1 Porites cylindrica | reverse complement strand
ACAATATTATGGCTAAATCAAACATTAAGGTGAAGAAAAGTTATGGTCAACTACAAAAGGACGTGGTTCTCTTCAGTTTCTTGGAAAAAAGAGGCAGTATGGAGAGTATACATGTTGATGTTAAGGTTTAAAGGGTTAATTGTCCCCACTTTACATGGGGAAAATGTATTTATAAGCAACAGAAAATAAAGACTTATTTTAGCCAATGTTCTTGGTAGCGAGATTGGTATATTTCCAAAGGACTGTCTGCAAAGTTTTTCGCTGAGTATCAAAATTGATGTTCACCATGTGTTAAGTAGATATACTTGTCAAAAATGAGGTGGCTCGGGGTGCATATATGTGTGTATAAAGAATAACAAATAATTATGCCAGTATCTTAGGGTGTATAGAGGGGGAGTGTTGGTTGCTTGAGGGCCTAGTCGTGCTGCACCACAAAAAATTACATGTACACTTTAAAGTCACTAAAACATTGGCATTTTTCACCTCGTACAATTGGTATAGGAAAACCGTCAACCTTTCTCATAGATACCATCTCCAAAGCTGACCTAATATAAATATGCTGTCGGAAAGAGGGGTAGTCATCATTTCTATCTGGTGGCAGACAGGTGATTTTTTGTTGACATTTTATTTTAACAACAAAGCTGTAAATGAACAAGACATGATTCTGCCTCTTAACTCCCAGCATTGTAGAGGCCTAAAGTCCTGGCTGGAGTTGTTCAAAATATGTATAGCGCAATACAGTAGATAAATATCCACTAGGGAGATAATGCAATGCTTGTTCAGTGGACAGTGATCTATCTGACGGATATTGCTATCCAAGTTTTGAACAACAGAGCCCTGGTCCTAAACACACTGGTTTAAAAAATCAAGCGCCAGTCAGCTGAGTGGGAGGTCGTGGGTTCAAACCCCGGCCGGACGAACATTCGGGATCTTTCAATAACTGAGGAGAAAGTGCTGCCTTTGTAATAACATCTGCAAACGGTTAGACTTTCTAGTCTTCTCCGATAAGGATGATAAACCGTAGGCTCCGTCTCACAAGCCCTTGCACATGTAATAAATCTGTGGGATGTTCAAAAACCCACACACTCTTTGTAAAGAGTAGGGCACGTAGTGCCTGGTTGGGTGGTCTATCTCACTTTCACACTCATGTATGGGGGCATCAGTACTCATTCCCTCATCTCTTGTAAACTGCACCTAAGCAGTTTGGCAAAGTCCCCTAACCAGTGTTGTAAATTATCCCTGAAAAGCCCTGAGGGGAGTGGATAATAAAATATTTACACTTTACGAAAGATTTTGACTTCCCCTTCTTTCAGTTAAACGGAAGGGTTGGATCTGAAGATTGTAAGTTTGGACATGTAAACCAAGCACTTTTCCAATTAGAAAAAAAAATACGGAAATTATTGAAAACTGAGTTCAAATTATAGTGGAATCACTTTTGTTACGACACAATACGTTCCCTGTCGAAAAAATTCAAGTTGCTAATGGCAGTGTCACAAGAAAAAAGTACAGTCGTCATTGTTAGGTTTTCTTTCAAGGCAACTGAGAAGAGAAAATATCGTAAAAGCTAGCAAAGAATTAAATGAATCAAGAGAGGGTCATTTATTACTTGTTTGCTTTTGATTCTCGGGTTTCGAGCAAACCATTTTGGACAAAACCTCTTTTTGGCTTTGGGGAACCAAATTTAGTTCATTGCTTATCCAAAACACAAAAAGAAAAAAAAAATCGCTTACTCTGATTCTTTATTTTTATTTCTCAATGTGGACTACTTTGTTCATGGCCAAGGGAATGCTTGGGTTATCAAAAAGTAAGAAAATAATTTAATTACCTGCATTGCTGTCAGTTCCAGTCCTGAATTCAACAGGGCTTTGTGCACAGAAATTGGGCTGGTGGGCACACCGTTTACTGTCGTCAACGCGACCCAGTATGCGATCGTAGGGCAGAGTGATTTGCTTATGTTCATTAAAGTGCCTTCAAGCCGTTGTTGGGAAATAGCGCTGGGAATTTGATTTCTCTTGGCTGGTTGTGGATACCTGCAGTATTGGAAAGATAAAATGCATCAAACTTTTGCACTAAAATGTCTTTAAACTTGCATCTGAAACTGTCATATTGCAACAAATACTAACCTGATATTGTGTGGTTGCACACATCTCGTTTTCCACAAACAGTTGCCCACGCCTTTGGCAAGGCCTCATCCTTCACTTTGCAAACACATTTAACACTGATAATGCTACATCTTCTGCTTATTACCGGCATAAGGTAGCACAAGGCCATGCTCTTGATACCCTCACTGTTGAGCTGTCAACATGGTTGTCTTGTTCTCTGCACTCTTCTTTCGTAGCACAAATGTTGTGGCATGGGTGCAGTGTTTATATAGTAGATCAGCGCTGTGAAATTGTGAGAAATTAATTTGAAGGTTTAGCCTTTTGTTGGCTCTGTTTTCGACGTGCTGATGAATAACTCTGAAAGATGATTCATTAGCTTGTCATATTTTGAAATCAAATTTGTTGACAAAGATGTGTCAGATATGATATAACTATCAAACAAGCCTCTGAAAGGGCATTCCTTTTTTACACGTGTCTTTAAAGCATGAATCACTTGCTAGCGCAAGACAATAAGGACATCCTGGTGTAATTTAGAGGGCAAGTTCAATGCAAACAATTCAATCGCAGCATTATGATGGTGCTCCCCAGGAGAAATCAAAAGCAAAAAGCAAAAAATCCGACCCTTTTTGGTGAAGTGTAATAACGATAGGATCATTAGATTTGTTCTCCGACTTGTTTTCTCAGACACTCAAACAATGCAATCAATACTGTCATTCAATCCCTGTAGCGCCCGACACCTTTTCTCAAACAATGATTCAAAGGAACGACCAAAAGGATGTGATGCATTTAGTGTCACCATTTAGGAGCAAACTAGGAAATGAAATGCAAGAAATGATTGTATTTCTCAAGCTTGTTTACAACGGACCTTTTTTTAAAAGGAGTCTCTGTCATACTCAAGGTGGAACAGAAACCACTTAACCGAAGCTTCGTGTATGCAGGAAATATGTAAAAACCATCTTTTCCGTGTGTGCTGAAAAATTTTGGCTAAAACGAAAATAGAAGATGTGTGAAAAGGTATGAACTCAAAGCTCCATAGCTCCACAAAATCCGTAAAATCTATCTTTTCTGTGTGTGGTGAAAAGTTCTTTGAAAGGAAAAGAAATGCATTAAACATTGACTGCTAGTGAAATTCATAGACGGTAACACTCTTTAAACGAGAAGCAGCATTATGGAACGGCGCCTGTAGATCCGTGTCGCCCGCAAAATCGCGGGTCCCATGACTATTTGCGCGCTCACAAAGGGAGCCGACGCATGTCGTGTCCTTTGATTCAAGACTCAAGTGTTAGGGTATTGTTTCCACGATACAAAGGTAATTTAACTTAAGAAAATCTATAGATCGAAGCTTTCGCGCTACTCTCTGTTTTATAAGGAAATGCAAACGCTCAACTTGATAAATATTTTGACTTCATAACATATTTGAACGATTTAGGCCAGCAGAATGTATAGAATTCCAGGAAAACAATTCAGGAAGCCGAATGGTTTTGAACGGCGCTAGACGTTATTTTTATCAGTATGCAAATCACCTACCCAATCACTTACTTTCCATCGAATTGAAATATCCTGACTTTTTTTTACCACTTTTCGATTTGATTCGTTTCATTTTATATCATTTTGTGCAAGCTCAGCTCTTTCATGCGAATTTACGCTTTCAAAAGGAAAAAAAATTCGAGGAAACGTTGTGTTTACAACCACGGCAATTTGTATCTATTTCGCTTCACTTACGCTTATATGCAAATTACTGTTCATCCGCCGGATTTCGCTGGAGACAAAAATATCGATATTGAATTCCCAAATGCTTGCCTTTTGGGGCACCCCTTTTATTTTGGCTATCAAGATTTTAAAAGCTAAGCTTCAGACTTTTCATTCCAACGTTTTAATGCGGGAAAGCTAGGAGAAATGCTCCAACTGATTTAAGTCACGCAACACGCTTTAAGACCGCATAACTTGATCTCTCTGTTATCTTTTGTTCTTCTATTGTCTCCAAAACAATAACGATGTTTTACCAATCTCCACCTACAAACAATAGGACACATTTGATTGACAGAAAAATTTGCATTTACTAGCGACGCGTATCTACAGGCGCGATTCCGTAATGAAATATGGATTTCCTGGGGACTTAAATGTTTCATGATAAAACTTGCAGACACGACTTACTGCTAACTGACAGACTTTATGTGATGACGGAAACACGGATTCTACGGATTTCCTGGAGACATGAATTTCATAGCTCATCTAAAGTCTTATTATTTTTAGTGTTTTATCATTTCTAGAGTACTGAAAGTATTGCGATACAGTACTACTGCGATTATACCAGCTTCTATTCAGCTATTTCCATGGTCACTGAAAAGGATTCGCCCAGTAATGTGTACGATTGCCCTTGGTCTTGTGACGCCATCTTGTTTCTTCTCCACTTGCAAAACACTTCTTCTTGTCAAGACTGCAATATTATGTGAATTCAACCAGCAGCTTCCAACAAATCTGTTTATTTATTTCTGGTGACATCTCTTTAAATCCTGGCCCACTTACCCGGTCTCAGTCTGCGAAGTTGAAACATATTTTAGATAGACTTTACCCAACTCTGTATGAAGAACTGTCTTCTTCCAAAGGCCTTGAAATAGGTCATTTGAACGTTAACGGTTGTTTCGCACCTTGGTTTTGGGTACTACTCAGGTTGAAGACACACCAGGAAAATAATGTCAACGGGATCTACCAGATGTTTTTGAACCACTTTAATTTCACAATTTCCAATCTCGCGACAGCTAGCTAAATGTGTATATGCGTAGTCAACTGAAAATAAAGGCATACATTGCATTGCTTACTTGTGAATCGACTATAAAAGCTTGATAAATCGATTCTAACTGAAAATGAAATCAGCAACTTTCTTCAACAAATGTGAACATACTTACAATTCTGTAAGGCGTTATCCCGTGATGACACAGCTATTTTCCTATCTTATTTAAAGAAAAGGTATAAGACACTGTCTTCAATAACAGGATTCTTTCTCACTGATCCTTCAATTTCTCTAATCACGCTAGTCCCACAGGTGAGCTGAAAACTGATTGGCTAAATTCTACGAAAGAATAATCTTGTGTGTCCGGTTTTATCGCTAATAAAAACAAAAAAAATACTGACTCAAAATTAATTACAGCTGTCAACGGAGTGCAAAGCAATGGTCTTCTGGGCAAGATTCATGAGGTTAAGGTGTTATTACTCACTTTAAAATTCGACGTTTTGGCAATCACTGAAACCCATCTCTGATGCAGAACCAAGGAGCCGATATTTATATTCTTGGCTTCAACTTGAATTTGCCTTTGCTCCATGGTTTATCTGTGATGTCTTTGATGATATTGATGACTCTGTTTGGGCATGGGAAGCACTATATAAGTACATCATCGACCAACATATTCCTCTTAGAAAGGCTAAAGTTAGATCTAATAGTTTGCCCTGGATGACTTCGTCTTAGAAAAAAGAGTTGAATCAGAGATATAATCTTCTTCTTAAACCCCAAAAAACACCAAGAGGATCTCCTAAGTGGTTGGCTTTCAAGAAACAAAGAAACTACTGTCCTAAATTGTTAAAATTAGCTGAAATTTCTCACCTGCAACAGCAAACTCACCAATGCTAAATCCAGTAAAGAATTTTGGAGTTTAGTCAAATCCTTCCAAGGTAACAACAAGTGCTCCACCATTGGCCCAGTGAAGTCCCCATCTGGTTCACTTCTAACCGACAATCTTTCAAAGTTAAATTAATTCAACTCCAACTTTACCAATATAATATGTTCAACTCTGGCTAATACTAACAGTTCATCAGCATTGGATCTTTCCACTCAACCAGTCAATCACATTTACAGAATTACTCCTACTTTATAGTCATTTACTGTATAGAGAGCTCCTATCCTATTGATTCAAACATTATATTAAAGTGCGAAGAGCCTGTGGCCCCAATAAAATCACTGGCAAAGAACTACAAATGTTGGGTGATGTCTTCATTGATAACTTTCTTAATATTGCCAAGAAGAGCTTTGATGATTGGATGTTTCCATCACAATGGAAGACAGCACAGATTCACTGTATCCATAAAAAGGGAAGTACTCAAGACTGTGGAAGTTACCATCCTACTTAAGTGTTAAGTATACCAAGTAAGTTACTGGAAACTATTGCTTGTTTTCTACTAGACTCTTCTGAACCAACACAATCTAGTTACTGACTCCCAATGGGGCTTCGGATAGATCCTCTGAGTTGCTGCTTCTTAGCATGGCAGAAAAATGGAGGCTTGCTTTAGCTGAAAGAAAATCAATTGGCATAATCTTTATTGACTTCCAAAAAGCCTTTGACCGTGTGTCTCATCAAAGTTTACCTCAAAAACTCCGAGCTTCAGGTTTATGTGGTGACTCATTTGACTGGATTGCTAATTACCTAAATAACCGCCACCAGTTTGTGTCTATCAATGGTACGAATTGTGAGAAAATGAGATTAACTTCTGACGTGCCCCAAGGTTCTTTGTTGGGCCCAAGACTTTTCAGCATCTTTACAAATGACCTGCCTTTGCCACTTGACTCAAAGTTAGAAATGTTTGCTGACGACTCCACTGCCTATATTATTGAAACTCCATTGACTCCATTTCAACCCAAATTCAAGAACTCTTGCATCAGCCACTTACCTGGTCTAAATTTAACTCTATGTTCATCTATCCAGTCAAGTCAAGAGTAATACTCACTTCAAAAACACCATTCATCAGCCCAATGAGACTCATCACTTTTGTGTCCTGAGGGATTTTAGAAGCGAACAATCAGAAACAAATAGACACACGTGCGTATATCAAGAACATATCTCCAACTCCTTATTTCACTTTCTTACATAATCTTTATCACGTGACCAATATTACCCAAAATACCACATTTCCTCCTTCCTATACAGTTTTCATGACAATCAACGCAACTTACAAAAGAAAACTATAAATTTAATCTGTCTGGACGATTGATCACCCGTCCTGAACGAATAACCACTTGACATGGTCTGGACTCAGCGTGACTAGGCATGACAGGTTTGGTAACCACTTGGTCTGGACTGCGAAGTCCAGAGTTGTTGCCACTCTCTACATTACTATTATCATCAACAACAGGTACAGCAATAACACTAAATTTAGGAGAAATCTCATTGTCTACTTCAGACTGAATTTGTAACTTTGTTTCAGGAACGACGGGTTCCCTCTGAAAATCTAAGGGTGGATTATGCTCTACCATTTCTGGTGTGACGATTTCCTTATGGGCACTTTTTTTTTTATGCCTTTGGCATCATCAGGTATCAAGTGATTAGCATAGACATAGCGACGACCATTACCTGGAACTCGAACTAGGTAGGTTTCTGGACCCTTCACAGCCACAATTGTACCCGGTATCCATTTCTCCTTCCCTCCGCTGGTGTTTTTTACTCTAACTGGTTGATACAAATCAAAACTTCGCCCCTTGGGGTGCAGCCCATCCCTGTATAATTTTGAGGCAACTTGTTTCTTTTCTACATGCCTTTGTAAACTGGGTTTCAACAAGGAGAGGTGTGTCCTGGGTTCTCTCTTCAAAAACAGTTGTGCAGGAGTCTGGTGTGTAGTGGTGTGGGGTGTGTTTCCGCAGCAGAAGAGGACATTAGCCACCCTGTGCTGAACTGACCCCTTATCAGTACAAGACTGATACATGGCCTTGAAGGTCTGCACATGTCCCTTAGCTAAACCATTAGTGGAGGGATGATATGGGGGACATAAAGTGTGCTTGATGCAATTCATCTTTAAAAATGATTTAAACTCTCCAGCAACAAATTGTGGGCCGTTGTCGCTGACCGATTCATGTGGCAATCCATATCGAGCAAACAGAGCTCTTAAAGCCTCTATGGTAGCATTTGCTGTAGTGCTTGTCACAGGAAAGACTTCCATCCATTCAGAGTGGCTGTGAACAAGAAGAAGAAATTGTTGACCCTTCACCTCAGCATAATCAACATGAGTTCTTTGCCACGGTTAAGGCAACCAAGGCTACAATAATAAGGGAACTGCCTTAGGGGCATGATGTGCCTAAGTACAAACGTCACAAAGTCTTCCTTTGTCCTCTATATCAAGGTCAATACCAGGCCACCACACAAAGGACCTGGCAAGTGCTTTCATACGGCACATCCCTGGATGGCACTCGTGTAACTCTTCCAATAAGCGTTTTTGGAATTTGAGTGGTATGATGACACGTCTGCCCCATGAGAGACATCCGTTTTCCAAGGAAATCTCGTCTCTATAATTCCAAAATGGTTTGAGCCCTGGACTTGGGCAACTACCAGGCCAACCAAAGGAGGTACATTCATACACTTTTACAAGTAGGCTATCCTTTTTTGTACCTTCTGCTACCTCTGCTGCAGTGATGTTTAATTCATCTGTTATTGTTGCACACACACACAGTGTTCATCTGGATCCAAATCATCATCAGCCTGAGATTGTATGGGAAATCGACTGAAGAAATCTGGATTTGCATTGCCAGCAGAGTCTCTGAATACCATGTCAAAATCATATCCAGACAGGAGAACAGCCCAACGTCGCAAACGAGCTGGAGGCAAAGGAGGAATGCTAGATTTAGGTCCAAAGATACGAGTTAGGGGTTGATGGTCAGTTACCAATGTAAATTTCCTGCCATAGAGGTAAAGTTGAAATCTTTTAACACCAAAAACTATGGCTAGCCCCTCTTTTTCTATCTGGGCATAATTCTTTTCAGCACTGCTAAGTGTACGAGAGGCAAACTCCACCGGCTGCTCACTGCCATCTTCCATGCGATGACTTAACACAGCTCCAATCCCGTATGGACTGGCATCGACACTCAGAATGAGAGGTTTTTTGGGGTCATAATGAACCAAACCTGCTTACTCGAAAGAACTTCTTCAGCCCATATGAAAGCCGTTTCACATTCTTTGGTCCAAAACCACTCAATCTTGTTACTGAGAAGCTGATACATGGATGCAATTGGGATGAAATATCTTTGATGAATTTTGAGTAATCCAGCATTGCTAAAAACGATCTCAGTTGGGAGACATCCTTAGGTCTAGGGGCCAATCTAACTGCGTCCAGCTTGCTATTAACAGGACTGATTCCTTGTTTACTCAAAATATGGCCCATATACTTCACTTGAGCTTGGAAGAACTGACATTTTGGGCCATTTTTTAACTTAACATTGAGTTTTGCCAGTCTGCTAAAGACCTGTTTGATAACTCCCACGTGAGTAGTGACTCCACCTGATGTTGCCACCCGAATGTCATCCACTCTCACCATCACACCCTTAATACCAGACAGGGTTGAGTCCATGACCCTCTGAAACTGAGACGTTGCAGTTTTTACACTAAAACACAATCGCTTGGATTTGAATAAACTTTTTCGAGTGTTGATGGTGAGTAACTCAGTTGACTCTTCATCCAAAAATAATTGGTTGAAAGCACTGGCCAAATCAGTTACTGAAAAGGTATCAGGGTTAGCTCCATCCTGAGAAAGCATGGGAAACATGTCTGGTACATTAAGTAATTTGTGCACGTCATCCTCTATACACTTTGCCTTATAATCCCCACACACTCTTATTGAACCATCAGACTTAGGGACATGCACTACAGGGCTTGCCCATTTAGTACTGGATACCGGATACAAAATATCTGACTGCACAAGTCGATCATACTCTTTTTCAACTTTTTTTACGAGGGAGTAGGGGACTGGCCTATCCTTCATGAACACCAGTTTAGCACCCTCTTTAAGCTTCAAGGAACCAATCAAATCCTTGATGCCAGAGCCTCGACTGCTGAATAGATTTTTGTGTTCTTGCAATAAATCGTTGAATTCAGCAGGAAAGGTCTCAGATTTTGGTACAGAAAACTTATCCTTAATGACCTCCTCCTGTACCCTAAACGTCTTTTTCCAGTTTAGTTTTATTCCACTTAACCAGTCTTCCCCAAACAATGCAGGGAGATTTCCTTCGACAACAATTAAATCAAGGACTTTTTCTTGATTATCATACTTCACTGGTGCAGAAGTTTTTCCCAATACAAGAATCTTTTCACCTGAATAACGACGCAAAATTATTCCCGCATGCTGAAGGGTAAAATTAGATAATGCAGAATCATATACAGGCTTTGACACTGTAGAACGAGGTGCCCGCGTGTCTACTTCCATCTTACAGTTAACTTTTGCCTTACCTAACAGGACATGTATTACATATACGGATTGATGCTATTTACAGACTCGGGCGGCAAATGTTCAGTTCCAGTTTTGTACAAACCAAAAGCACCGACTTCATCTGCATCCACAGGCGTGTCACTTATATGATTATCTCTTTCCACAATTTCATCATCAGAATTGCTTTCGCAAGTGTTCAGCCTCACATTCTTTTGACCACTTGATCTGCGATGGTAGGGCTTTACACATCAGACAAATATGACCTTTCCGCTTACAGTGACAGCACATGGCATTTCCGAATTTGCATGATTGCGAACGATGTTGCACACTTTCACATGAATTACATTTGTCTGCATTTTCACCACTCTGCCCTTTGCTATGCCATTTCATCTGCAACACACTTGTCATGTGCAACCGCGAAGGTCAAATCTCTTATCAACAGGAAGTGACATTGAGTTCTGGACATTTTCGAATGTAATTCAGAAACTAGTCTGTCTCTTAGGGCTTTAGATAGAAATTCGGCGAAGCTGCAGGTCGAAGCCAATTTCTTCAGTCTAACGACGAATTCTGATACACTCTCGCTCTCCCCTTGTGATGCAGTCCAGAACTTGTGTCTTTCAGCAATAACAATGGGAGCAGGTTTGTAGTGTCCCTGCAAAAGCTGCGTCAACCGTGTAAACGTCTTTGTATTAAGATTGTCTGGATCGCACAAATTCTTCAACAACTTGTAAGCATCTGGACCACTAACAGCCACAGGAACATTCACTTTTTTGTCATCGTCAATGTCACCTTCGCAACATATGCTTCAAATCGATCGGCATAATCACTAAATTTCTCAGATTTCTCGTCAAAAGGGCCTAAATTACCAATGATTGCAGCCATGTTAACACTCATGTATCCTGAAGGATTTTAGAAGCAAACAATGAGGAACAAAGAGACACACGTGCGTATACTATGAACATATCTCCAACTCTTTATTTCACCTTCTTACATCATCTTTATCACGAGACCAATATTATAGGAAAATTCATTACCTGACGAGGGAATTCCACGTTAAATTGCACGCGAAAACTGATATCGGTTTTCAAGGGCAATTTAACGTGGAATTCTCGAGTCAGGTAATGAATTTTCCTTGAATCGCATAATTGAATAAAAATCAGAAGAAAAAAAAAGACAAAAGCAATAATAGTTTGTTTTTGTCCTGAGCGCGCGCTCCAGAAAGCCATTTCAAAGTCAACTGTCAGAACTGTCATTGCGTTAGCGAATAGGAAGCAAGGTCAGTCGTACACGTTTAAAACTTTGACAACTTTTTTCGTACCTTGTGCTTGTTTTTACATTTGTTTTCAAACTTTTTTACATGTACACAAGCTTCACACTAATCGTAAGGATAAATAGAGGTATTTTACTGAATTTAGAAGCCGTTTATGTAGAACGTCTTTTTTCAAATTGGTCATTTGCTCGAGAAGGCAAATAATTTACACCTTTTACCTCTTCGGTGGCAAAACTGAAAGAAATCAAGTGTCCAAGCGAAAGCACTGAAAGTTTAACATGTTTAACGTCGCGATTGACATAAGGTACCTTGAAATGTTTTAGAAATGCTGTTCAAGTTCAGCTCTGTTTTGTACTTTTCTAAGTACCACAATTCAGGACGATTGCAAGCGGCGTACTCTAGTCTTTTTCGTGTTTTCAGGGGCCATGTCCTCTTTGAAGGTATTTATTTCTTCTTCTGTATATGGGGCAATCGACCCCGGCACTTCCTCCGTTGTCGCTTCTCCGTTTTGTTTGGTTGAACTTTGGATTGCCATTTTCTGGGCCGTGTTCACAGGATTTTCTTGTTTTCTCGTTGTCGCGAGTGAAAGAGGTTTTATGTCTCTACGAGAATCTGTAGTTCAGTTCAAAACAAGGAAGAACCTCCGGCTCACTTTAAAAAACGCTTTTGTTTGTTTTTAACTCTTCAAAAAGTGACAATAAATGGTTTTGAAAACATTTTAAAATGACATTGTAGAAAACCTTTTTTGCATGTTGTTGTGTTAGAATTTGACGATAGTTGTTACGTAGATGCGAAACAATATCGCTTAGCCTCGTTTTCAACTCGCAATTCCACACTAAATACCTCGCTTCGTTAACCAATCAGAATGCGAGATTTTACTTAATTATGCGATTCTACCCAAAATACCACAATCAACATAGATGATTAGCCCGTCTATGTTGTCTCCAGTTGATCTTGCTTAGGAGTCAAACTTGATAACAAGATCAACTGGTCTCACATGAAAATGGTTACTTCAAACTTCAACGCAAAGATTTCTAAGCTTAAACAGATGAAGACCTTCAACCGCTCCCCTCTGGAATCTATCTACTTCAAAGGAATTTTGCCAAGTGCGACTTATTGTATATCCCAGTGGGGAACTGGTTGGCTAACCTCGAGGACTCGCACATCCGTTCTGCCAGACTGATTCACAATATCAGCAAATCTACCCCAAAACATGAAGTACTCAGCATGGCAAAATGGGCATCTCTACGTTATATGTTTAAGGAGAGACTTGCTTGTATTGCATACCAGGCTTTTCATAACTTAGCTCCTGATGACATTAACAATTTATTTACAAAGCACGGGACTCCATATAATTTAGGAGATAATTTAGGAATGGAACTTGAAAATTTCTAAAGCCAAAGCCTTACATGATTCTTTCACTCATTGTGCTAGCATTGTTTGGAATTGCTTATGTAGCCAGTTAAAGTCCAAGCCTAGTTACTCTTCACTCAAGGCTAACATTAAGAAATTCTCTAAATGCATTGACCAATTACTTTCGGCATGAACTCTACTGCAACTAATAATAATAGTGATGAATTTATATATTATTAATATCTAGTTTATTACTAGTCACTTTGATTAGTCATCCTTTTATCTGTCATTTGCATTGTCTAAGTTAACTTAATTGCAATTTATATATTTATTTTTACATAGTCATCTCAAGCGTATCTATTTATTTATGTATTATTTGTAGGTATAATTATTTATATTACGATATATTTTTAGATGTCAAATAATATAGTGTAAAGTAGATAGCAGGTCCACATCAGCAATAGCTGCCATTTATTCGACCCACTTTATCAAATAAACGATGTATATATGTATGAATGTATGTATGAGATCCATCGTTGACATGTTTCTTCTAGAACACGTTTTCGTGCGCGTTCTTCTTGGTTGTCAACGTCCTCCACTGCGTGTTTTACCCCAGCTGCGAGTAGATTTAGTTGCCTCTGTTTGAGGCTGTGGCATGACTCTTGCTCTCGCTGAAGCTCGATATTCTTTAGACTCTTCTCCTATTGGCCCAAGTAGGTTGAATCAGTATCCAAGTCTTCACTCTCTCTTTCCTGATCACTGAATTCTGTAGTCGTGTTCACCTCTGCTTCATCGCTCCCTTCTTGCTCGCTTTCACTTTCGTCTAGTTGAATGGTCCTAATTCAATCTCTCTCTTCTTCATCAATGTCCTTCGAGAGTAAACTGGTCTTCTGGCGTTCTTTCGAGACCACATGCCCAGACAATGAAATCCATTGCATTGGCTTGTAAGAATTCTTGAACTCCTGCAACACCCAGAGCAGTAAAAAGAACTTGGGCGTCCATGGCGGTGTTGTGGTCCGTGCCAAAATCCATGTCAGTCTGACAAGTGATAAACATTGGGCATCTTGTTACTTTCAAACTTGACGTCTTATACTAGTGGTCGTGGGTGGTTAGCACTCCCTGTGTCAATATTTTCCAGTCATCTGGATCCAGCACATTGGTACGTGTCTCGTCCAGGAAGATTCTGGGCGTGTTTTCATCAAGTAAGCTCTTTTTGAACGCTTTTTACTTAGAGATCATTGCAATGTATCTTGCTGGGATCGGGCACGAGATGGATGTAAAAAGGCTCGTTCTTCCACTGTTTGGCTCTCCTACCAGTCACATTACTTTTTCCTTGTGTTGTTTGATGCAGCAGTTGAGCAGTCGAATGAAGTATTTGCAGAAGTACACCATTTCCGGCTCGTTGAGACTGTTCTCTAAAATTTGTTTGAAGTTCCCAGGATCTGGCTTTTTAGTGTGTTCGTAGTCGACGTACGCCCTGGGAGATTGCCAACGTCTTTGTCTTTCACAAGCTCAAAAAGGAACTTTCTCTGGCTTATTGAAAAGCACCATCCTTCTGTTACTTTGATCAAGTCATACTGGATACGAAGCTGCCTTATGAACTCACATTCTCGATCGCTAAGTATTTCCACAAGTTTGTTCAGATGCTTGATGATGGTATCCTTGAACTTATTGTTGCTTCCCGGTTGCTCCCCTTCGTCTCTCTAGGGTGGCGACAGAGGACAAAAAAAATGCCACTCCTTTCATTTTCTGAATCTTTTCATCATATTCATCTCGCTTTTGGCAAATGTTTAACCACAGGTTGTCACAAGACGTTCCTTCATGTCTGCTGTATGATAAATTAGCTGTTGTCCTCTTTGCCGTACTTCCACTTGGTGTCTTGTCGTGTCAACTTTTGTAGTGGTTCTGCGGTTGTTGCAAAATCTGGCAAGAAACTTGAGCTGAAACTGATAAGTCCCAGAAAACTCCACACCTCGGCAACACTAGTAGGGGGCTCTGTTTCATGAACTGCTCTTACCTTTTCCTCTGTTGGTACCACGCCATGCTCACCTAGAAGCAGTCCCATAAAAACAATTTGATTCATTTCAATTTTGCACTTGTCCTTGTTAAGGGTTCGGTTTCTTTCCTGTAATCGCTCTAACAATGTCACCAGATTGCTCTCATGCTCCTCAGTTGTCTGTTCGTATACAACAATGTCATCGGCTACATTGGTGGCACTGGGGCAATCAGTGATTGTCTGCTTAAAAATGTTCTGATACTGTTCAGGAGCACTGTTCACCCCAAAACTCGACATCTTGTAACGATAGAATGTATCACCAGCTGAAAATGTTGTGGTATCGCTCGACCCCTCCTCAATTTCAATTGGATGAAACCCCATGTTCATGTCAAGCTTGGAGAAAACCGTGCTACCATTCATTTCCTCCTGTGCCTCATCCACCGTAGGAATCCAAAATTTCTCCCTTTGCATTGCCTCATTGGCATGCCTTATGTCAACGCATATATGGGCATCATCCTTGTTTGGCTTAGGAGCTATCACAGCTGGGCTGTCCCAAGTTGTTTTGCCTGAACCTTGTCCAAAATGTCAAGGTTTAGAAGCTCGTCAATCTCTCTGTAGACTTTATCTTTCAAACGGTAAGGGATCTGCCTTGGTTTCTGTGCTATTGGTGTAAGTTCATCAGCTGGTTCCCGCACAACTTGCCAACCCCAGAGAACAGCTTTGGAAAAGGTCCCACAATACAGTTGATATTACTGCCTATGGGATGAACTGTCTTCATGTTCAGCAGTTCCAGTCTAGCTTTCAGCACTTCTAACTTTTTAGCAGCTGGGCTACCAAGCAAACACTGCCCTTCTCCCTGTGTTACAAGAACAGTTTCCACTACTTTTTGCCCATGACATGCAATTGTAACCTCAAATGTACTGACCACTGGTAAACACCCATTGCCATAGACACGAAGATTCCTCTCCTCTGGCATTAAATTTGCTTTTAGACCATTCCTCTCTAGGTTGTGAAACTGCTGCTCACCAAGCACGGTTGACTGTGCTCCAGAGTCAAGGAGCATCCTTGTCACTGTGCCATTAATCTTCACTGCAATAACGTTATCTTCACAGGCCCTTTCCTCATTGTAGTCAATAGGGCAAATGGTACCTCTTCACTTACGCAGTTCGCTTGATTAACTTGTTGGCCCCGTGGCTTTAAATTACGTCCACTGGTAGCACCACAGGATTTCCAACTATTACGCTCACTTCCTCTTCCATCACTCTTTCCATCTGTCTCATTCCTGCAACACGTTGCCCAGTGCCCTCTCTTGCCACAGTTAGCACACAACTTTTCCTTCGCAGGACACACCTTGTCAGATGCAAAGTGCCCAGATCTACCACACGCATGGCACTTGTGCGTGCCTTGTCCAGTTGGCTTTTCTTTTCCACCGGATAAATCACTGTACAGCAGATAAGTACTGTGAAAACCAATAGCGCAATCCACTGGATAGAGATTGTCTGGTGGATAGTGTTATCCGGCCTTTGAACAACCCTGTCCCATTTACAATTAAGTATATGCAACATCTATTTAAAAATGAAAGGAGCCCAGCCCAAGAGCATGTGGCTGGATCAATCAATCTTATGCAATAAAAAATTAAAAATATCAGATGGCAATTATTAATACGCAGACATAAAATAGACACTG
The DNA here is from genome assembly GCA_964035525.1 of Porites cylindrica. Taxonomy (NCBI): domain Eukaryota; kingdom Metazoa; phylum Cnidaria; class Anthozoa; order Scleractinia; family Poritidae; genus Porites; species Porites cylindrica. The sequence goes on along the minus strand of OZ037778.1, from coordinate 28,386,925 downwards.
AGCCATGGCAGCTTATTTTTCATTTAAGGCTGGAAAAAATACAATGGTTATCTCTTGGAACAAGATAACATTCAAACCAGCACTCACCCCGGTTTGATGTTACCCACTGTTTTCAAGGTCTTCCATCTTTCGTTGCTTTCATGATTTGTTCTTTTATGCATGGAACTTTGAAGACACAATCCCCATCCACATCAAAAGGTAGACATTGTACATCTTTCACATCTTGTTGGCGAGCTAACGCATTTCTGGAAGTTAAAGTAGAACATTAAAAGAAACTCTGGTGGGCAAATTCAAACAGACAGTGATCAGATCTTACGAGTTTCAGAAGAAAAATATGTCATTTGACAGAATATACTCTATCAGCACCTTTCCTCATGAATCGGACATTCTGGAAAGTAAAATGTGAATACATGTACTATCTTAGAAAGAGCTTGTCCAGGTTTCTCCAGCATGAAGTACATAGGAATAGGGCTTGAACCAAGATGGCTCGGGTTGGAGTCCAGCCCACTAACGATTAGGCCACCTCATATCACTCTAGGGCATTATGCCTGTTGGAAATACCCATCCATAATAAACTCAAACATTAATGTCTATTTAGCCTCAGTCTAGCAGCTTTCAACAGAACAGTCATCACAGCCATTATGCTTTAAACAACACATATATTTTGTCCTTCCTTTCCTGAGCAGATTCAGTTTGCGAATCCTGGCAATCGGATCAATTTCCTTGATTAGCTCAACATTTCTGATCATGGTTGACCACCTTGTCCAAGGTGATTAAGTCAGCTGACACAGTACTGTTTGCCATAGACATTGACTTGCAGTGCAACAGTCGCTTTTTATTGACAACCACATCATCTCTGGTGATATTTCCTAAGGGAGCATTCACCTTAACCTTTCCCTGTTGTAAAAGGGTAAA
>OZ037778.1:28171010-28381010 GCA_964035525.1 Porites cylindrica | reverse complement strand
TCCCTTGCTGAGCCTTAAAATCTATATTGTAAGACAGTTGTGCATAAGGGATATTTGCATTGTTTGATTCTAGGATCCTTAAAAGTTGTAAGGAGAGAGAGTCTCCATGGCCAAAACAAACAAAAAGTATGTTATAAGAAACTTGAATGAAATTTCTACCTGGTAGGGAGTTGTTGGGAGAAAACGGCCTCCCTGGAAAAAGAAAGGATATTTTTTTTCTGTAACATGAAACTTTCATCTTAAGACTTGCACTTTTTGTTAATAGAAACAGTACATGTAAGCAATGGAACCAAGATTTGAAGGATACTGCAATAATTCACTTCAGTAGAATGGTTTTTCTTTCTCCTAGTAACAATGTTTTTACTCGGTAACTTTTTAATAAGGTTGACAGTGGTCTTCTTTTAGTACAATATCTATGTTGAATGGCATGCCTGAGGGGGGAGGGGGGGGAGGGGGGAGGGGTATGTACCTGTAGCTGGTGGGGCAAAAGGGAGTATCCAACAGAGAGTTCAAACCTTTTTAGGAGAAACAGTCACCCAGTGCAGCTTTGAGTGAGCCAGTGATCATTTTTTTTTCTTTTGGCCATACATGGACGGTATATTAAGTTTTTTCTTTATACTTCAATTTAAATTTTTCCTGTTTTGGGGGGTATGAAAATGTATGATAAGGAGTATGACACAAAGGAAAGTAAAATTATTCAGGGATAAAATTGAACCTCAATAATAACGATATACAGCTGTGTATAAATTATTAGTATGTATACAACAGTTTTTCTTGTAGTGTTAAAGGAAATACTGAACTTTTATTCACCTACTTTATTTGATTGATCAATGATATTATTATTGTTCTAAAAAAAGAAACATCAAAATATTATCAATAAATTACATGTATGAATTTTAGAAACATGCAAACCAGCCCTGAGACATTCAAGCTGTATTGATTTCCTTTTTCCCAAAAAATATCCACATTCCTTTTTATTGACTAACGTCTTTTGATCCTGTATTTGGCTCAAAATCTTATTGCTTAGATTCACAATGCATTCTTGATTCTTTTCCAGTATCTACTGAAAAATACAGTCTAGGTATGTTGTAAATACCATCTCTTCTTGGTTGTATCCTCGACAACAGGCTTTCAATGCAATGTTCCGAGTTGTTTTAACACACAATCCTCCAACAAGTGAAGGTCTAGGAAATATTGGGTAAATGTAGATAATTATAAACATCATTTTTGTGTCAAAAAGTGTTTACACTCCTATTTCAATCTTCAAACAGCTTGATTTGCATGAAAAGAGTATTTTTTTATTGTTCAGTAGCTCTAGGCTCAAGTTCATATCTTGATCCCATCAATGTATCTTCACTTTTAAACAGAGGTTTCAGTGGTTTCAAAACAAGTTGGTGACCACTGGAGTTCCATCGGCTACTTCATTGTATGTTGCCAGCAATTCTGTAGTCCCCCCCCCCCCCCCAGCCTCCAGATACTATAAAACATTTTGAAATCCCTGAAGTTTATGTACTGACGATGAGCTAGTATAATTTTACAAAGGAACCCTACCAAAGGATCAGAAAGCCAAGCCAAGTAGTGTACCATAAAGACTGATCATCTCAAAACCCACCTCCTATTCCATGGCACATACCTGTATAGAAGTACTACAACCTTCTCCCTGGGTGTTAAAGTAACAATAAAGAGGGGTTTCAGGTGTAGCCTCTTGTCTTTGTTTTATTTTTCTGATGTTTGCTACAACCTTTGCTCCTCTGTAGGGAAAGATGGTTTGGCAAGAGGAAAGCAGAAGACAGTTTGATGAAAGGATTTATTAATTCACATTTTACTATTCCATCTGTTAAGAGGATTTTCTAAACAGATCATTTAAATAGTCTGGAATTCATTAAAGCTGACAAAAAGCACATGCTGTTCTTGTTGTTCCTTTATAAGACAGCCTTAAATAAATTGCAGGTCTGAAAGATGGAGTTGTAAATAAGCTCATCTCGCTGTGTTAATTTTTGATAATCTTTTTTTCCATCAAATTTAATTACTAGTAAAAACCTGCAACTAAGAACCTGTATTTTCCCAAGTTAGCCTAAACAAGTCAGGTTCTTACATAAAAACCAATTAGCACAGATTTAGGCTATTTAGGTTCAGTCTCAAATAGGTCCTTATTTTCTGAAGAAAAAAAATACTTTGTAGCTTTGAGCTAAAAGTATTTAGTGGCATTCAGCTCTTTCCTTAGTATATGTAAAACCTGTATACCATTGCATTGCAGTCGGAGTATTAAATGATAAATATTATTAGACACCTATGTCTCAAAAGAGGACCCTGTATGTTGACTTATCTTACTTTCCCAAGTGTACACTGTGCAGAAGTTTTTTCTAAGAGATTTTATAAATAATGGTAATAGGACTGAGTGGAGTCCAATTCGGTCTGTAATCATACACGTGTTACAAAATTGGACAACCACGAAGCAGGAGTCGGATTTGTTTAATGATGAGTATGATTACAGATTGAATTGGACAATACAAAGTCCTGTAACCGTTACAATTTCCAAGAAAATATATGCATTCCTTTTTGGACAAATAGCATTTGTTCATACTAAATGTCCAAAATAATTAATAATTACTAGTGGATACACTGCCTATATGTTGCATATTCATCCATTTTGGATTAATCCCCAGTTAGTTTGGGTAAGTGATTGTTGCTATGGTTATTGTAATAACTTCTGTGATTGGTGGATTTAGCTGAGTGCACTTAATATGATTGGCTAATGTAATTGTCTGATTACAGGCAACTGCCGACTACAGCCAACTGTCTGATTACAACCATACACAATGATTAAAGAAAAATAAAGCAGTTAACGCACCAATCAAATTTGAGGACATTGTAATGGTTATGATTAATAACCTGTTTCAAATTTGAGTGCTCTTTTATAAAGACAGCCTAGCTGGAAAATTAGCCTGACAGGTTCTTAAAAACCAGTTTCTTAGTTGTGGATTTTTCCTGTATCCTTGTTGAGCTTAATACTGCACATCACTATGCTGGGTGTCAGCCAATCCCTTTTTTGTTTCTCCATGTCAAAGAGGTCAGATAGGGAATTTACATTTAGTCTTCTAGACCATGGTGCCTTTAATAGAAAGCTTTCTTCTCCTAACCAGGATCATATTAACAATCCTTTACTCTAACTGATTAATTGAAGGATGAAGAACACTAAGGGATGAAGTTGTCATAACACAACCACCAACTCCTTTCCACAGGAGGAACAGAATGCCTAGGGATCATGGAAAATAAACATGCAAAACTGATTGAAGTATAGAGAGTATGCACATGATGTCACGGCGGCCATGTTGGTGTCGCAAACTAATCGTGTGGGAGTTGAACTCTTTTCTTATGCAAATGATTTCTTTTGTTCCAATAAATTTGCATAGATGCAAGCCATGTGAGTGAATACTCTCTATGAAATTCAAGCTTAGTTTGGTTTCCTGTAGTTGCATTTAGGGTGTTTGCCTTCTTATCTCCAAGGGAAATATGTGCAGCAGACAGTGCTGCACACCCCCTGCCCCCCTAGAAACCTTGATTTCTTCAAAGCTTCCTAGTGCAAGATCATTAGTTTCAGTCTTTCCTGTGAAGTTTTTTAAGTCTTACCACAAAAACTACAGTTAACACAGTTGTCTAGTTAAATATTACTGATCCCTGACAAGAAAGTGAATGTCAGGGAAACAGACACTTATCCTTGAGGTCCTTGAAAGAGAGTTGGCATGTAAAGTCAGGAAATGTCTTACCAAGGACCAGAATATTGGCACGGCTTGGCAGATGTTACTAACTGGCAATAGATTACGTCTGCAACACAGGCTACACTGACAACCAGACTTACAGTGTAGGTTTTAAATATATATTGTTTATAAAAACTTCCAGCAATCAACACTTTAAACTGTGACCATCAGCTTTTTCTCCATTCTATTCCACTCAGGATAGGCTATTTTGTTTGACAATCTCGGTAAATCAGAAGGTACAACAGCCAACCCTTTGAGCGGACACTCGTTTTGAAACAGCGAAAGACTCGCCATGACAGGACAGTTGGGTAGAGCTTTCAGCAACTTTACGTCCAGTGGTAACGCCTTCAAGCAGGTGACACTTTAAACTATGACCACCGGCGTTTTGCCCAATCCATTCCGCTCAGGATAGCCAATTTTGATTGATGACTTCGATGAATCAGAAGCCGCAAAAGCCAAACTCTTGAGTGACGCTCGATTACAGTACAAAGAGCAAAAGACTCGCCATGACATCCCTCAAAACCATGCAGTTGAGCAGAAGTTTTTGCAACTTTACGGGGCGTGATACAGCCTTCCAGCGGTGAACACTTTAAACTGTGGCCATCAGCGTTTTTTCCATTCTTTTCCGCTCAGGAAATTATATTTTGTTTGATGCCTTCTCTAAATCAGAGGCCGCAAAAGCCGCAAAACGTTAACGACACTCGTTTTAAAACATCTCAAGACTCGCCATGACATTCCCCGCAGCTGCATGATATTTATCGTTAAAATAATACTAAAACTTCGTTGTTTGGTCATGAAATTTGCTTGAAAGGCCGGCTAGATACCTTCTCAAGATTCTAGGCATTCAAGATACATAATTCCGTTAGTCTGTGGGTTAAAATAACAAGAAAACCAAATGGCATCGGGCGTCCATCTTGGTGCTTCGCGCGAAAACAGAGCAGCAAGTTTGCAACCGGATGTGATGTCATAAATCGGTGGATCATAGGTACACGAAACAAGTACCGGGCGCTATTGGAGTCGTGGGCCCCCCCCCTGGTATCCCGCTTACAAAAGATATCTTTAATAGTATAATAGGATATAATGCACATATAAAAGATTTATCAGTCCAGTTTGTCCTTTTCAAACCTATTACATCTTTTTCTATACTTTACTGGAACGCAAACCGGAACACAACACTTGAATATTATAATGTGTATCAAACTGCATTTGAACTACTTATCCTTAAATTCTTTGAGAAAATCTCCCATAAATTGGTTCATACAATCCATTTGTCACATTTGCATCTCTTGCATTTTCTCCATGCTGGATGCGACGCATTCTCCTTAGGATTTAATCTCATCAAAAGCCCGCCTGAAGTGCTCGTCCCCGTTGCCAGCTTCAGCATCATTCAGTTTGCGTTTCCTTTTGCCCTGGCCTTTCTTTCTTTCCAAGCGTGATTTCTGTGGGGCCGCAGTTTCCCTGCTGGACTCAGCAGATAGGTTTAAGGGGTTGTCGCTATCTGCTGAAGATATGGCCGATGAAGTATCCCCTGCTTCTTGTACGTGTTTCAGGGTCACGGCATCACGGCAACCCAGAACGGCATCAATTTCATCATAGAAAATAGACTTTCGTAAGTTACCACCGGTCTAATTTCTGTTCCATTCTTTTTTTTCTTTATAGGCATCAATTAAGTATTTTATTTTTCGTAAACACTCGTCCACTGTCTTGTGTGTTTTGAACTTGTTATTGATGGCCGCGGCAATCTCACGAAAAGCATTTCTTGAATCTTTGCTGTTGATCATATCCTGCTTGTCTGCCCATAACTGTATTAAGTAGCGCTGTTGATCGTTTGTCCACTTGTCGTATTTCTTGGCTGTGGACTGGCTGGGCTGACTGGGGGACTGACTATCAAGTTGATCGGCTTCTCCAAGTGAACTGGGCGACGGAGAGCTGGTTGAGCAGGCGGGATCGAATGGATATAAAGAACCGGACGTCGGCTGGCTACAATTAACTTCTTGGTGTCCAAGGGAAATCCTTGGGTCTGGATTCATTGCTCTAAATGGCATATAAAAGGCACGGGAGCTTGCATATGGCCACGTGGGATCCATCTTCTTACAAGGTTGCCGCCAAATCCTAGGCAAATTGATTTTACCGCCCGTTTTATTTACTTTTTGCGTTATGATTGACATCTTAGAAGCTTTTTTGATGTTTTGTGACATTTTGGCGAGGTCCAGTGCTTGGCAATTTCAAGTGGCGGTATCTTTGAACATTTGGTGCATTCCGCTCATTTTTGAAAATGTCGGACAAATCGGTCGCACCGGCAAAACCTATATGATGACAGATTTTTTTGTTAAACAAACAACTTTTTACACTAGTGCGACGCGGCCCTAACAGAAACAAACAATGACCTAAGCAGTAAAGGATTATGTCACTGAACGCTCTAAACATTGTCTTTCAAACAGTGGTTTAGTTAAAAACTCAAACAGTCACTTTGATACAACGAAGTCTTTCAAATGGCTAGGTGGTGTGGAGGTCCAACCACTGCGAGTTACTGGCAAACCCACTAGCTTCACAGGCATAGATGTTGTTGAAACATCTGCAGGATTTAGACTTGTGTTGGGTTTCTCTGCAGCAGCAGAGTGGGGCAGTGAACATTCCATCTGGCATACTGAGAGACATGGGGTTGCTACTTGAACACACTGGCGCTTTGCTGCTTCTGTGGTGTCTCTTGTTTCTTCTAGAAACTCGCCCATCCTCAGCTCTCACATCATGAGTCCTTACATCAACTTGCTTTTCTACTCGTGCCTTGTAACCCTTGGCCGGATTTATCTGTTGGCTTCACACGCACAACTTCTCCATTGCTTAATGGTGGTATTTCTTTAGCACTGATATTGTCGTATTTTGCTTGCAGCTGTTTCCTTCAAAGAGTTTTCCTGGGACATCTTCCACTATTTTGGGCTTCAATAGTTCACTGGTGGTGTCAGTGTTCAATTTCAGCGTCCGAACATCCTTTGTGCTGGAGAACTCTGTAGACTTTCACAGGGTGTATTTCTCCATTATGGTTAGGCTACGTAGATTTCTGATCTTGCAGCTATAAACTCTTGGCGGTCTTGATGGCGTTTTCTACTTTCCTTTCACTCTGTGGGTAATGGGGAGAACTGATAACATATTCCATGTCATAATTGGTCGCAAATTGCTGAAACTCATTGGAGTTGAATGGGGGACCATTGTCACTCATCAGCGTATTGGGGATTCCATGCCTTGAGAACTGTCTCTTTAGGGTATGGATGACTTCCCTGGCAGTCATGTCTTTGAGGGGGTCAATCTCAAAGTAGCTTGAATAGTAATCCACAGTACAGAGGTAATCTCGATTATCAACATCACGACGTAATTGACCAATCAGATCAATAACCAGAGTATAATACCATCAACTCACTGTGATACTGCACAGGTTGTCGAAACGTCAGTCACTGTCAACAACAACAGTCCTATTAAGGACTGCGTTCACCCAGACGATCAAACTCAACCTACTTCTAAAGTGAAAGATGTCAGAACCTACTGTTTGCTGGGGACGGCTTGGGATCTTGTGTGAGATCAGTGGTTCTTTGAGCTGTTCTTTCTTATAGCTGGCGCAAACCTTGCACTCAGAGATGTAATCTTTAATTTCAGCAGGCATGCTAGGCCAATAGATAATTTCTCGAGCCCTGCGAAGACAGCTTTCAACACCTGTGTGTGCATCATGTAGACGGATCTTAGGTCTGAGGCTTGACAGAATCAGGCATCAAAGACCTTTGACGAGAACTCCATCCTGGGCTGTCAGTTCATCCCAAACGTCAAGGTAGGGGTGAAGTTCTATTGGCAGATCATCTTTCTTCTCTGGCCAGCCCTTTAAGATAACTTGGGTGAGGGACTTTAGGACAGGATCTGCTGCTGTTTCTTGCTGGATTTTAACAAGCCGTGGTTCTGAAATACCTAAGAAATCAACAGCATGGATTCGCTCTACGTCTTTTTCAGTGTGGAAGCGATCTGTGGTTGGCAGGTAAGCACGGGACAAAGTATCTGCTGGATACATTTCAGGACCTGGCTTGTAACGAATCTCGACATCGTACTGTTGTAATCTCAGGAGTAGGCGCTGGAGTCGTTTCGGTGCTGTTGCTAGGGTTTCTTGCAAATAGTCTACAAAGGCTTATGGTGAGACCACAGAACAACTCTTCTACCGTGGACAAAGTGATGGTTATGCTCCACTCCAAATACATGTGCTAATAGTTTTTTCTCCATTTGAGAATAGTTCTTCTCACTGGCTGTGAGAGCTCTACTTGAGTATGATACAGGTTGCCCATTCTGCATCAGGACAAATCCTATACCACTGGGAAATGCATCTCCCTGACCTTCCACAGGTTCAGCAGAATTGAAATATCTCAGGACCAGAGCTGAAGTAAAAGCGCGCTTGATACTCTGAAATGCTTCTTGTTGTGCTGCTGACCAACTTCATTCAATGTCCTTGTGAGCTAATCTCAGTGGCTCACAAAGTTCTGAGAGCTTGCTTAGGAACTTGGGCAGGTAGTTCTAGGCCTACCAGTCCTCTAACTGCAGCTACATCGTTTGGTCTTTCCATTTTCAGTATTGCATCAACTTTGCTTGGGTCGGGTTTCACTCCTTCAGGTGTAAGAACATGAGCAATAAAGGGCGTTTCTGAACACTTCAGTTGTTGCTTGTCTCGGTTAAGCGTCAAATTTCTCTCTCTGCACCTGTCTAACTACCTCAGTAACTTGGCATCATGATCTTTCACAGCTTCATCAATGCTCACACCATGGCATGTAATAGGCTTGTCATTTGCAATTTTGTATATTTCATTCAGGCCCTCTAAATTATGATCCAGTTTTCTCTGGAAGTATTCTGGTGCAGGAGAAATTCCAAAAGGCATTTGCAAATAACAGTACCAGCCCTAAGGGATTTGGAACGTAGTCTCTGTGGCATGTCTGTAAAGTAGCTAATTAGCTAAGAACATTGACCACGTTAAATAAAGGGTATTGTATTGTATTGTATTGTAGTCAACTTTCTAGACTACTAGGTTCCAAATTCACAGGTTTCAGCAAGAGCTCGCAAAGTAGTCACATACGTATCGATTGATTCTGTTTGTTTTTGAGAATGGTTATTGAATTTGTATTGCCAATGCAATGCATCTCCCACAATTACAGGACCTTGGTCATGTCGGATTTCTCCTCTTCACTTGTAAAAGTAGATCATTATGGATTTCGAGGGCTTCTTTACCAATGCAGGTGATAAATGTTGCAATGCGAAGGCAGCTCGTTTTATTTTGAAGGTCGGTCACCTCTTCGTGAGCATCCCATACTTGTCGCCATTGCTTCTACTCTTTGGACAAATTTCCATTGTGTATTTCCAGTTTCGGCAGTAGAAATACATGCACATAAATCGAGAAGCCTTAATACTTGCAGAAGGTGTGGTAGTGCCTGAATTCGTATCACCATCACTCAGCATATTTGACGCAGTTCGGGCTGGTTTCTTCTGACACCATAATATATAGATTTAGCCAGGGCTAAAAGTGAAGCTCCTGTTAATAAATTCATAATTTAAATCAAACTATAAACTTGTAATCCACAGATCAGGGCACATTCATTTGACTTTTGAGGCAAAGGCAGAGTGATTTTAGAGAAAAATAATTTGACAGAAGAGTGAAACAGCTTTTACATCGAGTTATTAAACAGTCTTATTTGTACACCCAAAAATAGCAATCATGTTCAATCACAGTAGATTAGGCCTGGAAAACAAATAGACCTACCTATTCGAGTATTGTATTTGCATTAGCTGTTGCATCATAATGTGGCATTCACCAGTCTCTCCAACATTGCTCTGTTTGAGAGACTATGGATAATTGGACTACCCTGAAATATAATTTTAAGAAACACACGCGCCACGACAGTCCTTGGTGGCAGCCAATTTACACGTTGCATTCCTCTGAGAGGCCAAAATAAGAAATCAGGCCAGATTTTTTGTGTTTGACAAGTTTAGTTTACTAGTAAATTAAATCTTGGTGACGAATATGGTGGCTGCACTTCCTTTGCACAACAAATCATAGCATTGAATTATAAAACGTTTTCATGAAGAGAATTCTATAATACCGGGACTTTTCAGTTATAAAAATCTGGTCCTATGTGATATGCAGGGTAATAATTATAGGCTTTTCATGAAAACGATAAAAAAATTCCCAAAATCACTTTTCGGCCATTTACGCTTCAACGTGATAGGTAAATTGTTATGTTTAGGTTTTATTTCCCTTTGTTTATTAAACTGTGCATGGTTTTGTTATGTGTAATCTTTAAAAGCGAGTGATATTTACGCACGGCGTTTTGAGTATTCCTGCATGCAATGTTTATGTTCGACTGGAAACAACCGGTGCAACGATAAAAATTACGAGAGACTACTAACAATCAATAAAATAAATATAATTCAGTGAAACATGTACAGAGACAATAATTTTCATTCACGAAGAGAAGTATTGAGAGTGAAGTGTCTCTGAAAATCATGAGTCAGGTAAGCATAAGTTCGGCTTCCTGGTGTTGGCTCTTTTTCAAGGTGAACTCGAGGCAAGAAAGTCGCTCAGAGCTTTCTGTTTACAGCCAAAATCATAACTAAATAATCTTCGCAACCTTTTCTTTGAATTTGCGGTCAAAAAATGTCTTGAGGCTTTTTAAACCTGATACTATTGTAGGTTAGATCATTGCTCGTGTATAAACTTTGGCCGCATAAACCATATGCTCGACTTCAGGAAACCAAAAAAAAAAAACACATCAAAGACAATAATTGCTCAGGCTTACCAGTCGAGATGCTGCTTCTGAAGGTCATCAAGTGTTCAAGAATCGCTTGAGACTTTTCAACCCTCTTACGCCTATTAAGGAAAAGTAAACTAAATTATAGCCTGTTTTACATGAATGCCGTGTCGGAATTAATTAAGAATCGTCGGAAATTAGTCAGAGATGTTGCTTGCCTAGCAGCTAAAAGTAGACTGTTCCAGAGGACTGCACCACTATAGGCAAAGCTATTTTTGTAATGGTTAGTATGTGGCAATGGTATTGCAAGCTTATTATCAGAATCGCGCAAATTGTAAGAAGTAATCACATCACTCTGTTGAATGAATTTCGAGGACAAATAATTCGGTGCGAGGCCATTTAAGGTCTTGTAGACCATCTCAGCCTTTAGTTTTTGACGTCAAGTTTCTAAATTGTCCCAGCCTAATTCTTTAAGCAGTTGGTTGGCGTCAGCATCATAACTAGAATGGGTAAGGACGTGGACAGCACGATTTTGAAGTCTCTGTAATTTGTCAGATAATGTTTTGGCACAGTTACCCCAAACAACACTACAATAGTCGAAGTGTGATTGAACTAACCCATGATACATATTATGTAGAGTTGCAGGAGGAACACAGCGACTTATTTGTTTAATAGATCCAATACCAGAAGAGATTTTTTTAGATATAGCGTTGATATGATTACTCCATGTTAGATTTTCATCAATTAATACACCAAGAGACTTGGTAAAATCGACTCTGTTTAATTGTGTGCCACTAATTTCTAAGTTTGGGAGAACGGATAGACTATTCAATTTTTGTCTTGATCCGATTAACATAAATTCCGTTTTAGTCATATTGAGAGTCAATTTATTGGCAATGAGCCAATTGTTTATATTTAACAAGTCCTGATTTAAAGAAGCCTCTAGGGAGCAGATGTCATTGTCAGCATATGTTAGGTGAGTATCATCCGCGTACATTCCTGGTTGCGAGTTAGATAAACAATTAGGTAAGTCATTAATGTATAAGAGAAACAGCAAAGGCCCCAGTATTGTCCCCTGGGGAATCCCACAAGTTAAAGTGCAGCTTTTAGAAAGGACACCATTGACAGAACATTTTTGCGTACGATTTTCTAAGTAAGAAGAAAGCAATTTGTAGGCAATTCCTTTGACTCCATATAAACATAGTTTGGATAATAGAATAGAGTGATCGACTATGTCAAATGCCTTTTTTAGATCTAAAAAGACAACAGCGTTAACATAGCCACGATCTATGTTAAAGGCCCAGTTACCAGTGGCTTTGAGCAAAGCGGTTACAGTTGAGTGAAAGGATCGAAAACCAGACTGATATTTTGATAAAATATTATTTTCGGATAAATAGGAAGAAAGCTGATTATAAACTATTCTCTTGAAGACTTTTGCTATTGCTGAGATCACAGAAACTGGGCGATAATTGTTCATATCACTTCTATCGCCCTGCTTGAATATAGGCGTAACTTTGGCTAATTTCCAGTCATCAGGGAATGTGCCAGTAGTTAAACAGTAATTAAAAATAATCGAGATATATGGTGAAATAAGGTCAGCACATTCACGAATAAGCCGACTTGATAGCTTATCAAGACCAGCCCCTTTAGACTTATTTAGTTTATTCAGTAGTTTTAAAACCTGTCCACTATCAGTAGGGCGGAACTCGAATCTATTGTTAATGCCTTTGACATATTTCCGATGGCAGTGGTCATTGTTATTAGATAATGGGATGTCATTAGGTCCGTGCACGGTTCGGCCAACCCTTTTTTTAAATTTTCTGTTCCATGTTGAGCAAACAGAAAGATATGAAATTGACATCTTTTTCGATTAATTCTTTTATAATGTTACAAGTGTCGAAATTGTTTTTGCTTTAAAAACACCTTTTTATTGAAATTTTATAATATGACGGCGCCAAAGAATTTTTGCGCTTAAAAATAATGGTAAAATCTCCAAAAATTGCCAAAATTCCAGAAGTCCTTGTTTCTTTTCTTGAATCCATAAATCTTATCCCTCCATAACAAAAATTACTCAACATCTTCTTTTTACTGTTTTATGCTATCCTTTTCCAAAAAAAGATAAACAAAATTTGACTTCCGTTTTATCGTTTTTTGTATTTTCGAAAAAGAAATACAAAAAACGAAAAACGAAATTCGACTTCCTTTTTATCGTTTTCCTTTTATGTTCAAACAAACACAAAAAACGGAAAAACAAAAAATGACTTCCGTTTTATCGTTTTTCCTTTTATGTACGAGAAAACACAAAAAAGGAAAAACAAAAATCGACTTCCGTTTTATCTTTGTTCGTTTTTGGTACGAACAAACGCAAAAAACGGAAAAACGACAAATGACTTCCTTTTTATCGTTTTTCCTTTTATGTACTAAAACACACAAAAACATACAAACGGAAACTGACTTCCGTTCTATCGTTTTTCGTTGTAAGTACGACTAATCAATGAAAGAAAGAACTGGATATAACCTAATTTTTTGTTTATAGTTTTTTCGTTTTCTCTGGCTGTTTAAGTGAACCAAGAGCAGAGACAGAGAGGGGTCGAGGAGGGGGGGGGGGGGGAGGGGTTTGAGTGGGGGTTGGTGGTTCCTTTCGGAAACTCGTCTAGGTCTTGTTGATCAGCAGTTTTTATAACCGTGGTATGCGTCTATTTTCGCGGGTCCTTCAAAAATGGCGGGGATGGAAAACGTAGTTACTGCCCGCTACGTGAAGGAGCTTGTTGAAGAGCAAGGCAAAACACAAAAAGAAGTAGCTGATATTTTAAGACAACAGCATCCAGGAGTGAATGGACTATCTGAGAGGAGTGTCAGGCGATTTTGTGCTACGAATGGCATACGGCGTTATGATTCTCGTGTGACTGGTGTTGATGTTCACAATGTGGTTACATCTGCGATTGCTGAGGTGATTGTAGCTTCCCTTTATAATATTAGATTCAGCTAGTGTGTAATATCGTAGCATACCTCTGCCAGTTGCAAATTGTCTTATTAGTCTTCCGTCTGCAGCCGTCATTAGGGCCAACGGGTTACTCTCTTTCCCGAATTATATATTTTATTAAACAGAGAGGTGTTGAGTGACGACTCAAACTTCAATGCTTGCCAGTGCGTAGGAAACCCAGGGGGGGCACTTATCGGAAGTTTCGGTAGGGGTGTGCCGCTGAGGCTTTCAAACCCTATTTACGACAACAACCATCCATTCCGATACTCTGTTTAATACAAGAGACCATTTTCATAACCCTTAAGATTATTTATTTCTATACGTCTACAGAATTAGTATTTTTATTTGTGAAAAAATAACATGATAGGACTAGATTTCTTGAAAAAATATGTTGTTGCCATCCATTGACTGCACAATGCCAGCAATCATCCCCTGTTCAAGGCCTCCGGTTCAGAAAGACACCCTGTTCAGGACCTAGAAAAGTGAAATTGTATACCCATTATAAGAATCAATATCACGAAAACTATGCGCTGTCCAGCGGCACATGCCCTTTAGGCCGAATAAAGGAGTTCCGCTCCGGGGGGAGGAGACACGTTATTGTACGTGAAATGCACGCGTTTGTCAATTTTATTTAAGTGGTTATATTAATTCATATCTAATTTAACAGCCTCATCATCCACACCCAAATATTTCATTTCCTAGCGGCGATTTCCTAATAAAGGCAAAATTCCTTATATTTCTGAAAGGTTGGTGCTACATACGGTAGGAAGATGATGACTGGCCACATCAAGTATTCCACAGGCTTGCGACTAGGAGTAAACAGAGTGGGGCAGGCACTTAAACGCGTTAATCTACGCCAGCACCATGAACGACAGACATCCATTACCCGCCACTTAAACCCTGTTCCATACTATGCCGAATACTTTGGACACAAGCTCCATCTTGATCAAAACGAAAAGCTTATTCGTTATGGCGTGACAGAGGTTATAGCAGTAGATGGCTATAGCTCCTTTATAACTGCTACATCGGTAATGCCATTGAAAAATAATATCACCATCTACAGGGATGTGTTCAGGTTAGCTCCGACATGAAATATATATTATTTGCCGTGCACATTTTTCAGGTATAAAAAACTCTCAAAACTTCTCACTTGAATTAGAAGGTACAATTTAATGATACTCGTCATCCACTTGTTCTATTACTAGGGAAACCATACTACGTCATGGTTTGTTTGACCAAGTGAGAGTGGACCATGGGAGAGAATTTTATCTAGTGCTGACCGTTCAGGATCACTTAAAGGAGTTACGAAATAATACATCTAGACAGCCATACATACAAACACAGTCAAAGCAGGTACGTGGTAATATAGAGGGAAGGAGAAATGAACCGGTTATTTTCTATAGTGATCGGTCGGCGTGGACCTGAAAAACCAAATTTTCGCGGGTTTTCTGAAATAAGGTGTTAAAGAAGATATAACTCCTTAAGAGCAGGTTGAAAACCTGACGCCTTCAGTGCTAGCACGTCGTCAACAATAGGTTCAGGCTGCAAGTCCTCCACCATGCATCCCTCTTTCCATACTTAAACGGCAACTGATTCTGCATTCTCGTCCCCAGACCCTCCTGAGGGCCTCAGCACGAAGACCAGGAGGGTCTGTGACCCAGCATTTGAAGTCCTAGATTTTAGGACTTCCGGTTATTTCCGATTCAAAAGTAAGTTACAGGATTCTCTTTTAAAAGCTTTGAATCACCTAAATTAACAGTCATTGGCACTTCGGCAAGACCAAGCGAACGCTATTAGAAACGTTGTAAAAAATCAGAAATGACTGGAAGCCCTAAAATCTAGGACTTCAGAACCTCCTGATCCTCGTGCTCTGGCCCCCAGGAGTCTTTGGCGAGTCTAGTATTGATAAGCCGATAAGTATTTGTTCTGCTTTTATAATTCTTAATTAAAGAACCATGCTGTGGAACGGCTCTGGGTAGAAGTTAACTGTCGCACACACTATCCTATAAAGAGAGCACTCGTTCAAATGTAAAACGATGGTGTCATTGATATAGAGGATGAAGTAACAAAGTTCTGTGTCTCTTGGGTGGCGAAGAAAGTAGTGGAAGTAGGAGTGAGCTACATGGTCAACTCATGGAATTCACACCCCATTCCAGGTAAGGAGTCCTAGTGTTAAAAAAAAATATATAGCAATAAAAAAAAATAGGAATATTAAACGGACTAAAATATGTAGTGTTCCATTGGATGAAACGCACGTTCGCGTATGGCTCAGCTATTGCTGTAAGTCGTTCGACTATTTCAATCGGTTGGTAAGTGAGTTGCCAAGGGATAACCCATTGATACACGGGACATTTTTAAACCCGCGTAGGGAATTCTCCCTAAAATGAATTAAGGATAACCCTTCCGGATTAGTCATACTATTTTTTCAAAAAGTAGAATAGAAACGTGAATGCGATTGTCTATAGATCTCTAACTGCAGAGACTTCCCTTAAAGCGCATAGCTAATTTATGTATCTCGACAGTTTAGTCCAGAAGAATAGTCGCTCAGATCTGTAACTGACACCAACTTACTTTAAAATTGTGCAGGTAAAGGTGTTCCACTACAACGACGATGTACTAACAACAAGGCCGCTCCAGTTGACGGCAATGCAGTACCAACAGTCGAATTAGCTGTGCAGATGTTTCGCGGAGATCTGACTCAAGAACACTTCTTTGGAAGGGATCCTTTGGCGGCCAATATTTCAAAAGCAGATGCTAGAGAAAGAGAGTTCACAAAATACTTTCCGAGTTTCAAAGTATTGTTTAATGAAATTGCCAATACGAACTATAACCCTTTCCAAGATGCTGTACTGTACTTTTTGAGGCTCACACATTATCTCGCTCGCGCTTGAAGTTATAGATCGTTTCTTCAATACTTTTTGAAAGTTCGTTTGAATAAAGAATTGAATAGAGGTCCGAATAATGGATATAGACGTGATCTATAAATTATAAACTGAAAATCTTTGACCTTAGCGTTGAACAAAGTTTTTTTTTTCACCATTCAAATTTAAAGAGTAGCAAATCTTCTAGTTACTAATTTGAGGAAATCGACGTCAACAACATCATCAACAACAAAAGTTCATTGCACTTCACAATTAGTTATTAAAAGGTTAAACAGTAACTGTCAAACACACGATTTTATGCTAGAATGCTAGTACTACTCCCTACCAAGACGGTGTCTCTCTGACCCGCACCACCATCACCCGATAGCTGAATATGAAACTGATAAACGCAACAACAACATCAACAAAGTCAATCTGTGAAGGAAGTCTCTAGAAACTTTAAGACGATTCAAATGCGCTTTTAATTTTCAATCAAATTAACCAGGCTCTCAAAGCCACGGGCCCGCTTTCTTTTATTTACACCATCTTCATCTCGGCAATGGGGGCAGGAACTACTGTTTCGATACCACTCTTCTGCGCATTCAACGCATGCTACAAGACGGTCACAGCATCCAGCAAACACAATGCCATGGGGAGGCATGACATTTAGGCATATAGTGCATTTAAACGTGGCCGCCAGAGCACTGTCTAGATCGTGCAGCCTCTTACAGCACTTCGTGTTTCGCTGGATGGACTCTTCTATGTCGTCCAGTTTGTCGAGTATGAGGCTTGTGTTATTGTGATCAGCAAGTGATGGCCTGCTGTCCACGGCAAGTCCTCTTTTCCCCTTTCCTAGCCTGCTTGCAATCTTGGAACGCTTCAATTTTACTCTCTCGTACTCTATTTCTCGGCATGCATATACTTTCATCGTACCTTTGCCCCAGAATTCTGAACCTTGACTAATGAAAGGAGAAAGAATCAGACATTCAAGTTATTTGTTTATTCGAAGGGTGTTTTTTTTTTTCTAAGAGATGGATGGCGCCAGGTGAGTATGAATTAAACATCTCATTAACAATTATGCACTACAACGACAAGCATATGGTTTTTGCGAGTCGATAAAACAGCCAATCAACGATGCCCACGTACCATAGTGAGAAGCAGCAAGTACTGATTCACCTCCATAGTATGGAACGAAACTGAGATAACGCCTCGCCAAATTTAAAAGAAACTTATTTAATAATGAAGCTTTCAGTTTGTGAGTAATAATGATAATTCAACGTGGAGCACGTTTGATACGTACGCCCATGCAAGTGTCTGTAACGGGCAGTTAACTTGCCACGAGTCCCCGGATTGTCCAGAATCTCAAAGCCATTGGTGTCCAACATTATTAAATCCTCTTCAATATTGAGGTACTCTTTCGAAATTTGAGCAACATCTGTCACCGTGCATTGTTCAGGCTTTACTTTTAAGTAGGCCCTGGCCGTCGGGGCAGGAGTCATGCTATCAAGGTCAAATTCTGCGAGGAAAACTTTTCTGCGAATCTCTCCCGATGATCTAAAAGGTCTGGTTGAGCCTGATGAGAAAGAGGGATTTCGATGAGCAGACTGACTCCTGTTGGATGGCGGATCATGTACGTTATAGGCTCCTGGTGGCACACTAGTGCTGCTGGTGCTGGCTATGCCAAAATCTTGCGGTGATGGTAGTAGTGCAGTGTTGTCTGCAGCTCCCATATCTGTGCCCTTGACCTCAAGCGACGTTCTATCGAGCCACAATGTCGTTTCAAAGTTACCCAAACCGTTGGGGAATCTCGCTACTCGACTAAAATCGTCTTGTAAATAAAGACCACTTCTTTCAACCTAATAAAATAACAATATAACAGGACGTGTCGACCGTTTTTACACAACAGATATAAGCGGTCTACCTCTGTAAGTAACCGCTACCTCGTGAACGTAACATCGCAGCCCTTAATACTACAAAAATTAAACACAGTAGTAACCTGTTATTGTCACAATTCTACTATACCTTCAACCCCCGCCTTGCTAAAATCCGAAGATGGACTTTCAGTCTATTAAAAGACTCCATATTATAGCAAATCTAAATGGCATCCTTTTTGATAGTGATTCGAGCATGTCTGCCACGTTCACTCTGGTTCACGCCAAAATAAAAGCAAAGGTACTGATTATACGCAGCGGGCTGAATCCGTTTAGCAGGATGGCTCGGTTGTCATGTAATGACCAAGTTCATTTTTGGTTATGTTGAACTAACGCGGAACAAAATAAAAGGTCGAGACCTTGTACTCGGATACTAAAGTGGGAACCGGGTCCCTGTGTGCACGTGTTTTCCGTTGATGATTCCGTTGACCCATAACTTCTTGCTACACTCCTTTTGCAAAAATGTCGTTTGCTGACGGAGCAAAGTGGACGAAAGACAACTTGGGTACCCAGAGTGTGGACAAAGCACCATTTTGTGAAGTGTGAACGCACCCAATGAAAAACGCACGAAACACCTGCTTTATTTAAGGCCCGTTTACACGTTAAAAGAGAAGGAATGGCTCGGTTAGAAACAAGTACCGGTTCCGGACGAAATCTCCTGTTTACACGTACAAATTCTGTAATGTGCCCGACAGAGAAAGGCACGGTACTTGAGAACCCCTTGGAACGGGTACTAGACTGTTTACACGTTGTTTTGTTCGAGACCGGTAACGATAGAGCCCGCGATAATTAAATAAAACTGCTTCGATTAGTTCATATGCGCTTAATCTCCGACATTCATGGATGCAGGTTTACAAGCACTTTTCTGGTTTCTTCTAAAGAAGAGAACACGAAATTCACGTTTGACAGCGCGTGCGATTCGTCAAAGAAGTTCTTCTGAAAAAATGTACCGAATTAGGAGAAAAACAAGGCTTACGGTTCTCCTATTAACAGCCCTTGTATCGCACTTTACAGTCGAAAGGAGCTTCTGGCAAATTCCAAGAACAAGCGCTAGGTTTGATCTTACATACAGCACTTACTCTGACGATCAGTGGTATGCTAGCTTCCGAGTGTCGAAGAATACTTTCCAGTTTCTTCTTCTAACACGCATGTGACGTACGCTAAACAACTGACGTGGAGCACCACGGGCTCATAAAAAACGTAACAGAACGGTACCGAATAAAGGGCGAGCGTCTACACGTTGAAAAGAAAACAAAAATGTGGGTACGGAACCGTTTTTTATCGGTTCCGTTCCGAAAGGGGTCCATAGCCGCCTATGGACCTTTTTAGGAAGGGAACGGATACAACTGGAACGGGTCAAGTACCGTTTACACGTCGAATTTTGTCGGAGCCGTTCGGCTTTTTATCCGGGCCGTTCCAATATTTTCGGTCGTGTAAACGGGCCTTTAGTCTGCGTAGCAAGCGTTTCCGCGCGAGCTCGTTGACAATGCTCTCCCTCCAAATTTCGCGCAATAACTCGAGGGAAAACGCTTGCTACGCAGGCTAGCCTTTTTTTAAAACTCCATTTTCAAGATCGTTGTCGAAAAGTAACCTCCATTTGGATGGTTTTAGCGTTAAGGCAAGACAAAAACTAAGAACGCATGAGTGCAGATACTGCCTGAAAAACAAATTTGTCACATAAAAACATACTTGCCCTCCATCAGGAAAGGTTGTCTGAATTTTGTGAGGTTGCCTAGCACGTGATTTTTCTAGCTACTGCAGTACTGCCCACAAATTTTCGTTTTTTTTGGTGGGGGATCATTTAAAGATTCGTCAGTCTGAATTTTCCAGTTCTAAATGTGACAAACTGTTAGCAAATTTCGTGTTCATTTTATATAAAATAATCAAATGAAATCGCAAGGTCTGGATATCAAATCTGTGACATAAAAACAAACCCACACCCAGCCAGCAAAAGTCGCTTGCATTTTTTGTGGTTGCCTAGCACGTGATTTTTCTACCTCGCCTACGCAGTAAATTTGGGGAGAATCATTTTCACGTAAAGATTTTAACTGACAGAGACTGCTTCCACTTTCATATATAATGCAAAGAAGCAGGAAACTATCGCTTTTAAGATGATACATTTTTATTATGACTATTATTTTTTGTGTTTGGGTTTGCCGACAGGTATAGGAAATTTTCCCGTGGTCTGTTCACACGCTGGTTCAATCAAAATTCTGAGTGGCCATTTCACGCATGATTGAACTTTCGGCATCTCTAAGAAAAGAGGAGGAGAATTCAACCAAAAAAAAGTGCAAAAGTCTTAGCCAAATTTTCTAGGCTTTGAGAAATAAGATCAACGTAAATCGTGTAAATAGTTTTAATTTTTTTTTTTTAAGGCAAAAATGTCAAAAAAAGAAAAGAAATCATTAAACCCTGTTGCCAGTCTCTCTCCACCCCCACACCCACCTCGACCACATTTTTGCGGCCGTGGGAATAAACTCGATACTTTTCCATGAAGAAATGTTAAAGGTAAACTTAGTTGAAGAGAGATGCTATACTCACTCTAAACACTGCTGAAATACGCTCTGCTGTTAAGTCGTCTTCATTAAAATTAATTCTTTGTTGTCCCCGCCAAAGGACAAAAGTTCTGTCGTCCATGACTGACTGAAAGAAAAAGATCAAACAACGAAAAAGTTCACCACGTAGCAAATCTGAAAATATTAAGTCAGAAATTCTTCTACCAAAGAACACTTCAAAACGTAAATTGACGGCTGAATTGAATTATTACACTTACCAATAATAGAACCGCCTCGACTGTCCACAAATCCTCGCTATATAATTCCGCTCTTTCCTTCGCTGAAAAAAAAAATTTGATCTTGCACCGCGAATAACGCGCCAAGACTGTTAATAAGTCAGAACCGCAAAAATCTCGTTTGCAGAATGTTCGGGCTTTTTGGTCAGCGGGTGGTTGCTAGGAGGCCTGTCCTTTTCTCACTGACGGATCAGCCCCTCCTACGGAACAGACCTACCGCGGACTCTGGGCCGGTAAGAGCATTCGTTTCACGTAACGCATGCGCAGCTACATAGTCGGCTGCCCTAAGTGGCAGCGAAAACGAAAGTCAATTATCATTTTACCGTTTTTGGTGTTTGGTCTTTCATAAAACGAAAAAAGTTCAAATGGAAGTGGGCTTACGTTTTCCGTTTTTTGTGTCTGTTCTTTCAAAAACCAAGAAACGATAAAAGGGAAGTCGATTTCCGTTTTTCCGTTTTATGTGTTTGTTTGTAGATAAAAGGAAAAACGATAAAACGGAAGCCGATTTTTGTTTTTTCTTTTTTGTGTTTTCTCGTACATAAAAGATAAAACGGAAGTCATTTTTTGTTTTTTCGTTTTTTGTGTTTGTTTGTACATAAAAGGAAAAACGATAAAACGGAAGCCGAATTTCGTTTTTCGTTTTTTTCTGTTTCTTTTTTCGAAGAAACAAAAAACGATAAAACGAAAGTCAAATTTTGTTTATCTTTTTTTGGAAAAAGATAGCATAAAACAAAAAAAAGAAGATGTTGAGTAAGTTTTGGTTTGGCAGGATAAGATTTATGGATTCAAGAAAAGAAACAAGGACTTCTGGAATTTTGGCAATTTTTGGAGATTTTACCATTATTTTTAAGCGCAAAAATTCTTTGGCGCCGTCATATTATAAAATTTCAATAAAAAGGTGTTTTTAAAGCAAAAACAATTTCGACACTTGTAACATTATAAAAGAATTAATCGAAAAAGATGTCAATTTCATATCTTTCTGTTTGCTCAACATGGAACAGAAAATTTAAAAAAAGGGTTGGCCGAACCGTGCACGGACCTCATTAGCACGTTTAGGTCCTATTGATGAGAAATGATCATTGAAAGCATTCGACAAGTCGGATGGTTCAGATATATAAGTATCATTTAGATTTATTTCTCTAATCGATAAATTAGCGGCTTTACGAGATGTAAGGTCGTGGATGATTTACCATGTTTTACACGGGTCGCCATTAGTTTCAGTAAACTTATTGTTGTAAAATAATTAATAGTCAAAGTTTTTAAAGAAAAGTATGAAAAAAATTGGAATTTCCGGTGGTGTTGAGGGGTATAATCTGAAAACCCTTCGTGGGAGGGGTATGGACACTAATTTACATTTACTTTGAGGTGTAAAAGTCCTCCTTTGGGTAAAAAGGAAGGGGCTTGTTTTGTTGTTTTAATGTATTGGCCTGAACTCTATATTCGTTCAGAATCGCCCTACAGCGCAGTTCAATAGATTTAGTTGACTACCCTTGACCCCCTTCACCACCCCTGGCTGACCCGACCGACCCTTAGGGAAATGGCTGATGCTGTTTATGTGAAGGGTGCTGCACGTCCAAATTGCTGGAGGTTTGTAGATGGCACTGTAAGTTATGTAGAAACTTTCAAAATACAGTATTGTAGTCTAGTGTGTATTTTATATTATTTTGTTTGAATTTACCGTAAAATCTCTAATAAACCCTTTCCCCTCCACTCCCCTTTTTGTAATAATTCAGGCATGGGAAAATATTTTTTAAAGAACTGATTTTACTCTTGAGCTTTTAACAGTGCCACAACATTAAACTTGATCGTCTATCATCTAGTGAGTCAGATTTTGCTTCTTCTCAAGTTTTTACTTTATAGGATTTCTCTAGCATAAATCTAACGCTATGTATACCGTATACAAAATTTATCAAAACTGGCAAGATTTCAGCAGCGTGTTATTTTGACTCTGGAGTTCTAAATGAGCCTCTAATTCCCCCCCTCTTGTACGAGGCACAGAATTAAAGAAGCCCCCAGGGGTTATTAGAGCTTTTTAAAAGCTAAAATTTACCGATGAAAACATAAAAGGATTATTTTGTTTTGTGGTTTTTTGTTTGCTACGGGTCAGGCCTATCTGCAGACCTTCTCAGGGTCAACACATATTCTACAATGGACACAAGAGAGTACATAGCCTCAAATTTGAGCAAGTCTTAGCTGCAAATGGCATAATAGTGCGAATGTTTGGTCCTATTGGTAGGTTAAACTAAATGACTTCATTTGTTTCCAAACAAAACTATCACGTGTTAATAGTTTTGGTTGACTCCACAATTTCCACAGGTTGGGATGGACTTATACCCCCCGCCCCCTCCCATCAGACTATCCCCTAAGACTAAAAAGATGTTCATTTACTTTCTTTCCATTTACAGAAGAAAGAAAGCATGATTCAGGCATGCTAAGGATGTTAAGCTTGTACCAAGACCTGGAGAGGCACTCGTGGGCACCATATGGCACACCCCTATGTGTTTATGGGGACCCAGCATACCCCCACAGAGTACACTTGCAAATAGGGTTCAAGGGTGCATGACTCACTCCTGCTCAACAGAGGTTCAATCAATCCACGTCAGATGTGCGGGCAACTGTAGAGTGGTCTTTTGGAGAAATAACCACATACTGGGCATTCACAGATTTCAAGAAGAATCTCAAAATTGGCATGAGTACAGTCAGAGGGCAATATTTAGTTGCTACTCTATTAAGGTCATTCCCCTGAAATAGAACTTAACATAGATTTTTTCTCAAATTTTGTCTATTAACTATTCATCATACTGGGACTTCAAAATCAAAATAAAAAAGGGGGGTGCCGCTATTCGTTTACGAGCTGCGAGGGCTCAAACATACCCCCTTTGAGGCAATTTTCGAAACTTCCGGTTTGCTGCCTTGCACCATGGACTATATCAATAATTAGGCCTGACAACACTCAGAATACTATTGATTGTGCGAAATAAGGTTATACACATTTAGAGTTGGACAAGAGTAACACTTTCAAAAGGCTTTTGGTACGAAAACACATACATCGAGGAAGCACTTCCCTTAAGTTTGTTACCATGGTTACCATAATTTAAATGAAAAAATGGGTTTTGGCTTTATACTTTCCTTTCTATCTTTTTTCCTGAACATAGAAAATTGTCCATTCTTTTTGTGTAGGCAGCCTATTGGTTGTAAAGTCAAACAAGCGAAAAAAAGAGGGGGGTGCCGGTATTCGCTTGGAAGCTATGCCATCATTTTCTGTTCCCAGGTGGGCAGGCCCATTTCTCTTTCCAGGAAAAAAACATCGTAAATTTAACTGTACTTATTCGTATAGATCTAATTTTTGGTTGGTAAGTGACAGGTTAAAGGGGTGCTTTATCTGGGCTCCCGATTGAGGACAAAATGATGAAAAATGGTTGCCATGGCAACCAAATTAAAGTTACTTTGGTACAATAAAAAGATCAAGCAATACTGAATCTGACACTTTAATATGACACTTTAATTATAATTTCCGAGAAATTTTGCCTGTTACATAATACTTGCATGGCTTTCTTAACGAAATACCGTAAAATTTCGAAAATAAGCCCCTCCAAATATGTCCCCCAAAATCGTAATGCAAAAACCCTCTGTTAAATCGCCCCTCTGAATATAAGCCCCCGGGGGGCTTGTACTTGGAATTTGCCCTCGAATACAAAGCAAAACAAAGCAAAAATGGTAAATTTCCGTCCCACCACAAGCTAGCCCAATCGATTTTGAAATGCAAATTTCCCTATGTACATAAGCCCCTCCGAATATAGGCCCCTCCTAAAATAAGCCCCTCAAAAAGGGCCTTTGAAAGATACAAGCCCGGCGGCTTATTTTCGGAATTTTGGTGACCCGTACAAGAGACCAGGAGATACTGCATGCCGAATTCAGGTGACTTCTGGATACCTTTTGTCTGTGTCAACTAAGAATATACACGTCTATACAGGTAAGTTTAGCTAAGTTTCTCATCACACACTGTATAATTAATTCAGCAAAAGCACAGATAAATATCATAACTTATCGTTTTCTTGTTTACATTCCCATATTAGGGATTTACATTTTACTTGTCTGTAAAGAAACTGGAAATGCTCTCAAGAATTCTCTTGTTAATTGTGATTCTTGCCCTGCTGTTAAATTTCTCTGTGAGGACCTTGGTGGAAGCTGTCCAGTTCATCCGACAGTCATGTGACCTCGGTTCCTTGCCATTTCTCTTAGCTGCCTCACATACTGCACGTCTCTTCGTCCTTGCGCTGTAGCTAGCCCACCACCTTGCCTGAAGATAGCCCAATCATAGACCCTTCTCCTAGGAAAAAAAAAAAATAGTCTCGTTTTATTTACTTTAGTCAAAAAGTCAATACCTCTATAAATTAAATGAATGACTCATTGTTGTCGATTAATAATGCTAGTATTTTATTTAGCTCATTCACTGTCTTTGAGGATGATTTGAACAAGCACCCTGCTTCCAATATTCGGTTTTAATAATATTATTGTTAAAGGAAATCAAATGTTAAATTGCCTGACTGCTGTTGGATGGAAATTTTGACGTCTAGGGTAAAAATAATAATTGATTTTAACTTCTAGAGCTGCTATTTCATTATCTTGTTATTATTGTTATTATAGCAAAAGAAAAAATCGTTGTGAATTTGTTAAATATTGTATTTTAAAATGGATAAACAGACATTTGTTACTGATATGGATGCCATGCAAGCAAAGCAAAAATGCCTCCATTATTTCATAGCTTTATGTATATTATAGGACTAACCTGTCAAACTATTGTGGCCCTTTCCCCTCTTCTGCGTACTCATGTCGTACGATACCCCGATTTTTACAACTTGCTCTGTGTCCACGGTCCTCCAACAATCTTTCTCCAACTGTAACCCTTCTAAACATGAATTCCTTGCAACATTCTCAATCGCTGCGCAAACTTCTCTTTCTCTGGCCTTCAGAGTGTTTTGTCCCACGGCTGGAAGGTTTATCAACGTGAGCAGTGCGTTTACATACCGGCGTGTAACATTCCTGCACATAAACACAGTACATGTACATTTAAGAGTTAGTTATTACACGGCATTATGATTGTTAAATTATGATGAAGCTCGGAAAAATGTTCGGATAAAAGCTGCTAATCAAATAAATATACCTACCTGTGGCAAGTTTGGTGTTTTTATGAAAAATTGGACGGCCGCGACCAGCACCGGCAGCACGATGCGATGTTTGTGGTTCACGCATTTACCTCTCCATATTCCGGATCGCTGCACATAATATACAAAAAACTACCCAACCCAGAGATAGTCTCATCATGGCAGTTTGATAGCTGAAGTGCTTTTCCACACGCTCGGCAACCACTATCCAGGGCTCTGGCCAGCACGTCTAACTCGATTACTCTTCTGCCTCGAAAGTTGCAGCTGCCTTCTTCGATGCATTTCTTTTTTGTGCTAACGCCTCCATCACCTTCCACATTACAACACTTCCTTGTCCAAATATTTTTAAACTTCTCTCGTCTTCCCTTTTCTTTTGAACTTAGAAAAAAACCTTTTTTATCTCTCGACTTGGTGCCGACGCGACGCCGACGGTAGCCATCTTGAAAGATTGCGTGACTAGTGTTGCAATCCTATGCGCAGTACAGATGCGCAATGCAATTCAGGGGAATGACCTTAAAAAATGCTCTTGTTTGTTGTTATGGTAGCCAGGTGTCCCAGTACTTTGACCTAGCACCCCCAAAACTGGAAGAATACTTTCATTTAAAATAAAGATGCTAAGGGAGTACTGGGGGTTAGCTATGGGGTGGGGTGGGGGGTGTCAACCAACACGGTAACACCCTTTGCCTTTTCTGTATAATCAACACTTCTCAAGTACAGTGTGCAATAATAGAATTGTAAAAGAATATGTTATTGATTTCCAAGTATGTGACAAAGACATTCCTGAAACTTTAAAGAACTTTAATGTACAAAAACTTTAAAGAGCTTTGTTGTACAAAAACACAAGAGTTAAAGAGCTTTTGTCTGTCTTGATAATGTCAGTCAGCTGTTGCAACATTTGCAACACAAGCTGTTGTTGCTGCTGTTGCTGTTGCTGTGTTTCCCTTAACTCGGCCTCCTTGAGTTGAAGCTCTCTCTCACGAAGCGCCTGCTCAGCCTTTAATTGCTGTGACCTTATCTGGAGGCTTTCTTGCAAAAATTGCATTGTATCTGCACCTCGTCTGCGTGGAGGTTGGGCTCCCCCTGTGCTCTTCCTTTTCTTGGTTTCTGCAACAGTTTCCATTGCCATCTGCCTCATGCTTGCTGCTTTTTCTGACTCTGATTTTTTCTTTGCACTTTCTGCTTCCTCCTGGCTACTAACTTCCTCCATTCGCTCTTTTATGTCTTGGCACAATTGGTCCAGCACATCATACTCAGCATCTATGCCAGAGGCCTTTTTTTCTACTTGCTCCTTATTTTCAAATTCTTCCATGATTCTTTTGAACCGATCTCTACAGGATCTTTCTGTAACCTTGAACCCCCCTTGCTTGTTGCCATTGGGATTGCTGGCAATAGTTCTCCATGCTGCAACTCTGTCACTTTGCTTTTTGGCATATGGTTCTACACATGTAACCTCCTTGAGCAGGCACAATTCATGCTGCTTTTTCCAGATAAACAGCCCTAAAAAAATGAAAAATGAAAATGAAAACAGTACAATTTAAAAAGATTTCAGGTACCATGCCAATGTTAATCCCATTTGCTGGGAAAAATTTGCAAGAAACTTACTTTAAAAGTGAGAAAACCATGCACTACTACCACCAAACAACACCTACTTCAGGAATTTTGGGGCCTTTAGGATCATGGAAACTGAGCTTTGTAGTTAAGTTCAATGCGTGATCATAAATGGTTTCTGTTCCAAACCCCAGCTACCAAAACCAACTTATATTGAATGAGCTTCCTTTTCAAGTTTTTTTTAAAAATGTACTCCCTTTCACAACAAGGTTGTTAGCCATGCCAGTGTTTCTGTTTCATGAGAGCTTCATGAAAAATAGGCAGCATATAGCTGCATGATAGGAAACCTGCATATGAAATAGTTACATCTCATGGATATTGAAGTATGTTAGATGAAAATTAAGCCTAAAACAGTAGACATCATCCCAAGGTTGGGCATAAACTACAGAGTTTGCAAAGTTTATTCTAAAAAGTGAGCTATTAGAGTATGAATTGCCAGTGCAATTTTTTCATGAAAATACTTCAATCAAAAATGATGTGGATTATTTTTCTCAATCCTTCTCTTGCAAAAAATGAAAGAATTAAATACAGTTAAACCTGAACTCAGTTATTCTAGAGTTTGACTCAATGCATCATTCGATTCTGGAGACAAATTTCAGCTCAACAAAGTGAAAACTTGATGCCAGTCGAGTAAGCATAAATAAACTTTAAGGTTAACTTAAGCCATATTAAACTTAAATCATGGAGTTTTTAATGCACTTCACGCACCTTATAAACCACCTAAATTAGACCGAATAATACTCGTATAAAGAAAAACAAGTACTCTTTTGTCCACTTACATTTCTGCTTCGGCCATCTTGATTGAATAGGCAGGTAAAAAAGTCGGACCGGATCAACTCGGATCGACTCGGACCAACTCAAATCAAATAAAAAAACAAAAATAAAATAAAATTGGACTCGGATCATAAAAAAAACAACTCGGATTATAAAAAGAAAAATAAAATCAGTTGGTATCACTTGACTTTCACCAGCCATTTTGTTTTTTTCACACAAACTTGTGGTTGCTTAAGTTAATTTTATTTTTATTTTTATTAATTTTAGTGATACACTAGTGAGCAGCACATATACACTTCCAGTGAACATTTTCAACTTGGAAGGAGGAGAAATCAGGCTCGCCCGGGACAACAAAAACTTTCGTACCCCAGGCGAGAATTGAACTCACGACCCTCCGAATACTACATGTTTATCGGACGTTCCAACCACTGAACCGGAGGGTCGCGAGTTCGATTCTTGCCCGGGGCATGGAAATTTCCTTGGTCCAGGGCGAGCATTGTTTCTCCTCCTTCCAAGTTGAAAATGTTTACTGGAAATGTATGTGTGCTGCTCACTAGTGTATCATTAAAATTATGTTTCAGAAGTCCTGCAGAAAAAAACCAAAAACAGGAATGAGAACACTCTTCGGTAACTATCTAACTGCGATTAACTGACCAGGCTTTTGATGCTTTTCTCATAAATAATTCAGTACACTTATTAATCAAAAATTATGCGCATAACTTATGTCACGCTCACCTCAACTTCTTTGCTTTGTGGCAAAAAGCTGCAATAAAATAAAAAAATTAGCACATGTATATTCTAGGCGATTGAAACTATCATTTTCTTGGAATGAAGCAAATAATTGAGAAAGATGGTCGAGATTTTACCTTCCTTGAGGTCAACCATATCTGTGAGGCAGAGGGCGTCGTGTAACGCAACCACAACCACGATTTTATAACATGATCCGAGAGGAACTGGCACTGGTAAAACAAAATGGCGCCTGAATGCCACAGAAAAAAAAAGGATGATCTGGCCTTTTCACCCTCCAAATGGGTTAAATTTCAGTTTTGCTGATTTAATTTAATTTTTTTATTCGATCCGAGTTGGTCCGAGTCGATCCGACCCGAACTGGCGGTCCAAGTTGATCCGGTCCGACTTTTGTATTGTCATTATGTGGCGAAAAATATCCCAACAGAAGAAGATATGAATGAAGAATACTTAGCTCCTTATCCAGTGTGGTTCTTGTATTGAATTTGATGAGTATTAGCATGTTTTGAGAGCCCGACAGTCCATCCTCCAGTTTCCAAAGGAAAATCGATATTTGGAGGTAACTCGAAGGATGGCTAGTCGTGGTCTTAAAACACGCTAAAACCCATCAAATTCAACACAACAACTACACTCGATAAAGAAGTAAGTATTCTTTATTGATATCTTTGACTGTTGGGATATATTTGACCAAATAATGGCAATTTTCGGGGTTATTTCGTAAGGCTGTGAGGCCTGTGGAGAGACATGAAACTTTCCCGGGTAGATGCAAATTTACTCTGTGTAGGAAATATCACGTTTCGTTGCTTTTCCTCGACTTCAAAAGCAGTATTTTACATAAAACATAATATTAGGAAAGTTCAAGATGATAAAGAGAGGCTAGAAACGAAAAGAAACTGCATTAAACGATCAGAATTTACCTTTGAAAACCAGCTCTTCCCAGCCGTTCTACCCACTTCGAGTTTTTGGTGAGAACTCGTCGTAGTGCAACTTGACAGGACGACCTGAAAACGTGGAGATGCGCAGTACGCAAAATCGCTGATCTCGTTCTAGAACTCGTACTCATTGTCGATGCTAACATCCTCTATTAAGAGGAAGGTAGAGACAAGCTTGTTGAATGCTGGGATTGACAGTAGTGACGTTGCTGGTTTTGATGATGCGTTCGTAGAAGGCATTTTAGACTGCAATAATATTCAAGCTATGGTGTCTAATGTGGAGAATTACCTTAAAATGGAGCATAACAGTATCCAATTATTTGTAAGAATGAATGATGTCGCTTTCCGTTCACATGAACAATCAAGTCTGCATTGCAATCTCCTGGGAGGGATTTACCTATGTAATGTTATTACTGTAAACATATTATTATTATTATTATTATTCCACTGGGTTTCTTTCACATTTTTGTTTTCCAAAGTATTAGTTTGAACAAAATTTACTTATCAGAATACAACCTATCCACTTCTCAAATAGATCAAGTGTGGCGTGTAATGTGGTCATCTGGCTTTCACTTCTGTCCATTAAGTTCTCCAGTCAATGATCTACCTTTTCCGGATACTTCTTAAACGTTAAATATGTAAAGAAAGTTGAAAAGGGTTTCCTTAAATTTTAATGCTTCGTTTCCCATCGCCCGACTAACCCATTTTTTTGGAAAAGTAAAAAATAAAATTCCAGAATCACTAGTAAAGAAGCAATTACTTTAATTCACAAGCACACGATCTTGTCTTATTAACACCAATTGTCTTAAATTATCATCGATACTTCGTTTTCGTAACCTTTTTAGACATTTGATAGTGCTGTTACACATTGGTAAATACTTCTTGAAATGACAAGTTCTTGTCAGCGAACTTTAGTCTAGGTAAGGCCACAACTCTCTTCTCTTTTCGTAATCTTATCACAAGTGCACATGAATTACTGTCTG
Source organism: Porites cylindrica (assembly GCA_964035525.1). Taxonomy (NCBI): domain Eukaryota; kingdom Metazoa; phylum Cnidaria; class Anthozoa; order Scleractinia; family Poritidae; genus Porites; species Porites cylindrica. The sequence goes on along the minus strand of OZ037778.1, from coordinate 28,349,710 downwards.
CCGTTGCAGATATTAAAGGAATTACAAACGAAAGGACCACGTAACCAAGCTTTCGTACTTAGCAGCCCGGCCTTCACTGGTACCCAGACCTCTTCATGTGTTCATCCTTTTTTTTTGTTCGCCCGACCAACCCACCCACCTTCACGAGAGGGAGGGCGATGGGAAACGAAACATTTTATTGGGATGGCCTTATAGGACGCAGTGGCGAGTGAAGCTGATCTACATCATGACTTCTGATTGTCTGCAACAATTTACTCTCTCGAGTGACTGGAATCAGAAGGAATAAACCCAGCATTTTTTTGTTGTACAGGAAGTCTTGTGATGTTTGAGGAAAGAATCCATTGAACATGAAACGTTTTAACACGCATTCGATTTATGACTCCGATCCGTAGTATTTTACCAGAAAGTACTAACAACAGGCCGCACGATCTTTAGCAATGTGGGTCACACGGAATGGTCCTTGTATCTTTTCTGTATGAGCGTAACTGTTTAAGAATTGATCTTTTAAAAAGAAATTGTTGCCTGAATGTTCCGTTTGATACCTGGTTTCTTTATGTGTTGAATCAATAACGTTTGTTTTTCGGAACACTTGACACAACGACTTGGAAGGAAGCAATTGCAATTTATGCCATAGTGATGGGCTCCTGTTTATGCTTAATTTTGCTTTTTTCTTTTAGAATAATCTGTATACTTTATACATTATGTGGCTACTATTACAATGAAAGCGTTTTTTTTTATGTGTTTAAGATGAATGGCCAGCCCCCAGTAGGGTGGTGCAATGCTGCTAGACAACAAAGTCTAGTACCATTCACACAAAAACGGGGCAGTACACCAGTACAGAAACTGACTGGGGGAATCGAACCCCCACCCCTACATACACAGTACAGGACAAAACAGAAACAACACAGACATATACAGGACAGTGGAACAAGTTAAAAAACGCGGGCACTAGACTATCTAAAAAGCTAAAAAACATACACACTCAAAAATCCACAAAGGAAAAATAAAAGTTAAACAACACTCACGCTAAAGCAGGCCTAAAAACACACCATACGAAACCGACACACTAAACACACTCACTCAAACAAGATCCACAACCAGTGCAACCAACAAAGGTGACCAGAAAGGAGAGAGAGACACTCACTCAAGTAAAGAAGCAACCAGTGCAACCAACAAAGGCGATCAGAGCAAGAGAAAGACACTAGAAGTGAACAGAAAGATTCCCATCCAAGACGGAAGCAATAGTGCCATGAGCACCCCACTGTCGTACAAAGTAACAACGTTGCCGAGGGGAGCGGAAACGGCGAAAGAACAGAGGCAAGTGAAAAGTGATACAACATTTGATACTCTCAATGACATTGATCGCACTAGGAGGGGCATCCCGAAACCGGACATCATTACGAGCCATCCAAATGTAGAATTTACCAACATTGATAGCGTAGACAAAGAAAAGAGGAACAACACAGAGCTCATCCTCCGAAAAACCAAATAGCGCATGGCGACACACGAAAGGAGGGGCCAAAGGAGCGGCGCGAAAGAGTAACGATTGAAGCCATGAGAAAACACTAGAAGCTAACGGACAATAAAAGAAAAGATGTCCAGAGACTCCATATTGTGGCCGCAGAAACAGGCAGTAACCAAAAGAGGACAACCGCTGGGCAGTGTAGAGGACCCCATGGGCAATCTTCCAAGACAAGTCAATGACAGTGTGATCGATATCAAAGAGGAACAACTGACGCCAAGTAGAAGGCCAATAAAGTGCACCAAAGACAGGAAAGAACTTCTCTTCACAGTGCTGAGAAACAGCGTGGTCAGCCAGAAGTATAAGGTACATAGACTTGGTGGTAATTGCAGAGACCTGAGCACATACAACTCCTCTGCCAACATACAGAACACTCGCAGGAGATGCAGAACCAGCCGCCAAACGCCAAGCACGGAGCAGAGAAACATAAAAGGGTGGCAAATTGACATCAAAAACAGGATGATTAGCAAACACTTGGACAGGAGAGAGCCCCAAGCGGAGGTTAAACCAATAAACCAAAAAAGAGACCCATGAATTTGGAGAACTAGCAAACCTCCTGATCCACTGAACAAGGAGGGCAGACACTTTCAAATTGACATCAACAACAGAAAAACCACCACAGCAATTTGGATGAATGACCACAGCACGAGAGACAAGGTCAGGCTTACCCTTCCAGAAAAATTTACAGACCAGAGAATTGAGCTCGCGGAGAACCCAAGACGGCATATGAATCAGGGAAGCAACATACCAAATATGAGATAAAGCCAGGGCATTAATAACAAGCGCCTTACCCCTGAAGGAAAGAGCACGTTGACGCCAGGACAGGAGGACATTCTCAACGGCAGACAGACGGGGCCTCCAGTTGTCCTCCTCAAGATCGAGAGGACCCAAGAAAACCCCTAGGACCTTAATCTTCACAGAAGACCAGTCAATGGCCACAGGAGAATCCGAACGACCATTCCATGGACCCAGCCAAAGGCCCGTAGACTTGCTTAGGTTGAGTTTAGAGCCTGAGCCTCTCTCATAAAGATCATAGGTATCAAACACCGAAACAATAGCTTGGTCTGAGCAAGCAATAACTGAAGTATCATCAGCGTACTGAGAAAGACAAGGCAGGGGCGACAGAAGGCCAGGAAGAGACAAACCAGGAACATTCCCCGAATGTTACAAGCTAAAACTTCAGCAACCAGAACATAAAGAAGAGGAGACAGGGGACAACCCTGCCTCACACCACTTGATAAAGCAAAGAAGTCAGAAATATGACCATTCACGTTAACAGCACTCTGCACCCCAGAATAGAAGAGATTCACCCAACCAATGAATGAGGGACTGAAGCCCATATGACGGAGAGTGGCACGCATGAAATCCCAGTCCACTCTGTCAAACGCCTTTTCTTGGTTGACCAAGTGAAGCCGGGAACAGAGGGCTGTAACTGACGCCAGATGTCCACAACACAACAAGAGGAAAAAAGATGAGCAAGGGTGGAGGAACTCTCCCTCGAGGTGTCATCAGGAGCAGAGCCAAAACGATCAACGCGACGATCAAAAACAGCATTAAAATCACCGCACAAAAAGGTAGGGATGGCCGGGTCAATACGGGACGAAACATCAGCAAAGAAACCATCCCGTTCAGGATTACGATTAGGGGCATAAACACAAGCGACACGAATAATACTATTATGACAAAAGAACTCACATTGAAGAAAACGACCATCAGTATCAGTCCACGAGTTAACCAAAAGAAGGGGATTATGAAACAAAACAATACAACCACAGGACCAACCAGAGCCCGGAGAAACCACTGAAGAAAAACCCGAGGACCGAAACCAAGACCGGCACTCTTTCAACGAAACACAATGATACTCCTGCATACAAACAACATCCGGAACAGTGGGAAGAGAACGCAGCCACTGAACCAAAACAGAACGTTTATCAACACTGCAAAGCCCGTTGGCGTCAACTGTAATTAATGTTAACTCCATGAAGGCAAAGAAGAACAGACGAGCTAAGAAGAAGACCTGGATCTTCTGGACTCAATATTCGGCGCATTTTTGCGCTGAGTACCCACAACAGGCACAGGGGCGGTTTTTTTCCGCACCCCACCACCCACAATCGGGATGACAGCTTTTTTGGCCGGCTCCTTATGGAGCTTCAATTTCCTAGAAATAACCTTGGTCCAGCACGACAACTCTGGCAGAGTGTCGACACTATCATCCTCAGAGCTAGCCATACACAGCTCTGCCACTGGCTCAGCCACAGCCACATTTCCACTTTGCAGTACAGGTGTTTTAGAAGGTACATTACTTTCACTATGTAATTCACTCTCATTAATTTCACTAATTAATTCACTTTCTCTATTTTCATTATGTACTACACTTTCTTTATTTCCACTATGTAATTCACTTTTACTAAGTAATTCACTTTCTTTGTTGCCATTATTTAATTCACCATCATTACTTCCATTATGTAAATCACTTTCTTTATTTGCACTAGGTAATTGTTCATTAACTAAGTTGCCTTCATTGGCAGGACTAACATTATTACTATCAATACTTAAATTACTCTCACTACCAGAGACACTATTCAAATCACTGCCTTTGACAGAAGGCTCAACAGCAACAACATTAGCCAAGATACTTTGACTCAGGCCCGACTGCAGCTCATCGAGCTAATTGTCCCTTTGGTCATCAAAAGGGGGACTGCCAGAACCTAATTCAAAATCCATACCGTCCCCACCAGCAGCACTGGACGGATCAGCAGGAGCATCCACATCCCCCCAATCGTCACCCCTAGCATTGGGACAATTCCTAGCATAGTGACCTTCTTGGTTGCAAACGCGGCACTTTCCCTTAAGGGGACAGTTGCGCCAAACATGACCCCCACCACAAATATCGCACAGGATGGCTGCCCACAATACCAAACTTTACACAAGTAACCCCCAACATCAAGAAAACGGGGGATGGGCCCATTCCTAATCATGCGCACTAGCCTAGTACAGGTGTGGATATCAACACTAGGATAGGACTGATACCGTACCCCAACAACCATACCAAAACTTTTCATAGATTTCAACATCCTCCTCATAAGGAAAGTAAAACACAAGCACATTTTCCCCTATAGGGCCACCCACCAAAACAGGGCATTTATGACCGCCGATAAAAATAGATTCGTTCTTCTCAATGGCCAATTTGGCTTCAACAGAATCGCACATCAACTGAGCACGCATGGCCGGCAAAAACTGAACAGCTTTCAAAACCCAGGTTTTAAAGCGCTCGCATAGAAGGCCCACTAAAGCCACCCTGGACAGATCCTGAGGGATCTCCTTAACCAACAAAGTAACTGTTTTTGTCATAGAGGCCCGCGGCATATTGGCGGAAAAAAAAAAAACCGGCGCGAGAAGGTTAAGCCCTTCACGCTTTCGTGGACGGACGAGAGAACTACTTTCCTTGGCCATTTTAAGCCTTTTACGCAAACATTCAAACAAACAAACATTCAATTGTAGGGGCAGAGAAAGTTGGAATGCTGGCTTGACGAACACTTGAAGTTTACTGGTAAGACCAGTGATCGACGTAAGTGCTCGCGAAGTGCTCTAATAGAGGCTTACGTAGACAAAAGGGTGGCAGGAAAGATGGACTCAACCAATAAATATCAATACGGCCCTACCTCTGCAGGCGAGAAATCAAATGCTCCGTGGGATAGATTGGTGCACCTTTGTAGGTGCGGACACATCCATTGCCTCCACCTGGTTTTGCTTACGTCATGCAAGACTTAAAGTTGTTGTTCTTCAACGTACAGTGGTTTCGAGATTTGGGTGCTTCGCTTTCGAGTTTTGGGTGCTTCGTTTTTGAGATTTGGGTGCTTCGTTTTCGAGTGCTTCGTTTTCGAAACTACCTGTTGAATATACTGTGCATGGGCTTCCTGAGTTTGCGAGCATAGTTAAAATATGGTATTTGTTGGGGGATAGTTGTTTTAGTACTTACCAAATCAGTTGGATAAAACTGAAAAAAACTGGCTCTTTCTAAATTTAGTAGGAACTTTGTTTACGCTTTACAGCTGCAGTTTACGATTTTGTCACAAATTCAGCATGAAAATAGTTTTCTTACTACCAGTGAACACTGACAAGCCAAAGTTCGTGGCTTCCTTGGTATTTCGTCTTCCAAAAATGTCTTGAAACGAGATACCGTCTTGGCTCCGGTCGAAAAACAGTGAATAGCCAAGGGTATTCCAAGTTACGGGAGCCAATCAAAGCGCACAAAAATTGCTATTCACTGATTTGGTAAATACTAAAACGTGATATTGAAAAGGCTTTTAGAACGTTCTTCTTTCAGCTGGTACTGGACTGTTAACAAACACAAGGCGAGGCGTCTTCCCTAAATAAATTTCCAAAGCACTGAATAATTGTCATGAAACTTAAAACCTGTTTCAAATAAGATGCTTCCTTCAAATGCTAAGCGAAAATTTAGCAAAACATTTTAGCTCTACTGTTGCTTTTATTTTTTGCTTGTCACCCAAGAAAAGTGTCCACTTAAAGTTTACTTTTTGTGTGCAGAAATTTGGAGTCCCTGCCATCTTGTAACTGAATTTTGTCAACACCACGGTAAAAGCTACACTCCAGTGGCAGTCAGGATTAAGCCTTGCAGATGACCGTCGTTTGTTCCTTGCTACTGACAACTGCACTACAGCTCCATAGCTGAACTTCGTTTTTTACTTAAAAGGAGGATTAACCAGCTTTCTTGTTGTCGGCCCTGGTATTTACTGTTTCAGGGCAAGTTTTAAGCGGGATTCAAAACCATCTCCAAACAGCTGGCTGCCTGGGTCTGGGAAGTCTTCTTTCCCCGGAGATGCAAGGACTGGATTAAGTTTAGTCAAAACCTCTTCTCGGTGTTTAGACGAGACCTGGGTAGATGTATCTGCTACCAGCATAATGTTCTTCTTAACACAGCCAAACATGGTATAAACTGTGGCTTTATCAAGAATGAGTGCTTCATTCTCCATAATTAAAATAGTGCTATGGCGTTTTGTTTATACGTTCACTGCCAAAGGTAGTGAAAATCCAAATAGACCATATTACAGTTGTGGGCTTAATAACCAGTAGTCTTCCAGTGAATGAGAATTAAGGTGAGTTTGACCGTGTTTGGATACAAACCTGCTTCCTTTTCTTATGGAAATTATGCTTAAAAATACTAGTTTGCAGAAAACCAACATAATAAGCAGCAAGGGTTATTACTTCGAGTGAATGCCCAAGCTGCAAACACTCGCTCAAACGTATCAAAAGGCAACTAAAAACAAAGTCACATGACCTCTAAAGACGGGAAAACAAAACGAAACAGGGAACCCAGCCGCTACACCCCACCCCATGCGAACTTAGTGAAGCATTACAAACACAAACTAGGCATGGGTTCCCACGCCTACTAAGTTCAAGTAATAAATGTCAATCAATGGAATGTCAATCAATATAGTGTCACTGTTCCTATACTTGTCTGTCTCTAATCTCGTTGGAGATTTCCTGATTCTTCCAGCAAACAAAGTTTCTGTATAGGACGTACTAATGTGGTTGACGCACCCGTTTTCACTACTACTGTCCGGACAAGTCCATCTCTTCCGGGAACTGCTTTAATGACTCGACCCATACGCCACTGTCCTCTAGGCAAGCAGTCGTCCACTAGTAGCACAAGGTCTCCAATCTCAGCATTCCGGCGGGGTCGCTGCCACTTCTGTCTCTCCTGTAAACCTGAGATGTACTCCCTTAGCCATCGCTTCCAGAAATGATCAGCTAGAACTTGTGCCTGTCTCCACATCCTCCTAGCAAATATGTCCTCTCTTACGAAGACTCCAGGAGGTAAAACATGAACGGCCCTCTGCAGCAGCAGGTGGTTAGGAGTGAAGGGTTCACAATCATTTGGGTCATCGGACGCAGCGTAAAGTGGTCTAGAATTCAGAATAGCCTCAACTTCTGTTAAGACAGTTGTTAATACTTCTTCATTCACTAGGCTCTCACCGAGTATGGCCTTGATGGCTGTGCGGGTACTACGTATTAGTCTCTCCCAGACTCCGCTAGCGTGTGAAGCCTTTGGCGGTTGGAACGCCCACTGACATCCCTTCTGAAGTAGTTCATCCAAGATCTGTTTCTGGTTCCAGTCTTCTATCGCTTCTCTAATTTCCCTTTCTGCACCGACAAAGTTTGTCCCATTGTCCGAGTAAATACACTTGGGTGGGCCTCTTCGATTCATGAATCTTCTTAGAACATTGATGAAGCAGTCTGACTCTAGAGAAGTAGCCAGTTCCAGATGCACGGCCCTAGAATTCAAACAGGTGAATATGACACCCCATCTCTTGACCACGGCTCTCCCTCTTTTCACGTTTAACGGTCCAAAGTAGTTGACGCCAGTGTGAGTAAAGCATGGTTGATAAGCCGTAGTACGAAACGCTGGTAGAGTGGCCATCATCTGCTCCATAGTGGCTGCCCTTTGCTTCTTGCACTTTAAACAGGATCGTACTACTTTACTCACAGCAGACCTCCCTCGAGGTATCCAAAACTGCTCTCTTAAACTTGCCAGTATGTGGTTCTGACCAGCGTGCGCTAGCCGTTGGTGGAAGGCTGCAATAAGCAACTGGGTGACATGATGCCCTGGCGGCATGATCATTGGGAACTTGGCTCCAAAGGCAATGGCAGCTTCAGAAATGCATCCTCCAACTCGCATTACTCCATTATCCAACAATGGCCGAAGCTTGACAATTCTGCTTGAATGTTTGATGTTCTTTCCCTTTTCCAAGTCGCTCATCTCATCGCCATACGCCTCATTCTGCACCAGCCTTACTACAGCAGTTGTAGCCTTCTGTAGGTCATCTGTCGTTAAGTACTTTGAACTGCTGCTGTCTCTATCTTTCTTTAGATATGACTTGAATTTTAATAGCCAGGCTACCTTTCGCAAGAGCACTGACCAGGAAGAATACCTTACAAGAAATTTGTGCATGCTATTGGGTGACTGCAAAGTGAATATAGCCTTTTCCACCTTGACTTCTAAGTTGTTCTCTGGTAGATCGCCAATTTCAGTGGTCGGCCACTCTGCCTTTGGTTGGGATAAAAAGGCTGGGCCAGCGAACCACCTATCGCTGCTCAAAAGCTGTTGAGCTGAAAGCCCACAAGATGCATCATCTGCCAGGTTTAGGTTTCCTGGACAATGTCTCCACTGGGTCGGCTCGGAAACTTGCCTTATTTCACATACACGGTTTGCTACACAGGTCTTGAACCTACGGGACTCGTTTCTGATGTACTGCAACGTGATTTGGGAATCTGTCCAGAAGAAGGTAGAAGAAATATTCAAGTCTATTTCACTTATGATCATACTGTGAACTCTTGCTGCTATCGTAGCAGCCTGTAACTCGAGCCTCGGGACAGAAACGTACTGAAGAGGAGCCGTCCGGCTTTTGGCCATGATAAATGAACAATTCACCATTCCATCCCATGTTTCTCTTCTCAAATAGGACACTGTCCCGTAACCAAATTCAGAGGCATCACTGGAGTGATGTAACTGGAATGATTTACCAGCATGGCAGCCTCCAGGGAAGTAACAACGAGGAATATTGACTTGATTGAGGAGCTCCAACTGCTCTCTCCACCTTGTCCAGCTTCTCAGCAAGTCGTCTGGCAATTTCTCGTCCCATTGAAGTTTAAGCTGCCAGGTCCTTTGGAGGACTCTCTTAGCCGGGAGCAAAACCGGTCCAATCATGCCCAGCGGATCGAACGTGGAGCTCATGGTTGACAAACACCCTCGCCTCGTGTTGTCATTTAACTTCTTCGGTAAAGGTGACACCTTCACTCCCAACACGTCGGTCTCGGTATCCCACTGCTGACCCAGCGCTCTTTCGATAGGAAGCTTGTCCAAATCCAGGTTTTTTAACCGTTCTTTCCCCAGCTGGGATAGCAGCTAATACTTGCTTGACGTTGGACACGAACTTTGTCAACCGAAAGTTCCCTCTTTGCAACAACTCCATCAACTGCAGTGAAGCATCAATTGCCCGTTCAGTGGTAGGCACAGAAAACAATCCATCATCTACATAGAAATTCTTGGAGACAATAGCGCACACTGCCTTGCCAAACTCGGATTCATTGTCTGCAGCTGTTCGTTTTAAAGCCCAGGCTGCAATCGATGGAGAGTCTGTCTTTCCATACAAATGCACATTCATTTTGTGATCACTCGGTGGCTTATCGACGCCTTCACTCCACCATAAGAACCGTAGGGAATCTGTATCCTCCTCCTTGCAGACTACTCTGTGAAACATGCTCTCGATATCAGAGGCTATGGCTACGTCCTCTTTTCTGAATCGGATCAGAACTCCAACGAGAGAATTGTTCAGCTGTGGTCCTTGCAGCAGTTCTTTATTCAGGGATGTCCCGCCAAATTCCGCAGCCGCATCGTACACCACTCGGACCTTTGCTTTATTCGGGACAATTACACCGTGGTGTGGTAAATACCATGTGCATTTACTCGTGTGGGCGGCTTCCTCAGCGGACAACTTCACAGCATACCCATTTGCAATATAGTCGTTCATCACTGCCTCGTATTGCTTGGCGAATTCTGGATTTCGGTCAAACCGTCTCTTCAGTTGCTGTAACCTCCTTTCTGCTAAGGACCGGTTGTTTGGAAGCTGAGGGTCGCTATTTCGCCAAAGGAGACCGACCTTGTACCTCCCGTTCTTTAATTTAGTGGTGTTGTTCAATATTTCAAGGGCCTTCTGTCCTCACGGCTGTCGCAACTGTCACCAACATTTCCAAATCCGTGTGATTCGGAGTCCCAAAACTTCTCAACTTGCTGGTGAAGTCCCATGACCGACCCTTCCTTGGTAACGTCAAACTCGAATACAGAAAGGGCAACTGGCTTGCGATTATCTTCCCCCTTGTTTGTGGGCCCAGCTACACACCATCCAAATGGAGTTCTCATAGCGTATGGCTGGTTCTGTGGGCTATCTCCCCAGCAGTAATCGAGAACTATGTGCGCCTGAGGCACATCCTGGCCAATGAGAACTGAAACCTTCGGAACATCCACAGGAATATTCGGCAGTTCTAAATGTGCAAGATGTGGCCATTGTGTTAAATCTACTTGGTTCGGACAATACCGGTCACTAACGTTCAAGTCCTGTATGGCCAAGGCATGAGGTATTGAGTACAAGGGCCCATCTCGTCTCAATGGGCGTATCAGAAATTTAACTCTGATGAGTTCACAGTCATGATTCTTGTGTTACAGTGTTAATGCTCACTTTCTCGGGAGTTCCATGAAGTTGCAATCGTTCAGCTAGGTCCAACGTAATCAAGGAACTGACAGCCGCTGAGTCTAAAAGGCCGTACGAAGTGACCATAGTTCCGTTTTCACCCACGATGGACAGCGGTACCACCTTGAGTAGCACAAAGCTTCGTTTTGAGTCTTCCATAGTTACGCTTACGGTTAAGTCGTCACTGGGAGTAGCGCTACGATTAACGCTCTCCTCACCCTTATTGGCGTCAGAAGTTGCTGTGGGTAGATGTAGCAGGGAATGGTGGGTCGATGGCTGAGGGCAGCTCTTCACATCACAACCCTTAGTTTTTGGACATGTCTTTATCATATGACAACTGGACAAACACCGGTAACATAGTGCACTGGATCTTGCAAAACGCTGGCGCCAATTCAAACCCTTCGTTGCGAACGCTGAACATTCTGAAACACCATGCCTTCCCTTGCAAACCCGACACGTCTCTTCTTCGCCTCTTTCAACCCGAGGAACATGTTCTGCCTTTGCAGGTAGGGCCTTGTCCTCTTGGGGAGTATCGGTCTCCTTTGTTTTAATCTCTGTCGACAAGGTGGGAATATGTGTTTCTCCAGACTGTCCTGATGTGGGAAGAGGTTTTTTGAAGTTTCTGCCGGTGTTAGCCCTTATTGCAAGGGTACTAGGTCTTCCATAGACTGGGTCATTCTCAGTTTGCGACTCGGCAGTTATGAACTCCGAAAGTTCCTTGAGCGTCGGCTCTCCACCACCAGTTCTTCACGGTACTGCTTAGCTGACCTTCTCCATTTCGCCTGCAAGGGGTACGGTAGACGATCATAGATTTGCCGTAAGTTCGTAGTACAGTCAAGTTCCTTTGATTGCAGTTCAATCATTGCCCAGCGACAGTTTTGCACTTTATCGGAAAGAGCTAGAAGGGCTGCACTGTCACCATTCTTTAACTTTGGGCCATTTACCACTGACGACTTGAGGGCCTCCACTACCATTGCATTTTGTCCAAATCTCTGCCTTAACATTTGCAGAGCGATGTGACAACCATTTGGTAGACCCCGATAGTTTTCGACGACTTCCCTTGCTTTACCAGCTGTGTAAGTCATTAAATAATTCATTTTCTCGCTATCAGTCAACGATGCTCTGCTCTCGACTTGATCTCTAAAGTCAGCTCTGAAACGGAGGTAGCGGGATGGATCTCCATCAAACGGAGCGGGTACAGGCGGGGGTTGCGTCATTCTTAATTCCATCTTTTCCCAGAAGGCCGCTGGTGGTACAAGACTGGTCACTTCGGCATTGCAATTCGTTACCATGGGGTTGCAGTATGCTGCACTACCATTGCTAACAACACATTCCGATTGTAAGGGTACAGAGGGCAACGCAAATTCTGGTGCCTTAGGGTCTAAAGCGCTTATAGATTCCAGCTGATTCTCGGCAGGATCATTCAAATGCTTAATTTCTGCTTCAGTTTTCCTCAAATTTCTGGATTCATCTATGGTTTGTATAGGCTCAGTGGTCTGCGAAGACTTCTTTGGTTTAGGCTGATCGTCGGCAGCTGTATCATTGATGTCAGGATCATCCGAGCCCAAATATTGTTCGTCATCCTCCTTCATAGCGTCTTCATACACTTTGTTGACAGCGGCCACAGCTGCACGTTCGGCCATTAGTTTTGCTCTTTCTGCTTCCTTCTTCGCAGCCTCGACTTGATCAAGTTGTGCGATCCTTGCCTCTAACTCAGCCTGCCTTGCCTTGGCTTCGAGAGCCTTCGCCCTTGAGGATGTGGTTGACAACTTCGAGGACCTAGAGCCCTTTGATTTGATGCTCTTGGTAGAACCCCTTTCAATTTTCTCATCTCTAATCCGATGATTGGCATCGATCATCCACTTCTGTACTGTTTCACGAATGAGTCTAATTTCTTGGTACAAATCATCATAATTCTGTAAGAAGTTCTTGTATTTCTTCGTGCAGATCACCAAACTGCTCAAACAGATCATTTAGTTTAATAGACAAATCACTGATTAACTCAAGGTTCTTATCATGGCCCAACAGCGTGCTGAGGTTAGCAATCTGAGATTGTATTTTTCGTTTAAGTTTATTTCTTTCTCCTTTCCTTTGCGCGAGGCGATAGCCCTTGCCCTTTTGAGTTAGTTTCCGAGGTCTCTTATCGATAACGGTCTGATCCAATTCCGCTTTCCCTTGTCCATTCCACATTTCCTCTGAAACACATGCGTTTTCGTCCAGAGGTGGCGGGTTTGTCGTTTCGTTCGGCTTTGTAGCGTAACCAGACTCCTTGTTTTCGTTTTCCATTGTAGTAGAGAAGGCTTGAGGTTCACAAAGTGTCAAATCCGGAGTTTTTGTGAGATCGAGTGCCGTATCTCGGCCATCATCGCTCGAAAGATCCCAAACCGACATCACAAAGCAACAAGGGATCAAAAACCCTTGTATACAAACATAGAAAGTACTCACAGCCAGTGTTGCATGCCAAATATTATCACCAGGACTCAAAATACCAATATTCACAATAAGATAGGACAAATAGTCTGAGAACGGTGCTCGTAGGCCAAGAAATCATCTGAATGCAGCTGGGCGTTCGAAGTAACTGCCGCGACGAAATTCACTCTTGTTTACGGACCTTTATTTCCAATACTGCAAGGACGGCTACAATCTTTAATCGTGACAATACATGAAGACAATGTTCCAAACAATACAGTCGTCAATGCGTCGAAACCGATCAATTTTGGTCGTTACTTCGAGTGAATGCCCAAGCTGCAAACACTCGCTCAAACGTATCAAAAGGCAACTAAAAACAAAGTCACATGACCTCTAAAGACGGGAAAACAAAACGAAACAGGGAACCCAGCCGCTACAACCTGCAACTGTAAAATGGTCCATTAAAATAAAATTATAAGCTTCATTTTGTACAACGGTAAAACACAGTTACATATTTTTTCCCTTTTACTTGCATGGTGTATTTTTCTGGTAAACATTTCATTTTCATTTATTACATGTACGTGCGAGAGAAATGTCTGAAGGGGGTTTCAATTTTTTAGTTTACACCTTGCATCTACAACAGGGTCAGTATTTAATTAACAAAAAATAGTAAAGTTAAGTATCAGTCATCAGTAATAGATGAATATTGTAAACACCAGGGCCAGGTTGTTCAAAGCTGGGTAAAGATAACCTAGGGTTAGTGCGAAATTTGAATTCAGATGTGAAAGCTTAAAAAAGTAAATTCAGTTTAATTCTTTTTATCAAAAAGTTGATGATTGAATGTTCTTAAGAATAAAGGAGAAAACTATCCGAGAAAATGCTTTTGAGCAAAGAAAAAGAAACCCGGGTTAAATTTAAGCACTAATCTGCATTCGAACAACTGGGCCCTGTTGTAAAAAATTCTATGTGATCGTTGTTGTAACTAATCAATAACTAGGTATGGTAAATGTAAAGAATACCAAAGATTTATTGAGGTAAAAAAATGTTATGATAACAACTACAGAGAAATTAATTGCTCACAACTTCACAGTAAGTTTTTCAGCACATTGTACCTGTTCATCAAGCAGATGATCTTCTGGATTTATTCTGCTGAACTGCTGATTCCATAACAATCTTTAGCATTCATCATCCTCGACTCCTAATTCCATAAACAACGATCACATTTATACTAAGCATACAGTGGTTATCCCCACGTGAACAGCTTCAAGTGAAAAATCATGAAGTCTATGCCTTTGCTCAAAGTGACCAGTCCCAATGGTATTACTACAGAAATTCTAATGGCTGGTGATCCAAGTATGTCATCATTATTACCAAGATTAATCAAGTATGTACTGTATCGATAACAGTTTCATTTCATCAGCTTGGACACTATAGACATTACATAGATTATGTGCATGGCCACAGTTTCAAAAACTCATAATTGAGAAGTATATACATACTGAAATCAGAACCTACTGTGGCAATTGGCAAATGACCACATGAATGGCTAACTACTTAAAACAGGCTTTATTTTCACAAATTATGGCAAAGGTTGCATGATAACTCTGAGGATATATTCTCTGCAATTATCTACATTTTGCAGTTCCAGTCTATGAAAATCATGAATTCATTATTTTCTTGTGTGCATTCTTAGGTACCATGGATAAATTAATCTCCCCTTGCTGGAAAACAGTATCAATGGTCATTGTCAATATCCCAGTCTTTAGCGACGGCATTCCATAAGGCTCAATTCTTGCAGTGTTATTGTTCATGGATTTACAAAATGATTTTCCACGGTGTTTAAGTGATAAGCCAATTGTTAATAGTTATGATGATGACACACTGAATCATCCTCTTTGGCTTCTCCCACTATTCTAGAGACTACTTTACAGAGAAAACATCACCAAATCCTACAAGAATATTATCATCCTCCAAAAGCAAAATGCTTATCAATATCCCAATACCGTCTCTGTCCTGTTTCCTTTACATCACAACATCACAGAAAACCATATTGACGACTTAATCAACAGAATACTTACCTTGCAAAATTGGAATATTTTACACCATAATAAACCTCCCACTGAAATAGTGGAAGCTGTTGTATACATTTTGGATTAATTCAATAATGTGATATATAGCAGCTGGGTTAATGGCTGCTGACCATTTGAAAACATAAACTGACTAGCAACTGATGCAGGGATGGAAGCGGAGTAATGTTGAAAAGACTGATCCAGTTACTAATCACACAGGTGAAACTCAGCTTTCTGCAATTTAATGCTGTGGTATATACAAGAAAGTCAATGGGGAGAACTTGTTTATTGGTAGTATCCTCACAAGATAAACAGAGTTAGCTGCATACAAAATACACAAAGAACGGACATAATCTTGTGTGTCCAAAATACGAACAACAGATACATGGAGCATATACCCTGACGATATTATTTACTTTAAAACCACGGAATGGTATGCCAGTAGATATAAGGATAAAGCAGATGTTTACTTCCTTTTAAGTTTTAACGTGATAAGATGAATGCAGTGACCAATGCTCTGAGTTTTATGACTCTTGTTTTTTGCTTGTAGTGTAAAAAGTTACATGTAGATTTTCTTTTTTAGGCTATTTATGCTGCAAATGAGTTGTAGCTGCAGCTGTAGGCTGATTCATCATGCAGATTAAATAAAGCTTTTATTGATATTATTACTATTTTTAATATATATAGTCATTTATAGTTAGTTTTGTACTTTGCATGTGTATTTTCTGTTTTCATTATAACTGTTTATAACAAGAGTCACAAAAGGTAGCCTTTTTGTTTTAAGCCCGGCAACATGAGTGAAGGTGGGTCCCTTCATGACACCCCTGCCTTCCTGAGCGGCTAATACACGGCGAGGTCTACCATATGATCTTTATAAATGCTACAGGGGACCGGGAACCCTCACACTTGCCTCAGTCACGTTCAAATCTACATGAAATAGGAATTTGAAATAGAATTACAAATGCTTCTTTATTGTTTTGCATTCACTAACATAACTTAAGTGTTGAATACTATAAATTTCCTTTCTTAATGATGAGGAATACATGTTGGCAGACAATGATAATTGTGTCACCTTTTTTTCTGTCGTCTGTTTTGCTTGATAAATGCAAGTCCCCTACAAACATAGCCTGAATTTCATCCGTGTCATCAAAACACCCACTTGGCCAAACATCAACGTAGCACGTAGTGAGAGAAACTCTTCTTTCAAACATAATTGACGCACTACAGTAAAACTGGAGCCATCATGTTATTCTATTAACAATTAAATGTTCGGGCTGTTAATTGAAGAATTCGTTAACATTGATACTATTTATTTCGACGCCAGAGGTTAGCAACATCTGAACTTACATTGTATTAATGAAACTCGCCCGCTGAACTACGGTAACCACTGGTATAAAGCGAGTGATTGATGTTGCAGTTGGTCCTATATAATTAATACCCAAATGGTAAAAATTACCTTAACCCAAACGACACAAATAGACATACAGTCATTTCGTGTTTGGTGAACATTAAGGTTGTACAAAATACCATCGGGCGCATAAGAAAAATGTCAAGACCACTCATTAATTTTAACAGAAGTAGCTAAAAATATTTTATTTGATAGAAGACTTTAATTAAACAAAACTGAGCCTTAAAAAGTATGACAAATTAGTATTGCTTTATTTTTGTTACCTAGATGGTGCAGTATAGTGGTAGGCCTAGGGTCTTCATGCAACGAATTATCCCAAGCCATGGTAGATGTACGATGTTCAAAATGTGTTCCGCATTTTTCCATGTAGTCGTCAAGATAAATCAAGTCAAAAACATTATCCAGTGGTTTTTTCTTACTTACACTGGCCTCATCTTCTTTGAAATAACACTTAAAACACGCCACGGAATTCAACGATATAAAGATGGCGGCTTACGTTTTACTCTGAGGCGTTCTTCCCTGCTAGACGTGTGTGCCAATCGTCGATCACCATTCTTTCCCCGCCCCCCTTTCCCGCCTTCTTTTACTTGGCCCAGCTCCCTATTAAAATGCATTGCCTTTATGCCAGCTGGAGATCTTACATCACTTCACAGGGAGGCTGTCAGTTGCTTTATTTGTAAGCTCGGAAAGGATGCACTTAGGCCTGTGTGTGAGAAGGTAGGAAACTTATAACGTAATGCAATTTGAGCTGCGTATTTAAATGTCGTTTATGTCATGTAAGGGCAACGTGTGTTTCGGTACTGTCCAACTAAAAAAGGGAGATTTCAGGACAATAAACATAAAATGGATGCAGGAAATACTTACTGATAACTCGAGGTTTCCATCCAAAACAGGAAGGTTGGAATCTTTGTTAACATCAAGCGCTCACTTTATTAAAGCGGGTTTGATTGTTATGGTTTCCTCCACAGAATAACACAATAGGCCACTTGCGGTAAGAGGTGACGTGTTCCTTTAACCAATGAGTTGGAATCTTACTGATGCCAACAATTGACAGAGCACATAACAATTATCTCACACCCGAAATTTGAGAGGAAACGCATTTGAGGGAGATATTTTATGGAACTTTGCTTTTTCAACAAAGTAGTATGATTTCTGTTGGTCGCCATGTTGTTTTGAAGGAAGATCATTTTACTCCACTCGCGGTGTGTCCATTGAAAATACTAGAGTGGAAACTTATTCAGCCTCCTGCTGGTGACTGGTGACATTCTGGTAGCCACATCTAAATGATCTGCATTCAGGTTATCAAGTCATATCGCATCGTCTCAGAGACATCAGAAAAACCTTTTCCAAGGAATTGAAAACAACCTAGTGTGAAGAATACATGTACAAATACTATGCGGTGCTTCATATGACATCCAATGACCGGGTAGTTTATAAATGAATCAAGTCCAAAATTCTCAGAAAAAATTTAACATTGACATTTCATTTTATGATGAGGACAAGTTGTTATTTGTTACTGGTATTGAGAGGATACACACTATTATGGTTGGTACTACTTAGACAAACAAATTTCAAGGACTTTTCAAGGATTTGCCAAAGACAAGTTACAGTCTTCAAGGACTAATATTTATTCAATGAATCCGCATTCTTTAACCGCCCCCTTCTGAACATCTTATTGGCTAAATCACGTCATGGAGTCATGTATAATTTTTACTTCTTCGGCCATGGTTGATCGCATTACCAAGTATACTACTTTCCACTACAACAATTATGGAAAATGACTGGCTTTGACTTACAATTGCATCTGAGGTACAGAGTTAGCCTTTAAAGTAAGAAACCGAAGTGAGATATTGCTCATGCATAAAAATGGTTTTAGATAAGGTAGTGAATTTAAAGTGTTTGATGACCTAATAAAGAATTCAAGTACTTTTTAAGGACCTCAACCAAATTCAAGGTCTTATCAAGACAACTACTTAAATTCAAGACCTTTTGATGATTGTACAAACTATGACTATTTCTTCTTTGATGCTTTCTTGCTCGTACCAAGCACGATTGTTGTCTTTGATGTATGATTGAGTTCAATTGCGCAAAAGTATGCAAACCTATGAAGGACCATGAGAGAGTTGCAGTTGCTGCAGAGTTTTGACCACTTCCAGTTATTTCTCTTCTATTATTTAAAGGAATTATTTTGTTTCACTTGACAGTATGAACTAAGTTACCGCACAACAATGATAATGCGAGATTTGCAATAACAACACTTCTGACTTGATCTTTAAAATCTGTGATGTTTTCGCTTATGACTGTTGTATCAACTTAAAATTCACCTCTTGCCTGGAAAGCAGAGAAACAGATTTTGATAATAGCCATCTGTGTTGGAAACGGCTTGAATGCATGTCCAGTAAAATTTGACACAATAACTCAAATGTTGCTAGATACCTTAATTAGGGAAAGACGACTCATGAAGTAAATGTATAAGGTGTTTCCCCAAAAGAAGGAAAAAGCCTGATCACAGATTATTTTCCGTGCCAGTGAGGGAGATTCCAGGGGTAGAACTATATTCAAAACAAAAGCTTAAGTTAAATATAAATAAAATATACTTCTTGTGAAATTGAAAGCTGCATTTAATATTATTAAAATAATTTCCAATTTGATTCATACAGCTTATTTAATATATACAAAAGTTTTCAAAAGTGTCAAAAATTCAATGGCAAAATGACTGTATGTTATTTCTATAATAAGTAACTAATGTTATTTATTATAGATATAAAAGACGTTTTGGCCCTGTTTGCTGGATGTAGCATGGCTGTCACTCTTTCCTGTTTGAAGCAAGACAAATAATTTTCATTAGTTACTATTATTTAGAAAGGTAATGGCATACAGAGATAATAAACGGTCCAAAAATGTGTAAGTATTTTAAAAAAGTAATTTAATAGTCAGGTCATATAATGGGAAGAGCTAGGGTAGAACAAATCCAAAGCAGGCCGGTAATTAATCATTGAAGAAAAATTTCAAGTGGTTTGTTTTATATAATACTGAAGAACCACAAACTCACAAGTCAGATTGTGAAATGTAATATGCCAAACTATTTTGTCTTTACAGTGTTGGAAATTAACTTTTCAACTAGGTCATCCATAAGGGAACCATTTTTCCAGATCTAGGCATCCAAGGTGAAATCTAGGTGGCAAATGAAACTAAGGTGGACTAAAAGCTGACACTTGTAAAAGACATTAGAGTGATTTTCGCATGACCTTGAAAAATGGTTTCAGTTAGTGCTCACTATTTCTTTTATAAGCCAATCAGTGAAAAGATCAACACGTTTTCTTTTTCGAAGAAAACCCTAACACCGAGAAGGCAGTGTTTGATTGGTCAATCATGTCGCAGTATGACATCAAAGCTAAGAATTAATTAATTTCTAGAAAGTAATTGGGCATCAAATTTTTTCACCCATTGGCAAGCGTTTGCATCATCAGCCAAAAAGCCACGCCCATTTGTATCCCTTTGATAAAACAATCAAATGGCTTTATGTTCTTTGTTCGTGCATTTTCATTTCAAGGTCATTTGAAAGTCGCTCTTTTATGGACCGGAATGCTTGTGGCTCACTAATACATGGCATAGTGTAGTGTTCAATTCAAGACAGTATTCAGCAATACAAGGGGTATTGCACAATATGTGAAAAATGTCAAAAGAATGAACCACCATAAACTTCTGATTATAAACACCCCCCCCCCCTCCCATTTGTAGGCCCATCTACAAGTAAACAAAAAAGTACATGTGGTTAATAGCCCCTCGCCTAGGTCCTATTGAAATGAATTCAACTTTTAACCAAATTTTGGAAGCTTAAAAAAGCATTGGAATTCAAAAAGTATTTTGATCAGCACTGCAACATATCTTGTTTTGAAACACTTTTTTTAGTGTTGTTATAACCTACAACCAACCCCCCTCCTCCCCCTCTGCTGTCTATAAACCCTTTCAAAACACCTTACTAAGTTGTATAAGCCCAGTGTTTGTAATCAGAAGTTTACAGTATACATGTATGAAGATGTAACTTGAGTTTGGAGAAAAGTGCAGGTCTACTCTCAGTATTTTAATCATGGACATTTCTCGTAAACAGATAAATATTTTACCCTTGTTGCTGGGCTTGCGCCTAGGGGTGGGGCACATGTTTTTCTTGTGGCCCCACCCACCACAATTAAAGCACTGAATGTGTATGTCTGCAATTGAGGCAAAAGGTTACCATTAACATATTAATCATAGCTATAAAAAACATTATCAAGTCTGATTGGGCTGACTATCAGCTGTCCTGATTTTACCATTAATATAGGGATTGGAAGTACACATCATGTGTCAGTACTGGATTGGATGATAGTACATACCCTTGAATGTGTTTTCTATTCACTGTGAGCAAAAAGCTTCCAGAATATTTGTGAGGTCCTAACCATCAAAAGGCTTTAAACATTATAAACTTCGGTATACATCATTTGTTATTAAGAGAACTTCACTCATTTATGCATTTATAGACGACCTTAGACTGCACTTGTTCCTATTACAATTATTATTTATCACTGTATAGCCCTAACAGTAACATAGTCACCTCTAATACACCCCTTACCCTGAAGTTCATCATCCCGAACTTGGGAGGGGCACACATGGGATGTGTGCCCCTTAACTTCGCACCTGTAACACCCTGTTAAGAAAAACAGATTATTACAAGTTAAGGTTTGTAGAGGTTGTAATAAAATGAACAAAGGAGCCTTATAGAAGCGTTTTTTTAATTTGCTGTTCAGTTCTACTTATATGATGGGCATTCAACGCACTTAACAATTGATATTTGGGTTTAACACCATAGGTGAGAAAAAACTAACTAGTGCTCTTAAGAACCCGTTCAACATATGACTGAGTGTAAGGTGCAAAATACTATATTATGCATTAGCGAAACATTTCCGAATCACCCACCTTGGCAGAATTCCAGTTGCTAATAAGATAAAGGATAGAATCAAGTTGTGAATTTTTTAAAAGATAATATTGTAACAGCTGTCAATTCGATGTCAATTCCACGTTTTATTGGATCCGATCAACTACGCTCAGCACACCGTTCGAATACAATACCGTACAAGAAATCCTTACAAACAAGCAAATGTCTCTATCCGTAACCTTGAAAACTGCTGAAATATCCGTAATGCTTCTGTTATGTTCTATTCCTTCGATGTGAGTCTAGTTAAACGATCCTTATCCGAGAAATAAAGGCGAAAATAACAAGCGATAAAAGCACATGTATGCCGAGGTTTGACCTAGTGTCGAATGACAACACCTCAGCGCAGACTGGGCCTAGTGCACAGGACACCTAGCATTTACAAATATGAAATGGCAAAAACAGTCTAAAACAATTATTGTTGTGGTTAAAATAACGTGAAACTATCTATTTGTTGTACAAGTAAAGAAAAGTTAAATACAAGTAACGGGAAAAACGTGGTCAAGTTGAAGAAGTTCACTTTGCAATTTCCCCCTAATATTGTTAAATACTAAAGTGAGACCTGTTTCATTCTATTAATATGCCTTGAAGTTAAGTGTCTTAAACTCTTGGAGACAAATTTTTCGGAACCACTGCCTGAAGATCCACCAAGTCAACTTCCGCTTGATGTGCGTCCCTCAAGAAGGTCTAATTCTTTAAGATTTATTTAAAACTCCGGACGTATCTATCACGTACTCCTTCCTCTTCCTCTTGTTCCTCTTCTACCTCTTCCTCTTGCTCTTCTTCCTCTAGCAGAACTTGCCACTGAACTGGCTACGAAAACGTTTTTAAAAATTGCTAAAAACGTTCATTGATGAGAATTCTGCTAATATAGGAGTGTATACTGGAGAGAAAAGGAAACGACTTCAAAAGGTTTACAAAAGACCAAAAAAGGGAATCTTATCTCTTACCGTCAGACCTATCTTCCGACATCTAGTGGTAGGCACAACCAATTATGAAAAAAATATAAAAATTAAATGAAAACAGTAACCTTAACAGATGCAATGTCATTGAAAACACTTAAAGGGTAATACATAGCAAAGGCAGCACATTATTCAATTCTCAAAACGTTATACCTTATGAGTTTAATATGGCAAAGAAATATATATTCGCTAGGAATGGTTGAAAGCCTGTTTTACGAAATTATAATTTTCTCTTACGGCTTCATCCAAAGGTTCCTCGGCAGAACATCCACTTCGCTCACTAAAAAAAATGTATATATATATATATATATATATAAATTGTAGAAAACTGTAAATGGAGAGAAAAAACTGAAAAAGCCAACAACAGTGAATTGTCGTTTCTTCAAAATGACTTCGTGTAACAAACTTCCAGCTTGTGAGCTTATTTTAATTAGAGCTTACCTAGTTGCTTGAGCCATTTTGAATCTAGAAATGGAAAATTATGAGAAAGAGTTTCAGTTTCAGACTGAAATTAGTTTTAAGAGCGAATGCACAGAAAAATCGAGCAAAATCGGCAAATCGTGGCCACAGCTCAAAACCTAACTTACTCTCATTTTCAGTCTGTAATAAGGTTTTAATGAGTTTATAACACTGCTGAGGTTTAAATTTCAAAATGCGGCCGAGTTTGGGAATTATTTGAGATTTTCGATTTCAACGATCTGCGGGCCTAAAATTAGCCGCCGAACAAGGCAATATAGCCTAGCGACAGAAATGAGCTGACTTTCATAAATGAGCGAATATATTGCCAATCTTCCACTTAAATCTCAAAAAGCAGATATCTAACAATTTCTGAATGGCTTCTTTTTTAGATTTAGAGTATAAAATATCGACGAACCAGCAGAATTTTGAAACGTAATTTGCATAATGCTTATAAATACAACAATTTACCGCTAAAACCAAAATCGAATTTTCTATATGGGGGAATTCTCCAAATCACCCCAAATCCCGCTTACTACCTAATGAGATATAGTACTTCAACATTATCTGAAAGTTAGTCTGGTGTTCTTGCGAACGCTTGTAAAATAGATTGATTATTTTGAAGTTATTTTGCCCCAAACAACTGCTAATTGACCCCAGGGTCAATTGACACGTGCACGTCACCTTAGTTTTATGCATCGATTTGAGCTCGTTAAAAGGGAGAAACTAACAAGATTCTTTTAATATGTACCTGTTTTAATGAAATACACGCAATCCTCAAAGGAGAGGCCGTTCAATGGGTAATTTCTGTTCTTGAGATCTTGAAGATTGCAGCATGGCGTCTGCGAGTGGACCTGAGTCTAGGTCTGTTTTCCCGTGACTGCGAAATCAGAATAACATCAAGAAATAATTCTCCCTCGAATCTTCGTAAGTGAATCAGCTTTGCAATGCCTTACCTGAGATAAAAAGTGGGCCGAATAGCAAAACATTTCCAGCGTAATTTGGATCCTTTGTCAAACGCAGTGTATTGCCGAGCGAAAGGTCAGTAAACAAACGTGAGAAAGTACGTTACCTTTGATTGCGTGACCAGCCAGTAAACGATAGTCTCCAGCGAAAAATAGGATTCGCAAAAATCTTGCTGATGTATATTTAACAGTTTGTTACTATAAATTTACACCTGGTTTGTCTAAAACTTTAAACAATGCATATCTGTCCAAGAGTATAAGAATGTTTCGAAAGATCCACCCCTAAATAACTGTGGGCTAGTCCTTTTTCCCCATCACCGATGTGTACTTCCTTCCCACTGTCTTTTGCATGGGGCTTGTATGCCTTTTTAACTGTTATCGATACTTAAAACTGGCCGTTTAAGGCCTGGTTTAAGAACTTGACTGACTTAAAAAACCGTCGCGAACATGCGCTATTATTGTTGGACTTTGGAAGCTTAAAAGCCCAAAATGATGGTGCAATCTCGAGAAATTTGCCCGGGTCTAATTATAAGACAGGGAACGGGTACTAAGAAAGGGACGGTCTCATTTAGCAACCCGTGGACAATCTGGGCATGCTTGCCTTCTGTCGAAGGGGCAACCGTTAAGGCCAGGTGCCCCGCCCCCACCCGAGAGGATTGCATGGCATCCACCATTTCAGTCGCTTTTTCCACATCATGACCTTCAATTATCATGAATTATAATGCGGGCCTTGATCGTTGCCACCTTACCAGAAGTCTAATCTTCGCACTGTTAGACCATGAGAATCTCTATTATTATTCCATAAATGCACCATTGAATTTTCCTTGCTCAGCTTCCGGGAAACCGATACCCCGAAGCAAAAATAGCTTTACAACGACTCTATCCAGGCCAGAACTCCTGATATCAACAAATATACCCCCCCCTCCCCCCTCACTAAAGAGAGCAAACGTTCCCCGAAATATTCACTTGACCCACCCCATCCCTTCGTTAAGAAAAACTACGCGCTCAGTTCACTGGACAAAACGCGCTCGTGAATATACCAAACTATAGCCGAAGATCCTACAAGCAATCTCAGTTTCAGCAGGCGTGGCCACGTTTCCAGTTGCTGTAGGATTAATTCGACTCCTGCAACAGACACTGTAAATTAAATAGCAGCCACAACGCCCTTCTTTGAGACCGTCAGGACGAGAAAGTTTATAAAAGACTTTACAGGTGCGCGCGGCGGTTTTCTTTTCTTCCTTCCCTCCCATTGTAGCACTCAAATTCTGACCCTGGTATTTATTCTAGTAGTAATCAATCGTTCCTGAGCCGATAGGCACAAGGATACCGGTTTCTTGCAAAATATGCTGTGACATCTGTTTGCTCATCCCCTTTTCTGCCTTCGGCCGCTGATTAGGTTTGGTTCTGTGCTTTGAAATAACTTTAGGAACGAAACATGATACGTGAGGGGCGTGTCTGGCTAAGGGCAAGTGACTCTCCGTGGTGAAGACATATATTGAGCTTGTCAGTATTTCGTAACCTGTAGCACGTCGCGAAAATAGAACAAGCCAAAGAAAAATAAGACGCCTTTCTTTCCCCAGCCCCCGCAGGTTTTTCGCATTACTTTTTACTGCACAACTGATTCTACCTTTTCGAGCCGGAGCGAACATGGACGCCCTTAGGGTTAAGTTTCCACTTCATTTTCGGCACCTGACTAAACGCAAGCGCTGACTTGTGCGCCTATGCTTCGTTTGCACTGAAGTAGCAGTATATGACCACGACAGACTTGCTGCTATCCTTGGTTTGAAACCGCAATGGACAAGAACAATTTCTTGAAAAGAGCAAACTATTTCCCCCTTAGCAGACATGGAGAAGAACTACTAGGACTTAAGCAAGGCCATTGCTTAAGTCCTACTAGACTTGAAAAGAGAAAGCATGATGCTTTCTCTTTTTAATGATTTACTGCTAAACAGTACAATTTCATGTAGCTTTTACGCAAAATTAAATACTTAGTTATGTGCAGATTTGCATTTAACAACAAATTACAGAAATTTAACTAAGTTTACATCTCATAGATAAGAATTGAACGAAAAAACTTTTGGGGTAAAAAAGTAAAAAAATAATGTTTGATGGAAAATCACTAAATGGACATACAATAGCAGATGCCTGTAATTTTCTGTTCAATGCACCTTATGACAAGTCTGACTAATCCACTGGTAACCCATGCCTTAAAACCGCCTTGAACCTTAAAATTTAATCCATTTGCCTTTCATGCGTAGTGCAAATATATCTTCTGAACACTCCGGGGTTAGGGGTAAAATCAGAAGAACAGAACATTCAGTTACTGTACCATTTTTAAAAGTGGGACAGTATGTTTGCTAATCATCTTAGTTAACCGCTTTTAAAATAGGACTAAAGGACACCTGGTCATACAGGAAAATGAATTTACTGTATCCCGAAAGCTTTGGTTTCACATGCACTTATTTTTCGCTGGAGACAATCTATAATTGCCTGCTCACGCAATCGGAGGTGAGTAACTAATTCTAATTAGTTACTCACCTGACTTTTAAAAAAGTCATTAATACCATCGCCGCTTAGCAAATACACTACGTGCTGCAAAGGATCCAAATTGCTCTAGAATGTTTTCCTATTCTGCCCACTTTTTATCTCAGGTAAGGCACTGCAAAGCTGATTCATTTACGAAGGTTCGAGAGAGAATTATTTCATGATGTTATTCTGATTTCGCAGTCACAGGAAAACAGACCTAGACTCAGGTCCACTCGCAGACGCCATGGTACAATCTACAAGATCTCAAGAACAGAAATTACTCATTGAACGGCCTCTCCTTTTGAAGATTGCGTGTATTTCATTAAAACAGGTACATATTAAAAGAATCTTGTTAGTTTCTCCCTTTTAACGAGCTCAAATCGATGCATAAAACTAAGGTGACGTGCACGTGTCAATTGACCCTGGGGTCAATTAGCAGTTGTTTGGGGCAAAATAACTTTAAAATAATCAATCTATTTTACAAGCGTTCGCAAGAACACCAGACTAACTTTCAGATAATGTTGAAGTACTATATCTCATTAGGTAGTAAGCGGGATTTGGGGTGATTTGGAGAATTCCCCCATATAGAAAATTCGATTTTGGTTTTAGCGGTAAATTGTTGTATTTATAAGCATTATGCGAATTATGTTTCAAAATTGTGCTGGTTCGTCGATATTTTATACTCTAAATCTAAAAAAGAAGCCATTCAGAAATTGTTAGATATCTGCTTTTTGAGATTTAAGTGGAAGATTGGCAATATATTCGCTCGTTTATGAAATTCAGCTCATTTCTGTCGCTAGGCTATATTGCCTTGTTCGGCGGTTAATTTTAGGCCCGCAGACCGTTGAAATCGAAAATCTCAAATAATTCCCAGACTCGGCCGCATTTTGAAAATTAAACCTCAGCAGTGTTATAAATTCATTAAAACCTTATTACAGACTTAAAATGAGGGTAGGTTAGGTTTTGAGCTGTGGCCACGGTTTGCTCGATTTTTCTGTGCATTCGCTCTTAACAATCAACATATACTTGTAGTAACAGTCCAAAAAATAGTTTAAACAAAGGAAAGAAGATTAATATTAGTACAAGCAACTCATCTCGATAGTCTGGATGTAGTTACAACTGGCCTGGACAGTCAAAAGTAGGGATTCTATATCCGCGTTTTCCCGCCCTTTTCGCTGCCTCAAGTGCCTCATGCTGCAATGGCGCGAAATCGTCTGTCGCATGCGACGCATGAAGGTGTTATTCCACGCCCCCTCGCCCCAACATCTTCTCAAACCGACTCTCAACTCCAGTCATTGTGGGTTTTATATTTGGGAGAGTGAGTAACGAAGGAAACAGTATTTTTATAGCAAGTTCATTTATCATTTTCTATATTGTTTTTTGATGTAAGACAAAGAAGTGATCGAAATTTTTCGGTTCGTATAAAAACGACATTATAGCGAAAGTACCTGTGTCCTTTTAATACATAGCCTGTGCTCTCAGAGAGTTTCAATAGTGATAATGTTTATGAAGTACTTTCAGTGTAATTATCTGCATTTTTTATATTTTTTAAATTCAGAACGATGAATTCCTGGTCCAGTGACGTCGGGAAAAAAATCCCGACCAGGGCGGGAGTCATCATTGCTCCTCTTTTGGCCGTAACACTCCGAAATGAAGCATACATGAAGTGGAAAAAAGGAAACGGTCCAAAACTCAGGTTTTCATAGACGTTCCGTGGGTGGTGCTGTTTGCATTTTTTACAGACTTTGGTTACAATCTTTCCGAGACAGTCTATATTATAAAAAGCACATGGACAACATCGATGCGTAGAAATAAGCCGAGGAGATGGCTTCTGGCGTGGTTAAATCCCCAGTGACAGATATTGTGACCTTTCGGAAGGTAGGACCTTTAATATGATGTTTTTTATTCCAGTATGCAGGGTCTACAGTACAAGTTCACGCCCTGAATTTTCGGCTTCGAAAGTTAGGCGTTACGTTGATAAATAGGTCTTCTTTCATAGGCATGGTGACCTGTGTTCTGACCGGTGGAAAGTGACCTGTCTTTATGCCATCTTTTCGGTGGCCTACGAAACAAGCTTGTATTACACCCATGCACTCAGGATTTGAGTAGTTCACCTACTGGTCTATTCATATATCTATATATTATAGTTTATAGTTTATTATGTTGTTCTTTTCGTGTCTATTTGGGGTCCGTTTCTCATGTTTTGTTAGGTGAATAATAATAACTAGCAGTAATCGTAGATTATAGTGCATTTCTTTAGGGCCTGATGCACCTGTATCGGTTCCCACCACCTTAATCCTTTTTTTTCCTTCATCAAGTTATGGGGAGTTGATTTCTCACATAAAATTACTTTTGTACGAAGTCATGTAGTTTTTCCATTCAAATGAAAGCTCTTTGGCATCTGGTTCTTAATATTTTGGTTGATTAGAACTCTCATCTAGAGATCCAACGTTTTATATAACCAGCAGGATCTCCATCCACGGTTTTTGCAGTTAATTTTATTCCCTTATTTACTTGTGATGTAAGCATACTATTATGGCATTTCAAAATGGCGCATGGCACGCTCGGCATGCTGGATGCTATTGTCACGTTTCAAGATGGGGCAGATGTGGAACCAACATACTGACGACACCAACAATCTATTTTCTTGTTTCCTCACGTCCAGAATATGCACAGGCCGCCCACAAACACAGAACAGCCAACGACTCAATTAGAAAGCATATCCTTCGTTGACACAGTAATAAGAATAATAATAAACTAATAATAATACTAATAGTAAAGCAAATATTTAGCTGTTGTATAGAGGACTCAGATGCATAATAATTGGTTTCCTGATTTATAGTCAACGGGATAACCGAAGGATTTTTTAATGCATTTTTTGGAAAGAAAGGGAAGTATGACACCACATCCAAGGGGCAAAACATCACACTTTGATTAGTCTCCCAAGCAACTATTTCTATAACACCTTAAAGACTAACATCATCCTCAACGCTTCCTCCACTTTTTTCTTTAAACGAGCACTTAAGTCATTTGTTTGTAATAGTAATTATTATTAGTATACTCCAACAAAAATCTCTTGGGAAAAGGCTGTTTAGTATTCAACATTTGTAAACTTCCTTATATTGATTGTTACTTTAATTTTCCATCTGATAATATTTTGTATCCGTTGCCGTAAATTTATGCCATCTTTGAAAAATTGTAATTGAGAAGCGATAATTAACATAAGCTTTATAGATTCCTTTAGGCCTCCTCGCCATTTCTTCTTACATTTTTTTGTATCTGTTTGTAATTGTGATCGTGTGGCAAATAAATACAAATATTTTTCTCTCATCAAGCAGCAAAACACTTGACAAATGTGGTTGTGTGGTAGACTACAACTCAATACCGACTGGCTGGTGTCAGTATTTACAACTAGGTTATATCGTATTGTGCAGCAGTGTTGATAAAACGGTCATCGTCATTGTTACTATTATTATTATTATTATTATTATTATTATTGTAATGAAATCGGGAGCTCCGCTTTTAGGCTTGGCCAAATATATATATAAGTGGGAATGTTGATTTATCTTTATGTGATTTAAATATTGAATCGTTGGTTGGAATGTTATTGTTTTTTTCTTTTACGTTACCATGTTCCCACCTACAGTTAAAGGGAGTTAAAAAATTTAAAAAAAATCCAGAACAAACTTCACTTGCCCGTTAGGCAAATACAGGACAAAATCCACATGGATGATCGCAAAATCCACTAGCCACGGGCTTATAGACTTGTTTTTACATACTGCAGAGTCTGCAAAGTCTGTTTAACTTCCTCGTTTTTCCGTACTTGTCTTCCTGATGCTGTCTAAATTCATGCATTGACACCATTTCATGACATTGAAAACATTCAATCATAGGGTCATGCTGTAGAATATGAGAGGAATATTGATGCAAATGCACTGAAGTATTGATGATACACATTAGAGCCACAACTAGGTAACAAAGTCGTGGATCGCTTACCTCAACTTGCTCAATATTTACATTGTGGTTCTCCTCGGGGATATTCTTCTGCAATGGTCTTATGTATTTGTCTGCTTGACCAGCAATGTCTTTGAGTTCTGTAGGTGTGTATCTTAAAGTGGAAACATTGATTGTAATTCTAAATGCACTTGTAGCTTTAAAGTTTATATCTCATATTGCACCCATCAGCCCCATATAAAATTTTCCTTTACACTTCATAGCACCTATGTTGAAATAAAAAGGCTGCATGATTCACAGGCAGCCCAAATCAATGGCATTTTATCAGTCTGGCATGCGACATGCAGACCACATGTAAGAATTCGCAAAATTAATGTGAAAAGTTCTGGAATAATAATATAGCTTAGCAGTCTTATGATGAATCCGCACTGTTTTTTGCGTGGCAAAAATGTTACAAATGGGTGGTTAGCTGCTTTCTCTAACAGTCAATGAATGTCTCAAAAATCCTCAACCTGCACAACTGTATCAAAGATGTCAACTTCAAGTAATCGTAAAACCTTTTCTACTCAAGGTACAGAACCAGGGCGATAAAAATGCAAACTGCCTTTTCTTCGTAATAAATTTTATGGCAGAGAATAAAACTTTTTAAAAATAAAGATTGATAGAGAATGCAAGAGAGGCAGTGCCAGAAAATGTCATCCTCTGCAGGGTATAATAACGGTGGTCAAGATGCTCTAACACAAACTTGATGGTACCAGAGCAGAATCCACTACTACTCAAATACGACCTCATTAATGTCTAATACTCGCCCCACTCATCATCATATTCCTGAAAGACAAATGTCTTCACTGCTGATTTCAAATTCCTTTTAAACATCAAACAAACAAATTGATACTTCATATATACCAAAAATAAAAAAAAGATTTCCATACCTTTCTATTGCTCACGTTGTGTTGATGCTTTGAAGAAAGGGAGAGGTCATTTGTCTCTAGTGACTTTTGGGTATTAGCAAGGTGGCATGTCACTCATTTCCAGTTTCTCTTCGTCTTCCAAGATGACAGGCCCTCTCAGTCAATTTCCCGTGAGTACTCCCTCCCCCACCCTGAGGCTTAACATTGATAGCTGCATAAAGGTTGTAAGACTACATTTACTGTTGTTCAGAACTCTCACGTTGGTTTGCCAGCGAAATAAGCTGCTCCTTGTGTTCTGATTTTCCAACACGATTTTGAACCCTTCCTGCCCAGAAGAAGACACGTGATATGGCCAAGCCCGTTATACTCCAGTGGTTTCGTATGCATAAGGTAAAAGTCTCAAGGATGACGAACCTTCAAGCTTGCATAAAATCATCAAACTTAAATGTAGCATGAAGGTGCTTGGATATGGAATGTGAAATGTGATTTTAATGTCGCGTGGTGACACTTGAATATCACGTTGTCGCACTTCAATCTACCGCTGTCAAATTTCAACATATAACGATAAAGCAAGAATATCAAAGACGCGCTTGCAGATGATATTCATAGGTTGCACGTCGGATGAGGAAACTACAATATTGTACTGAAAAACTCCAATTTTCCTTCATGAGACTTAAATTTTGTATAGTCCGACCTGTATTAAGCGGACACCCTCAGGACTTTAAAAAGTGGCCGCTTAATAGTGGTTCATTATAAATTGGATAGGAATTGCAATAACAATGATGTTATTGACTCTAAAAAGGAAAATGCTTTTAAAAAGTGAACATATATGAAGATAAATCCAAAATCCATTGTAACAAAACATCAAGTGCATTCCAGCCCACGCATAGTTGTAGCTCTAACACAGAGGGTACGTAGTTGAAATGTACAGTATTTGTTTGAGTTGGTAATGTACAGAAAAAAGCAAAACACTGTTGACAAGTTTGTTAAGCTTTTTTGCATCAGTAGTGTAGTATGTGAATAAATTTAGCTCAAGATGTTTCACAGACGATTTATTTAAAATAACCCGTTAATGCTCTTTACCATTTTGGGGAGCGCAGTTGTAACGACAAGATCACATCATTTGCCTTTCCTTCAGCTATGGGAAGGTCTTGGTAACCATTAAAGTGGGCAAAGTGCCAGAGTTGATCAGTTATGCGCAAGGCTTCTGCAAAGCTCTTGAGTGATGGCTCTTCTAATTCCTTGTCGTAGTCGCTGTCAATTGAGGTGTGTTGAAGTGAAGCTTCAATGGTCTTCTGCTGTTCAGCGATGTTATCTTGTAAACCTTGCATTTCTTTTATCTCAGTTTGAGAACTTCCGAGGCTTTCTTGCATGCTTTTGTGTTCATCTGCGAGGAATTTAACTCGTAGGTTTCAAATTCGTCTGTTAACTTTAATAGTCTTTCAAGCTTCTCATCAATCTCAGCAAGATGAGCATTTGTTCACTTGCAGTTAAGGCAACCATGACTGTTGTCCTCGAAGACATCCTCGTCTGTTTGTGAGCTTCCTTCGCGTGTACACTTCCCTTTTCCTTTTTTGAAAGCTTCGCAAGATATTTTTGGTTTGATTTTAGGCATTACTGAATTATTATTTTGTGAGAAATGGCCATCTTCGGAACCAAGGCAGAGCGATTGAAATACGTCGGTCATAGTCGTCTTTGTCACCAGTCCAAATATGTTCCTTATTTACGTGAACGACATACCTAACATTATTACATCTACCGCCAAGTTATTTGCTGACGATAGCAAAATCTACAGACAGATCAACAAGTGAAAGATTCCATTGCTTTACAATCCGATCTAACCGCCCTTGATCTATGAGCGGATCGCTGGCAGGTAAAATTTAATCCTAGCAAATGTGTGGTCATGAAAATGACTCATAATAAAGACAAAAGTACCACATGGTACCAAGTCTCGGGTACTGAGTCAAGAAATGTATCCAATTATAAAGGTCTTGGAGTTATCATGGCGAATGACCTGACCTGGACAAAACATGTTAATGAAACAGTTCATAAAGCAAACAAAGTTCTTGGCTTACTTAAACACAGCGTAGGGAGTAAAAATAAGGACATTTTTTCAATTTTTTATAAGTCCCACGTTCGACCGATCTTGGAATACGCTAGCCTAGTGTGGTCACCACATTTAGCTAAAGACATCCATGAAATTGAGAAGGTACAAAGGCGAGCTTCACGAATCACCCTAGGCCAAAGAAAACAGGAGATGGCATATGAGGATAGGTGTAAAATTCTTAAATGGAACTCTTTAGAGCGAAGGAGAGAATTCCTGTCTGTGGTAGAGTGCTATAAGATCGTATTCAATCTGAATGGTCTGAACTTCAGTGATTATTTTGAACTGTGCAAGAGCACTAAGACTAGATCCAACCATCAATATAAGATACAAACCAAACTCGCAAAATTAAACTGTCATAAATATTCCTTCTTTGTGAAGATAATCAAGTTTTGGAACAATCTTCCAAGTAACGTAATCAATTGTCACGACAGTCCAAACATCAACAAGTTTGAACTAAGATTGAAAAATCACATGAATGTTTATTGAATGTACATTCCATACTTTGTTAAAGATGTTATTGTGATTTTGACACATTTTTATTAACTTGCTTTATGGCTTTATGGGAAACCTCTGAACTATTCACTTATTTGCGTTTTATGAGCCACCCATTTGCAATGATGTTACAAACGTGTAACAAGATTTGTAACGAGTGGGACCAGCGACATTCAAATAACAGCAACACGTTTATTATAAACGAATATAATCTACATACACTATCAGAGTGAACACAACTAGCTCTAAGATACGCGTAAATACAGAGTTCAAAGCTTACAGTATCCGCTGGCACAGCCTCCAGTTCAGTTCCTAACATCAACAGATGTAATTGTCCGAAGACAATGTCCATATAAATCCATGAATGAGGGAAAAATCATAACCCAAAGCGAACAAGCTAAGCATTGCCCCAAAAACTCCTGTCGCCTGCAACAAACTCGTGGGCCCCTCTCGTATGCCCAAATATATATTTTTTTATTTTATTTTATTTTATTTTATTTTATAATCACACTTTGGTTCACTTACAATACAGCTACACGGTACTTACTTACAACAAGACTACAAAGTTTACTTACGTTACAGCTTTACTACTTACTTGTTTGCTACTTACTTACATTAAAATACCTAAAACTAGTTTACAACAAACAAAAGGACTACTAAAGACAATAAATAAATGAAAAGAAAAGAAAAGAAAAGAGAAGAGAAGAAAGAAATAAAAAAGGCGACTCCTCTGCCGGTTTTTAGCAATAACTACTTGAGATAACATTGACAACAATTGCTAATATTAATAAGAAATCATAAATATGCATAATTAGATGATTAATAAGATGATTAATAAACAGTGCGGAAAGATATGTGAAATAGATACTTTAATTAAGAAATATTGGCGGTATGTCTAGCTCTCAATTGCACTTTGGCCTTGGTTCATTTACAGAAAATGGATTCATAGGAAAGCTTTTATTTTACCAAAAGCTATGTAATGTTGAGAAGTGGACGTAAAGGATTCCATTTCTTAGAAGTTGCATCAATGTTGTTGGACTCTGTGTAAAACTGCGATTTAAGGGACATCAGAAAAGTTGTTAAATTCGGAATTTTCTGGTTGACCCTGCAGCTCCATATATAATATCTTGCCAGGAGAAAGCAGAAATTTAGTTGAAGTGAAAACTTGGAGGTGTCTGGTTTCAGGCCCAGATATACAGCAGTGTATTTTGGATAATCTATCGTTATTAGATTGATCTGCTTTAGTTTTTCAGTCAAATTTTCCCAAAAGGTGGCTACTATTGTACAGTTCCAGAAGAGGTGGATTAGGTTTTCGGGATGGATGGTACAGAAAGAGCAGTTCGGGTCCTGCTTTATATCGATTTTTGTTAGAAAAAGGTTCGTTGGTAGAATTCGGTGAAGGAATCTCAATTGAAAGTTTATAAGTTTTGTGCTTTTTGTGCACCTAGCTGCCAGACAATAGGCGCTGGTCCAGTCAGCAGAGCATCTTTGGTCGGATTTAATGCTGTCATTCCATTTCTCTTGGCTCTTAAACGATACAGCTTCTGGTATACAACTCTGTTCACTTTATCGTTCTTGAAAAAAGTCTCGGAGAAGGTCTCGGGCAGGTATTGGGAATGTGTGTGCTACTAGGTTCTTTACTAAGAAAGTTAGTGTTATAATGGTGTCGAAGGGCAGAAATTAAGCCGAAGTACTTTATGGGTTGTATTTGTATTTTGTAAGTGCTGATGAAATCTGCTAGGGGGAGAAAATTCCGCGAGTCTGTCATTAAGTGGGCTACCTTAGTGATTCCATGCAGGAAAAGATGTTTGCAGAAGACCGGTCTGTTTTCGATCCTAATCAGCGAATTATGCCATATATGTTGTTCAAGGAATTGCTGCTCGGTTTTGATGTTAGCAGCAAAATTAATTTCTGACCATATTTCTAAAATTTCTTGTAGAAATGGGTCTTGGACCGATATCGACTTTGAAATGTCACGTTTGTGTAAATTACATGTGAAGACTAGTTTGCCGCCGTACTTCTTAAGTTCTACTTCAAAAAAGTATTTCCATTTTCCGCAGTTAGAGTCGTCGGGGTATTCTTTGATCCAAACAGTCTTGAGCGATTTGGTAAATGAAGCGATGTCAATCATTTTTAACCCTCCATTGTTATAGTCGTTTGTCATGACACTTCGTTTAATCTTATCGCACTTATTGTTCCAAAGAAAGCTGAAGAAAAGATCGTTTATTTCTTTGATAATTTTTTGATTTGTCGGCAGCGGAGCTAAAATATACGTAAGTTGAGATGCCGCTAAGCTTTTAATAACTTGGATTTTGCCGAGTAACGTTAGCCTCCTATATTTCCAATTGCTTAATATGTTTTTAATTTTGTCCGCTTTTTCCCTATAGTTTAAGCTTAATGTGATATCAGGATAGGTAGAAAGCCAAACGCCAAGGACCTTAACTTTGTTTTCTGGCCATTTAAAATTCTTCTCGGGAAGAAGTTTTTCCTTATTTCCTGCCATTGATCCAATCCATAGAGCTTCAGTCTTTTTACTGTTGAGTCTGAGACCAGACATACTGCTAAAAGTCTCGATCATCTTAAGTGTGGCGGATAATGAATCTCTAGTACCGTTAAGAATGAAAGTTGTGTCATCTGCATACTGGCTAATTTTAATTTCTGAGTTGTTTACAGATATTCCTTTAATATTCTTGTTCGATCTGGTTGCTTTAGCTAAAATTTCAGCAGATAGTATAAATAGGTACGGCGAAAGAGGGCAACCTTGCCTAACACCTCTTTGTGGTTGAAAAAAACAACTCGTCCAGCTATTGTTTAGGACACCGCTTTCGATGTTCTTGTAAAATGTTTGAATCCAGGTTATCAAAGAAGAGCCAAAACCAAAGTGCTGGAGCGTGCGCTCAATAAAAGACCATTCAAGCGAATCAAAGGCTTTTTCAAAATCTACAAAGAGCAATAGCCCAGGGATATTTTGTTGAGAAGCGTAATTTATAATGTTATCTATCAATCTAATGTTTTCTCCAATAAATCTTCCTTTTAGGAAACCGGTCTGGTCGTTATTGATAAGTTTTGGGATAACAGATTTTATTCGGTTTGCGATAGCTTTCGCAGCTATTTTGTAGTTGTAGTCGCAGTTGAGGAGAGTAAGGGGCCGCCAGTTTTTAATGAAGTGCGGTTCTGCGTCTTTTTTTGGTATGAGTTTAATGATTCCGCGTCTCTGTGTGATCGAAAGGGCTCCTTTATCATATGAATGGTTGAGTGCACTTATTAAAAGAGGAGATAAGTCTTTCCAAAAAATTTTGTAGAACTCGGCAGGGAGTCCATCAGTTCCAGGGGTTTTGTCTCGATCCATGCTTCTTAAAGCTTTAAGACACTCTTGTTCGGTTAAATATCCTTCGCAACTCGTTGCCTCGTTGTCGTCCAGAGACGTTTCGTTTTCAGGTTGAAAAAAATCGCTGTCTGTTGGTATCACATTTTCCTGGGATGTGTAGAGCTCTTTGTAAAAGGTTTCGCATTCAGCAAGGATTTCCTTATCAGATGTGATAAATTTTTGATCGGTGATTTTAAGCTGGCTTATTGTACTCAGTTTGAAATGTCTTTTCTCAAGGTTTAGAAAATATTTAGTGTTTTTTTCGCCTTCATTGTACCATTTAATTTTACATCTCAAGATTGCCCCTTTGGTACGTACTTTAATTATCTCTTCTAATTCACTTTTGGATAGCTCAAGTTGTTCTGTTTTATTTGTTTTTTGCGTTTCGCTGACAGAAGGCTCTTCAAGTTCTTTTTCTAGTAAGGCGATTTTTTCTTCTAGCTCATGCTGTTTATGTGAAGTTTTACGCTTTTTGGCAGTAGCGAAGCTAAGAGATTTCTCTCGAATTTTAAGTTTGATCATATCCCAAAGGAGTGCGGGGTTTATTGACTTATCATTTGCGTATTCGTTCTCTGTTTCCTGGATGGTTAACCTTATCAAATCGATATAATCCTTATCGGCCAGAAGCGATGTGTTGAGTTTCCAAAAACCAGGTCCTCTTGGGTTTGAATGCAGAGATATATTTAATGTGATCATTGAGTGGTCTGTCTTAAAGCCCGGTAGGATGTTTGCGGAAGTAATGCTACCCAGAAAGCTCTGACTTGTTAAAAAAGAAATCTAGTCTACAGTGGACAGTAGGCTGTGTTTGGCGCCATGTATACCTTCTTTCTTCGTATGCCCAAATATGGTCAAAGCAGACAGTGTGCCATATTTGGCAAAACTTACAGACATATGCACATGTAACACTCCCCTTCTTAAAGGAAAAGAAAGTTTTGGTAACACAACTTTCTTTTAGTGTAAAAAGTCTAACATGTGAACATTTTCAAGTTACACTCTAGAGAGGCAGTCAGCAATCAAATTGTCTTTGCCCTTAATGTGTCTTATTTCTAGGTTGTACTCCTTTAACATCAAGCTCCATCTAAGTAACCTCTGATTCTTGTTCTTCAATTTATGCAGAAATACAAGAGGATTGTGATCACTGAAAACAATGACTGGTGCACAAGAAGAACTTAGCTAAAACTAAAGCCAAGCACTCTTTTTCAATTGTGGAATAATTTCTCTGATTGGTATTAAATTTCTTAGAAAAATAACAAATAGGATGGTCAACTCCATCTTTGTCCTCTTGTAACAGTGCTGCACCGGCAGCAACATCACTTGCATCAACTGCTAACTTGAACTGATGATCAAAGTCTGGTGCTGAAAGGACTGGTGCACTCTTAAGTATAGCTTTAAGTTCCTCAAAGGCTTGTTCACACTTGTCATTCCAGAGAAACTTAGCTTTCTTACTTAGCAACTGTGTCAAAGGCTCAGCTACAGTGGAGAAATTTTGACAAAACTTGCGGTAATAGCCAGCCATGCCCAGAAAGCGCATCAGTTGTTTCCTGGATTCTGGTCGAGGAAAATCAGAAATGACCTTGACCTTAGCATCAACAGGTTTTACTTGACCTTGTCCAACCACGTGACCCAAGTATGTCACATGCGCACGTGTAAACTCAGATTTGGCAAGGTTGACTGTGAGCTTTGCCTCAGTCAGTCTTTCAAAGAAACTTCGGATTATTCTCAGATGATCCTCCCGGGTGTCACTATAAATGATAATATCATCGATGTAAGCTTCGCAACCATCAAGACCGGAAATAACATCGTTAATAAGCCGCTGGAATGTGGCTGGCGAGTTTTTCATTCCAAATGCCGCAACTTTATATTGAAACAATCCATCGGGAGTAACAAAGGCTGAGATTTCTTTAGCACGGTCAGTAAGTAGTACTTGCCAAAATCCCTTGAGGAAGTCAAACTTGGTTACATATTTGGCACGCCCAATTCTGTCAATGCAATCATCCATCCAGGGAATTGGGAATGTATCTGATTTGGTCACATTGTTAACCTTTCTCTAATCAGTACACATTCTGTAAGTTCCGTCAGGCTTTGGAACAAGGATACATGGCGAACTCCAATTACTCTTGCTGGGCTCAATGAAGTCATTCTCCAAGAGGTATTTAATCTCCAGTAGTGATAGTGGTCACTGGGGGACTCAAAGGATGCCGCCGCCGCGCTATTATTTTGGGCTATTGTTCTCAGATTTGATTGACAGGCTATTGTTTAAGACTCATCAAAAATTCAAGATGGCGGAGAGCGCTCGGAGAGTGTTCGGAACTAAGTGACTTATGAATACGTAAAGGTGAACTTATATAGGTAGATCAAGGTCATGACTCACGCATGTGGGACAGAATGTGTCTTGTGTACTACGCATGCGCAGTATCGAATCTTGTGTAAAAACGTTCTAAAACGTTTTTAAACTAGTCTTAAATGTTTATTAGGGTTATAAGTAAAGAAAAAAAGTCTTTCCCAACCTTGCTAGCATCGCAAGATGAAGAAAGAACGAGCTGACCGGGAATCGAACCCGGGTCACCTGCGTGACAAGCAGGGATACTAAACCACTGTACTATCAGCCCCTTTCCGAGTTGATTAACTACACAACAAAGTAGTCAGTTGAACAGTGTTTATTATAGTGTGATTTTATTGCTACAGAATATGTTTCCGAAGGGAAAATATAACACAAGCATTTCACGAAACGCTTGACAGCTGAAGAATAGAATTACCTGTCGTCACAAGAAATATTGTGGGACTAATATCAGAGTCCCATGTCTACATTGCGACAAGACGTTTTCGAGGAAGGACAAAATGACTGCCCAGCATGTAAAAGAAACACAGCGAATGATGAAGAAAAGCAGGAGTACTTTGTTGGATTGGAAGCAAAACGTACCTCTGTAAAGCTAGACAAGCCTATCTACACTGGCTTCACAGTCTTGGAGCTTAGTAAACTTCACATGTACGATTTTCATTATAATCACATAATGAAAAAGTACGGGACTGAGAAAGCGAAGCTAAAAACCTTTAACTCATAAAACAGATAAAAATTTAAATGGGTTACAAAGTTCCTTGACATCCTTGTCTTCTGGTTTAGGTAAATGTAAACTTCGTTTAAAAGTCTCTTGCAATTCTAAAAGAGCCTCAGGGTAATCGTAAATATTTCTCATTCCAATGATGGCAGTTTTCTTCACTAGTGTGGGTAAAGCGTACTGTTCTTCTGACATCTGATCACAGGCGTAAAACAAATCTTGGTGAGAATTATACCATAGCCACATGTTTCGCTCCACATCATACACATACAAAACTTTCTTGAGGACTTTACTCATTTCTACTGCCCAGCCTGTTCCACCCATGCAAACTTTTCTTTGGGGTTGAAAACAAGTAAATGCCAGCACCATGTCTGCTTGTTTCACCACATGATAATTTCGGTGTATATACTGTAAACTGATCGGGTTGGTTAACTGTTTGTTGAGACGATTAGCCACTTGCGTTGTGAGAGGAATCGCTTCAGCTAATTGTTGATGAGTTAAGGGTAGTATGGAGGCTTTTCTCGGATGGCAAGGAGGTATGAGGACATGTACTGGTAAACCATAGTATCTTGCTAACTTTTCTGCCTCTAAATCCACACCATTGGTGCCACCAGAGATGACAGTGAAAGCCATCGTAGTATGGTTGACGAGTAGAATCAACGTGAGTTTTATAGAAGACCATTGACGTCATTGCCCGGACATGTTCAAATCCCAAAGGACTTGATCTTTGGTGGCACATGCATCTCATAGTAAGAAAGATGCTGGTTCAAGTCCAATAAATAACGGTTCATTGTTTCCATAGTAAGATTGTGATAACAGATGCCCTGATAATCACTTCATGCATAAACTTTTTGTATCCCTGTAGTAGTGAAGGATCCATATGCTGTAAAATGTCGTCTAAACTGCTTGATGGCTCCATAGTGATTGCTTTTATTCTGAGGAGCCATCTGATATTATATCAGGTCGTTTGTTTGCCAAGAACTTGTAAAAGGCTGTGGTTTCTTTGTTCACTTGATGAAATATTTCACGGTTCAGCTCATACAAGTTGTAATTCAATTGATCAAAGTTCATGTCGGTGTTGGCTAATGCATCAATCATCAAGGCTCGTATAAATTCTTTGTAGGAAGCAAATTTACACGGCTGTACTTTTTTTAACAGCTGTTCCATTTTAGTAGACGGTGTCGTAGCCCCCATGTCTTTCGGTGAGATCTTGTATCAGCTGTTCTTGTTTTTGAACCAAAGTTTTCAGTCTAGCCGCTTCTTCTTGGATTTTCTCAAACTTTTCCTTAAGCTGTTTGAACTGTTGCAACAACTGAGCGCAATAAGCTAGTGATTTACTAGCGATGTTGATCCACTCGAGTTCACACATAATGAATGAACTGTGTCACCCATGCATGCTTATATGAGCTCGTCATGGTCCACTGATTCTTCCAACTTAATGTATTTGCGTTGAGTCTCTGTTTGCTTTTTCTTGAACAGTAAAGTGACAATGACTGGACTATCCTGATTGAAGTCGGGAATAATGTTATTCCATTCTGTC
The DNA here is from genome assembly GCA_964035525.1 of Porites cylindrica. Classification (NCBI taxonomy): domain Eukaryota; kingdom Metazoa; phylum Cnidaria; class Anthozoa; order Scleractinia; family Poritidae; genus Porites; species Porites cylindrica. The sequence goes on along the minus strand of OZ037778.1, from coordinate 28,307,728 downwards.
ACAGTCACTTCTAAAATGTCCACGAAATAACTCCTCATGGAATAAAATTGAATGGGGTTACATTCAATCAGCGTTTTTTCGTTATTATAAGCGACAGATTTCATGATGGTTCTTTTTCCATCAATGCTTTTGGTTAAATTGCATGACAAAAACAGAGGGCGTAAATTGGCTGTTCCATGAGAATTAGGATGTGTGGAAGCTTTCTTGTCCCCCGTACTGGTAGTCGTTGTTTTGGTGGTTGTGTGAGAAGAAGGAATGACCGGGTGATCGTCATACACATCGGGTACCTGTTCTACATGTCCATCCACACCATACAGCACTAAAAAAGTGTTGTCTTTCAAAGCAACTGAATATTTTGCAGGCAGTGGAAACCCTATTTCAAACTTGATGCTTAATGTGACATTGCTACTTGAAGTTTTGGTGAATTGAATAGTTAAGGTGTGGTAATAAATCAAATGGGTTTTGTTTTGCTCATGAGTATGTTTTTCAACCCGCAAATGATGAACTTGTAAACCCAGTCCTTCCACTGAAAATTTAGAACGGTTAAACAACCACTCATCCTTTTGGTACCACTCTAATGCCACCGTATAAGGTTTGTTGCGAGTTATGGAGCTCATATCAATTCCCAGCTCCCCTGAGTAATCTCCGTGAGATACCATATCCACAATTTTTACTCCTCTTAACAAAGTCACACTCAGAGTTCTGGGTTTCCAATAATGGGGAGACACAGGCAAGTCGATAAAGTAATCGTTCCAGGCGAGTCCAAGTTCCATATTCCATAAGGAAAGGTTAGTCATCCAGGGTTTGAACACATTGAACACTGTTTTTGGCATTTCATAGGGTTTATGAATTGCTTTGTCAAAGGCTTCATTTAAATTTACAAAGCGCCAACTAAACGTGGAGCAAAGATACAGCAATCCGTCTACGACATGAATGGGTTGAGTAAAAGTAAATTTTGCATTGAGACAGGTCGCGGGATCTGGTTTTACACTAGTAGTACCGTATGGAAGCTCCATGAGTAAATTCGGTCCCACTGCAAACACATTGGTAGTTGTTTCTACAACCCAACCCATTTGTTTAGCCAAGATCAAATTAATGGCTAAATAAGGCACACTTTTTCTGTTGATACTTTCAACATTGTAATGCCGAAGCAACCAACTCGTGTAATTATCTTGAGCAGAAACATCTATTCTCCAATTATCATTACTATCTGCAAATTCATACCCTGTGGGTAATTTTTTGTTTAAATCCTGCTCCATCCACCAAAAAACTTTGGACATAAAATCAAATCCATTGGAGGCATCTTGCAAATCTGCTGTTTTAAGTTGGGACAAAAATTCTTGAGATTGACTAGATTTGAAAGCTTTGGCATATTGTTGAAATAAAATATCGGTATCGCTCCCTTTGTACAGGTTGTGAATCGAGCGAATACCGAAAGGTTTGGTAGGATTTGTGTCATGATGTTTCGTCAGAGAGGAACTGACATGGGATGTGACAACATGGGGAATGGGATTGGAAACGCCAGGTAAAAACACACTTGCCAAACCCACTTTCCATTTGCCCGGTAACCATAAGCTTTGAGGCAAACGGTATTGAAATTGTGTGGGTAAATTGTCTGGAAATTCCTGTGTTTTTTGACTAGTCAGCGTCACATAAAACGAGTTGTCATTTGGCTGAGTCATGTTGTTAAATAATGAAATGAGGTAATTTATCTCTTTTATAGTCTGCCCCAACATGCTCAAGTCTCAAGGGTGTGATTAGAGCGAGTTCGTGACAGGAGTGACGTCATTGCCCAGACATGTCCAATTCCCTAAGGTATTTTAAGTAAGTATAAATTTGTGTGTTTGATGTGATTTTGCTGTATGTGTTATCTGCAAGAACCGACGTTTGACATGGATAACTCTGTTCCTCTCAAGAAAGAAAAGAAATCCAGAAAAGCCAAAAATAAGACGGGAGAAGAAGTGGTTCAATCAGTTCTGAAAACTCCAGAACCTCAAATGATTGAGAATGCAGAACCTCTTACAAAAGAATGGACAGCACCCCATTACACTACAGACGATAAATTTAGGTTGCAGAAATACCTGGACCCAGAACCTCAAATGATTGTCAATGAACAACTTCCTTCCTATGAGGAAATGCAGCAGGCCTGCCGAGATCTGTTCAATGGTCCGAGTTCTATGGAAACACAGCCTGACCTAGATCCCGTGCATATCATGGAAGAAGGAGTCGCTGTGTTACCAGATGGTCGACAAGTGGAATGGTGGCCTATAGAAGGGGAATTCGATGTGCCTAATTTAGATGAAGTTTCTTTGCAAGAATATCTGTTGGATGCGAGCAAGCCTTTGCATACCAACTTTGTCCTGCCTGAAAAAGGCCTTGCCATTTGTTCTACATGCCCCGTGTATTTTGGCAATGCAGACAGCAAGCAGACAGTGTTGGATACCATTTGTAACAGCATTCATCCCAAAATCTACGAGCAATGGGGAACCGTTAGCTGTCATTGTGGATTAGTGCCTAGACTCAAGCTGAGTCAAACACCAAGAAATCCAAACAAAGTGTTCCTAAGCTGTCCTAAGACCAGAGAAGCCAGGTGTAATTACTTTCAGTGGATTCACCAAGCACCTAAACCTGTGAAGGTCCCTAAAGCTTTCACACCCTCAGCTCTCAAGAAACGAATGCATGAGATGGTACAAGAAAGATTACAGAAACGACCAAAAGTAGAGGCAGGAGGATTTAAATTTCCCTAAAAACACTTTGTTCTTGTTGTTGTAAAAAGTTTGTTGTTTAAAATTAAACAATGTGATCTCAGTCAAGCGTGTGTTTATTTGTCTAACACCCTTGGGGATTCTTGCCCGATCTTGCCCGATACCCTAGGGACCTTAGGAGTCTTATAAAATTGGGGCAATCTCTGGTCAAATCACAAACTCTGCTACCATGGCTTGTGAAATGAGTAGAGAAGAAGACCTTGAAATGATGAACGTAGATTTTGGCGGTCCTGACGGTCCTTTAAACACTCAATTTTTGCTTTCTATTTTTGACGAAAAGAAACTCTGCCCAAGATTTTATGGAAAAGAATTGGACAAATTGAAAGTGTATGATGCCTTAAAGAAAGACATGCATGCAGAAGTAAAAACCAAATGGGGAGAATTGAAATGTCATTGCTCGCGAATTCCTATCCTTCGTCTTAGTAAGACCGCCAGAAACCTGAACAAAGTCTTTTTAACCTGTGGAACACCCGCTTTAGCTGAGACTCGCTGCAAATATTTTCAGTGGATTCACACACCGCTGTTTATCGATAAGAGACCCATCCATAAACTCAAGTATGCGACAAACCTGAGCAGAGCCGAATGGATGAAACAAGCAGAAGCGAATGTTGAGACATGGAAACAACGCAATGGTTGGTACAGCACACAAGATGCCGAAACTCAAACAGAGCAGAATCAGCAACATACATGGTTTGCTGAATCAGCCAAACAGTTTGCTGAATCAGCCAAAAGGCAAGAAGAACAAAGAAAAGCGCAAACAAAGTTTCCTTGGAAGAGCACTCCTCTGCCAAGCACCTTTCAGTCGAGTCCAGAGATAGCCAAGGAACTCAAGAAACGAGAGCAATGGAAGGAGGTTGTGAGTATTGCTAACCATCGGTTTCATTCTCGTGTGAAAGGATGGCATCATCTTCCTCCAGCGGATGCAAATGTAGCTGAGTATCTAACAAAACAAAAAAGCAAAGGCCATTCTCTCTCACCTGCGGATGAAAAGTTCTTAAATGCCTGCATAGCAAGCAAACATAATGAGTGGAAACCTCCCCCCAGAGCTGAAAAGTATGAAAAGAACGAAGTAGCCATCGCCAAAGCAGTGTATGAGGACTGGTCTTTTGGTTACTTGCCCGAAAAAGTGTGCAGTTTGATGTCCTATTGCCGCAAGAGAAAGAAGGAGGGATTGCCTTTAACACTTGTGGAGGAACGTTTTTTTGCTCAATTGGTGAATGTATATGCACCAGAAGAAACAGACAAGCAAAAACAAGAAAAAGAAAAGAGATTTTTGCAAGAATGTGATGCAAACAATGCAGAGAGAAGAAAATGTGGATTGCTTCCTTATTCCTATGAAACATTTAGAACATTTGGAACTGGTATCTTTTGAGTTACTCTTTAAATAAAAGTGTTGAAAAGGATTTGTTTGTGGTTGTTTTCTTGTTAGGGTTAGGGTTAAACCCTAGCCCCTTGGGATTTGGGTTTGGGTTAGGGTTAGGGTTAAAATGCTAATAAGGTTAGGGTTAAACCCTAGTCCTTTGGGATTAGGGTTAGGGTATAAAGTGGGTGATTTGTTTTAAAAGCAGTCATTCCGTCATGGGAAATCTGCAGTATAGAAGTACTGTGTGGATTTGCCAACATATTTGTGAAGACTCTGCCTTCTTTCAAGACAATTGTCAACCTATCAGTCTGTTTCAATGGATGATAAATCATAATCATACATCCTGGGGACATTATGCTGTGTACATCACTTGGTTGCATCGACACTTTCCTTCTGAAAGAGTAACCGTGTTTTGCTATTTAAAGAAGCACTATTCAAAGAACATGTATTCATTTTGGTATTTAGCAGGACAGTATCTATCGTACTATGGAAACAAAATTATCTGCTTCGTATGCCGATCCTACCGAGCCTGGATCACTGGGAGGTGTTGCCAAATTTGCCAAAGCACACAAGATTCCCGTGTCCAAAGCAAAGAAGGAACTGCAACAAGTACTGAGTTACACTCTGCACAAACCAAGACGTCGGCGGTTTAAAACATTACCCACCCTGGTGTTTAACATCAACGAACAATTTGTGATGGACTTGGTAGACATGCAAAAACTAGCCAAATACAACAAAGGGTACAAATATTTACTGACGGTGATTGATGTGCTCTCAAAATTTGCCTGGGTAGAGCCGTTAAAGAGTAAAAGCGCAACAGCGATGGTAGAAGCCTTACAAAGACTATGGGCAAGATTAGGAGATCGTTTACCTCAAAAAGTACAAACGGATTCTGGCGGTGAATTTTATAATGTTAAAGTGCAATCCTTTTTTAAAAAACAGGGTGTGAATCATTTTTCTACGCATGGAGATCCTCACGGTTCCGTAGTGGAACGTTGGAATCGAACTTTGAAAACGAACATGTTTCGCTATTTTACTGCGCATAATACGCTCAAGTATATTGATGTGTTGCCTGCTTTAGTGAAAGCATATAATCATTCCTATCATCGTAGTATTCAAGAAAAACCTGTCAATGTCAACGAGTCCAACGAAACCGAAATTTGGTATCGTTTATACGATACGAAAAAAGACAACAAAGTGAAAAAACCGCAATGTCAAGTAGGTGATAAAGTAAGACTCAATAAAAAATTTTGTCCTTTTAAAAAAGGGTATTTGCCTGGGTGGACCGAAGAAGTGTTTTTAGTGAAACAAATCTATACGACAAAACCAGTGGTAACGTATAAACTCACGGAATGGGACGGGTCTCCTATAAAAGGAACGTTTTACGAACCAGATCTGCAAAAGGTCAATGTCGCAGACGATTCATTATTTCGTATTGATCAAGTTTTAAAACGCAAAGGAAAACAAGTCTTTGTGTCTTGGAAGGGTTGGCCGAAAAAATATAACTCTTGGGTGTGGAAAAAAGATTTGCAAGTGTTATGAAGAGTTTTCGATTAACCTTGATCAGCGATCCCACGGACGAACATCCCCAAAACCAAAATAATAATTTTAAAGTGCGTTTACCGGTGCGACTCAATTTAGAAGGCAATTCCTGGCAAGCCAGTTTGTGGAGTGTGTCTGTTCCCGATGTAGGACATAGTTCTACGGTCATTCACAGTAATAGTGACACCAAGATACTCAACTATCGCTACACCTTGACCAAGCGTCATGCTGTGACCAGTGATTGGTTTATTAACTTTGAGCCCAAAGACAAAACTGTGACTTTGAAAGATGTCATGGGTAGTTCGTATCCTGTCTATTCAGGTCATCAATTATGGCAGAATATTATGACCCATATGGAACAAACCATCATGGAAGATGTCAAGTCATCCTTTGACACTTGGAAAACAACCAAAGGTAATACAGGCACTGTTTCCCTGAAATCTACTTGGAAACCCACCTTTGAATGGAACGAAAACACCCTCGTGTTGAAAAAAGTATCCCGTGAAGATGCGTTTGCTCGTGACAGACAGCTAAACATTTACCCCCTTTCCTCTGTAGGGATCCATGTGGATTTTGCGGAAAAGTTTGGTTTATTGTTCAAAGACAAAAACAACCAATACCAATTAGGACCCAATTTAGACTTTGTCTTACCCACAACCACTTATACGACATCCACTCCACCCGTCAAAAGCAATGATAAGTACCAATGGCTAGGAGAGCATTTTGTGAGCATTAGTCCAGCAGATTTAGGAGGAAGCTCGCTATTCAAAGTCAAACAAGAGAATGGTCATTCGTATCTGTATCTCACGCGTACTGTGGAATGGCATTTTCAAAATCTGAATGTCCTGTTTAATACGCATGTGGGAACCGTAAAACAAGCCGTCATGATTTATTGCGATGCTGTAGAATCTACCATTGTAGGATCACAACGTCATTCCCTGTTAAGAAAAGTGGAATTAGAACGAAAAGGAGAAGGGAGAGCGACCATAGAACCTTACCATCGTGAATGGATTCGAGTTCGAAATCAACACATAGAAAGCATTGAAGTGTCATTGGCTACACCAGATGGGTCCTTGTTGGTCTTATCCCCCGGCAAAACCATCATTACCCTTGGTTTTCAACAAGTATAAAAGAGACCCTGTCTTATGGAAACATCACCATTACAACAAACAACATGTTAGGAGGATCACTGACACGCTATCATACCCCCACTATGTATGGGAGTGGCTTTATGCAAGAATTGGTAAAATTAGCGGGGCCGAGTGTAGTTCGCTCGATTGGGCATGGATTACATGCTTATGAAAAAGGGGCGTCAGCTTCCGAAGCCTTAAAAGGGTCAGGAGAAGTGTTAAAAAGAGGACTCAAACGTAAAATACCCGCCGCTATTGGCCTGGCTGTGAAAAGAAAAGCCAAACAAACCTATAAAAAGAAACGACAACATGTGAAAGACATTTTAGGCGTGTAAACCATGAGACAAGGACAGAAATCACAATCTCGCATAAGACATCAACGACCTGTGGGTCGTTACCATTCACCTTATCAACGGGGAGGCACTATTTTTAGACAGCCTCCCAACCCCTGGCGATTTACTAATCCGTATGAAATAGAACCATGGATGGCAAGAAGAATAAGAAAACAAAGAGGAGGAAAAGTGCATCCAGTCATTTACCCTTGGAAAAACAAAGGACGGAAACGTATAAATAGACGGCGCAAACGCCGTTAAGCTATCAGTCTGTCAACATGTCACTGAATCTGTTTGACATTCCCAACATTGACTATAGGTATGAAGCCAAACGGTGGATTCCTTTCAAACCTGCCAATACTGGAACACGCCCTATTCTTTTTACTGTACCGGCAGGGGATGATTATTATGATTTGAATGAAACCAAGCTAGAAATCAAAGTGCGTATGAACACCCCTGGGACAGGAGGACTTTCCGATGATGAAACAGGGGCTTCGGACGGTAATGATACCAAGTATGTCTATTGTGTCAACAATTTTGGGCATTCTCTCTTTAATCAAATGAATGTGTCTTTCAATGGAGTGCTGATGACAGAACAAAGCAATGCCTATCACCAGAAAGCTTACCTAGAAACCCTACAGAATTTTAATCGTCAAGAAGGAGAAACGACTTTGGCTGCTCAAGGATGGGTGAATGAACTCAATGTCCTTGAAGAGTTAACCCCTACCAATGCAGGCAATAATGATAAACCCAACCCCAACAACTGGAGTGGAAAAACAGGTCTGAAAGCACTGACCAGTCGCTTACTCGGTAAAGCGTACCATACCTTTATCATCAAACCCCACATTGCTGTGTTCAAAACAGGCAAATGTTTGGTTCCTAACGTGCAGATTGATTTGGAATTGTATTTGAATGACAGCAACATGTTTCTGTTTGGCACCCCGGACACAACTACGTCTGTCAACAAAAAGATTCCAACACTGGGAGACAATGATTTGTCTGTCACACTCTGGATGAAAAAAGTCACTCTCAATGCCTCTGTGTATTCCAGGCTACAAAAAGAAAGAAGTTTAAGTAAAACCAAAAAAGTTCGTTACCCAGTCGTTCGAAGTGAAATCCGAACGTATTCGTTCGATGGGAACAGCACACGTTGGTCTCAGGACAATGTCTTCTTGAACAAGGTACCTATCAAAGTCATTATCGGACTCATGAATTCCACGAATTACAATGGAAGTCTGAAGCATTACCCTTATGCTTATGAAAAGTTTGGCGTCACCCGAGTTCGACAACGGATTGACGGCGAAGAATACCCGTATAGAGCCTTGGAACTAACAGGCAATTCCAAAGCAGAAGATTTAGTAGGCTATGATCGCTTCCTCACAGCGTCCGGCGCTTACAAGCACCACAGGGTGCCCATGCTGCTCCCAAGCGACTGGGGACAAGGTAACAATTGTACCTTGTTCATGTTTAACAATGCTCCTGGCGATCTGGATGATCCTAGCTATAGAAATCCTAAACTCACGGGGAATGTCAGCTATGAAATTGACTTCAGAGCTAATGTAGGTCACAATGTGACGGTAGTCATTTGGAGTGAGTATGAAAATGTCTATGAAATAGACCAGTGGGGAGGCATTCTTTATTCCATCAACAGCTAGGATGGAGTTCGTACCTCTCAGTGATACAGTCCTCAATTACTTAGCAGAAGATGATCGCGAATTACGACCTTATTTTCGTGGTGTGTTTCCAGCCGATCAATTACCCCCTGGGTCTAAGAAACGAGTGAATGCTTACATTGTTAACACAGATCCAGCGAGTCAACCGGGGGAACATTGGTTAGCGATTTGGACGAATCCCACTACCTGTGAAGTCTTTGACAGTTATGGGTTGCCTCTCTCTACCTACAAAAACCCTACCTTACAAGCTTGGTTCAGTCAGTGGAAAGAAATCATTAGCAGTGATCAGACTTTACAAGCCATGGATAGTTTTACGTGCGGTCATTATGCACTTTTCTTTTTAAAAGCAAAAGCCAGACATGCTTCTTTTCAAGATTTTTTAGCTCAGTGGCATTCCAATAATTTAGTGTTAAATGATAGACGAGTCGCAGACCAACTGCAGCGTCTCATTAAAACAGAGCTGACAGAGTATGAGCAATGTAATGTAAACCGTTCTTCTTTTTTCATTCATGAATAAAATTGTGTGTGTTACTTTTGACTGTGTCATTTTTATCATGATATTACGGGGGGATGTTCAAAAAGTGCTCCATGCACTGTTAGAAAAAGAATGGTCTTATTGGAAAGATCACAAACAAGAATGGATCAGACTCTGTCTTGATCCAGCGGAACTGTGGGATGGGTATCATTGGCAATTTGTACGATGTTTAGTGCAAGCTAATTTGTGGTTGGACTTAAAAAATCATATAAAAGGAATAGGTGAAACAGATTTGACAGATCAAATACTAATCCTTATTCAGTTAAACTCACCGCGATTGTATCAATCACTATGGGGCGAAGACATCGTAGAGTCCTAAAAAAACGAAAAAGTCAAAAAGGGGGTGCTAGATTTAGGCGAAAACCGCGTTTAGTGGATAAAATTGCCGAGGGAGTCGCCATGGGGTTGTCCGGTCCTTCTCCTAGTTTTATCAAATTAGGGGCCTTTTTAGGAAAACAAGCGCTGAAAGGTATAAAAGATAACGTACAACATTACAGACGGCGAAAATGATTCGACAACCTGCTAGCGTGATTGTAGCTGGTCCCTCAGGTAGCGGGAAAAGTGAATTAGTGGAAAAATTACTCAAAGAAAAAACCTTGTTTGACCCTCCTCCGAAAAAAGTAGTGTATTGCTATGACAGATGGCAAAACCGATTTGATTGCATGAAAAAACACGTTAATTTCTACAAAGGACTTCCTCCTGAAGGGGCTCTCGTGAAATGGTTTAAACCAGAGCATCATGGCATACTCATTTTGGATGATTTAATGGAAGAATCGGGAAGTGATAAGCGTGTGTTGGATTTATTTACAAAAGATTCTCACCATCGAGGCATTACCGCTCTTTATATTACACAAGATCTCTTTCCCCCAGGCAAGTTTGCGAAAACGATTAACCGCAATGCGCACTATGTGATTTGTTTTAAATCACCCAGAGATAAGACAGGCATTCGACATTTACTGCTTCAAGTGTACCCTGAAAAATGGCGTCAAGTACTCAAATTGTTTTTAAAACTGACCTCCCGTCCTTTTGGCTATTTTATGTTGGATTTACATCCTGCCTCCGATGACTGTTTCCGTATTTGGAGTCATTTAACCAAAGCAGAGGGAACAACACGCGTTCATACCTTTGACGAAGATATAAATAGCCGTTCCCTCTCCAACAAACGCCAATTTAAACATGAAACGAAAAGGACATCCAAAACGAAGAAAAGGTAGACCGGGGGTAGGAAGACAACAAGGCGGGATTGCTCCCATGTTAGCCGCAGTGATTCCAGCTTTAGCCGCTGGAGGAAAAGCGGCCGCGTTAGGAGGTTTAAGTGCATTGACGAAATATGGTACTAAGAAAGCAATCCACGCGTTAGAGAAAAAGAAGTATAAAGGGAGGAGACGCCAACCAACATGAAGAAAGACATAAACATGGGACGTATGACGAGACAGAGTCATTTTTTAAACGATGTGTTAAAAGAAGCTAACCAAAATAAGCGACAACAAAAATTACGGTATGCAAACGCAGATCAAATTAATGCTGTGAGTGAGTTAGTGATGAACACCTTGCGGGGGAGTGTTAAACCTGGGAGAAAAACAATGAGCCGTTTAAAACCCTATCGTCAATCTCTCCGAGTCATTGCCAACCCTCGTCAGAGTATAAAAAAGCGCAAACACTTGATGAGTACTCAAATAGGTGCGGGTGCGTGGAAAGAATTACATCGCTGTTATCACTGTGCTAAAAGGCAATATCAGTCATGAAACGTAAAGTGTTACAACGACTTCTTTGTCTATTAGACTATTTGTTGCTACTAGCACAAATGATCAAAGAGTTTCAACAAAAAGTCAAAGAGAGATGCAGACCCAAACCAATATAAAGACAAGGCTTAACGCTTATTTTCATTAGCAAGCATGGACGGCATTTCATCCACACCGATTGAAAACTCAGTGCAATTTTTACGTTTGCGAGATAAATATAAATCTAATCTTTTAGACGATAGCCGTTTAACCAAAGCAGCCGATTTAGCTGCTCAAAAAGAACTTTTGCTGGAGAGTCCCGCCACCGATACATGGAAAGAACCTCGTTTAAAATCAGTCAACCGAGAATTACAACAATGGGTTAAGAAAATTCGTCAGCCAGGAGGAACACGAGGAATAAGTCGCGATGAAGACGACAGTGATGATGAAGGAAATTTAGCTGTTGGCCCGCTACAACAATTTATGGGAAACATTTCCAAAATCAGTAAGGCTATAAAAAGGAAACCAAAACCGGTCACCCCTCAATCAGTGTTACAAACTCCTGTGGTCAAACAAAGTCCTTCTACGAGTAAAAAACCCAAGTTAACTTTTAAGACCGAATCCAAGGCAAAGCGGCTGTTACCCAAGACCCCTAAAGAGACGCCGTCCTCTGGATACAAGACTCCTAAACAGAAAAAGACTCCTTCCCCTCCTACCAGTGTTTTTAGTACAGCGGAAGAAGAAGGCTTTGCTGCTAAATCCCCTTTTCAAAAAGCTCAGGAGAGTATTGAAAAAAAATTTAACGAAGCATCAAAAAGAGCTGCTGAAAGGGCTAAAGAAAGAGCTTTAAAGAAACTGGCAACTGCTCCAGGCTGGAAACCGTTTGGCACACCGGCAAAAAGACGATTAGATGGGAAAGACTGGTAAAAGGAAGGTTCGCAGAAAAAGACCGCAAAAGAAAAGAAAGCGGGGTCAGCGTGGGGCTTCGTTGGATATTCAGAAGCTTATTGAAAAAACAGGTAAAGAGTTTCATTGGCCTAAAATGAATTATCTTGGTCCAGGGACTCAGCTTCAAAAAAGACTAAGGAGGGGTGACGAAGGCGTCAATAGATTAGATGGATTAGCGAAAATCCATGACATCGATTATTCCAAAGCGAAAAATTTACAGGACAAGTGGAAAGCGGACGATAAAATGATTCGTGCTATTTCAAAGCTCCCAGGCAAGAAAACCATGCAAGAACGGATTGTTAAAAAGATCATGCAAACAAAACGCAAACTTAAGCTGTAATTCTGTTTTTATTCACTAAATAAAATGTGTTGTTACAATTAAAATTTTGTGAGTCTTATTCTTTCTTATGTGAGGGACCTTATAAGGGACCTTGATAATTTTAGGGGCCTTTAAGGCCCCGGGGCCTTGGTGGTCTGAGGGGCCTTAAGAATTTTTCGTAGGGGTCTTGGGACCTTTGGATGACACATTTGTAAGTTGCAGACTTTTTCCACCCATAAGAATTTTATTTTAGTAGACTTTTTCACACATAAGAGTTTTAGTCTTTCTTAAAATGCAGTCGAATCACACACTGACTTTGACTGTAAAAATTTACTTTCTGGTCATCCAGTTCTTTCAGGGTAATTTCCACTTCATCCCAATGATTTGTTTGCACCTCATAAAATTCTTCCACGGGTGGGGTAAACACATAGCGTTGCAATCCTTTGGGCGCGTAATAGACTTGGCCTAAGGATTGCGTGACGGTCACGCTGTTAGCGGTCACTTTGGCTGAGACTTCCAGGGGTCTGGGGTAGAGGTTTAAGGCATCTTCAAAACTTTGATTGAGGTTAATAAATCGCCAATCGGAGAGAGTGCTTAAATGAAGCCAATTGCCAAGTATTTGGGTGGATTTTCCCGTCTCCAAGGAACTGGCTCCTTTAGTGTGATTGGGGTAGCTATGTACCAAATTTGGTCCCATGCTATCGGCTTGATTAGACTTGGTATTTATCCAATGCAATGTTTCCGCAAACGGTTTGTAGATATAAATTAAATTGTCCGTATGGCTATGAGTTAAGACGAGTTCCGCTTGCACACCGTCTTTATTCCACGCTAATGTATGCCAACGGGCTGAACTAAACTTAAAACCATCATCCAAACTAGCGTGCGCTGTTTCTTCTATTCTATGTTTCACTGTATTAAAAAAATCCACCCCTTCATGACAAGCGCCTGCTTTTTCCCATTCACGTAAATCACTTGCACTGATATAGCCTTTTTGCGACACACCGGATTGATTTGCTTTTTCAGTCTCAGCCCATAATTCCATTAAATTCACATCGGCACTCTGCAAGTCTTTAAATAGAGACATTTTAGGCAAAATTGCCGAAGCAATTGAGACTTTCCATCTTTCCCCGTGTAATCTTAACCCAGGTTTGACTTTAAACTGATTTGCCACATTACTCGCGTAATTTTGGGTGACATCGCTTACGAGGGTTAAGTAAATGTTTGACATGTTTACGACAAGTAACTTGACCAACCCTGTTCCCTCTATTTATACAAACAGAGACCACACCAATCAATTGTGTCGCGAACTTAGTTTATTAAGCCGTTTTTACCTCCCTTCGATAAAACGTTACAAATCCTAATTTAATTTCAAAAACAAAGCATGCAAGGGGTTCGCGCTTCCAAGCTACTGTACCCCTATAAAAACTACATACAAAAGCTAAAGCGGGTTGGCGCTACCAAGCAAACCGTACCCGCACTATTTACAAGTCCATTAAAAGTTCAGCGTCTCCCCCGAACCAGTTGTAGCCGTAGGGTGTGGAAGAACGAGTGGCAGGGTCAATCACACGTTTATCAAACACCAGTTGATACTGTTTTTTACGTTCCGTGAGCTTGATTTTCTTGGTGACTTGGTCCCGTTGAAAGTAATCGGGAATGGTAATCACTACTACGAGCGGTTCATCCAATTCTTTCAGGATGTTTTCCTTCATCGTGTGATAATTTAAGACTTGTTTTGTCTCGTAATTGAGCGAAAACCCGCGTACTTTACATTCGGTTTTACCTTTCTTGGTGAGGTAGCCATAGTTTTTCGCCCCGCCACTGCAAAATTCGATGATCACGTCGCCTTCAATCTCGTTGGTGAACTGACCCAAAAATTCTCCCAGAGGAAGCTTCTCTTGACCCCGCTTGGTTTTATAAATGACTGAGTCTGTATCGTAATACAAGACTCGGTCACCTAAAAAATCAAGGGCATCGTACAGCTTTAAACGGGCGAGCGAAGTGGTGAACGCCGCGATAAACACGTTTTGCTTGAACGAGCGCTGATATTTGTCTTCGTTTTTTGTGACGACCAACTCCATGACGTCCTCAGAGCAAATTCGCACACTGTGAATGGCATTGACAGGATCTTCTAACAGTTGGAAGAGTTGTGAAGGTTGGGTAATGCAGTGTGTTACAGGTTTGTTCTGCCGTTCACCAAATTTGCCCCATAAACTGAAAGATAGAATAAAAAAATAGACATTTGTTATTGTTTCCTGCGCGGTCCGCAGAATATAATTCTTCGATCGTGCAATCCTATTTGCACCGTAGTAATCATTTCGCATACTGAAAAATACAGTAAAACACTACAAATAAATTTTCTTAAGTGTAGACTTTTTAAGCACATTTCCCATACAAATCCTTGTTATTTTTGATTGCAAGCGTGCAATCCTATTTGCGCAGTCACAAACATTTCGCGACCTGAAATTTGCGGTAAAACACTGCAACTAATTTTTCTTAAGTGTAGACTTTGACTGCAACTTAAACAATTTAATATAACTAGTTACCTGTTCAAAAGTAATTTTGCAATACTTTTTCTGCCCGGATTCACGGCTATCTTGTCAGGGTCCAACTTAATTCCTTCATGTTGTTCATACCGTCTCACATACTCGGCTTTCTGCTCTGGGGTTTCCACACCCGCGGGCCATCCGGCGCTCTCTTGTTTCAGCTTCAACCAGGTATTCACGTAGCCCGCGAAAAGACCTTCGCGGCGATTTTCTTCAGGAAAGTGCCAGACTTCGTGGATTTTTACGATCTGGTAACCTTTCTCCACGGCTTTTTGGAGTTCAGGAGTACACCAGGTTCCCTTCAGCATACGTTCCTCGCATGTGTGACCGCACATATTGCTCCGTTCTAGCAAAGGGTTGGCTAACTCTTCTTGAACGCATGATCTGCAGAGAGGAAAAGTAAGTTTTCCGCCGGCTCTGACCGGCAGAACAGGGTGGTACAACCGCTCGGGAGCCAGGATATCAACTTGCGCGATGCCAAAGTACTCACTAATATTCTGGTTTTGGGGCTGATAAATGATCCGCGGGAAACCAACAGGATACAATCCATACTTGTTGATACTTGGGTACAGGGATGTGAAATCCACATAACCGATTTCCTCATCCTCACCAGCTTTTGAGTAAAGGGTCGCGGCTCCCGTTCGCCCTCCAAAGAATGCGTCTCGCGGTTCAAGCGGCGGAACAAATTCAAAGTTTTCCAGGAATTCGGCCAGCTCTGGGTCGGTTTCTTTCTGCTTGGCAAAGTCACACCCCCACATTTCCACTACGTTGTAGCCTGCGTCGCGGAGGATGGCTGCTTTCTTTAGCGTTGCTTCATAGACTTCATCGACAGTTCGGTCAGGATGACAGAATCGCTTCATATTGCCTTGCTTCGGGTAACATTTCCGGCATCCGTGAAAAATGCACCCATGATACTCGTAGATGGTATTGCTGGCTGCGTGAAACCCATCCACATAGTACGATTGAGCAGGGGTGATCACTTTGACTTCCCCATTCAATGAATTTCGTACATGCTGTAAAAGAGAAAAAATAATATTATTGTTTTCTGCGCGGTCCGCAGATTATAATTTTTCGATCGTGCATTTGCGTTTGCGCAGTAGTAAACATTTCGCATACTGAAAAATACAGTAAAACACTGCAAATACATTTTCTTTAGTGTAGACTTTTTTAGCACATTTCCCATACAAATGCTTGTTATCTTTGAATGCAAGCGTGCAATCCTATTTGCACAGTCACAAACATTTCGCGACCTGATATTTAAGGTAAAACACTGCAACTAATTTTTCTTAAGTGTAGACTTTGACTGCAACTTAAATTCTTAAGTGTGTAAAAGACTAGTTACCTGAATGCCGCCGCCAATCTTGGCATTTTGAAATTCTAACCACTGCAGGGCTTCCACACTCTGGTTTTGCTGGTTATGGCGCCATCCGCCGAGGGGTTCCAAGGCAATCGTGTACGGCTCCAAAAACTTCTTTTGAAACACTTTAAAAGCGGTACTAGCAATGGTGACACATTCCACCGTAGGGTCTATGCCAGTCAGCTCTAACATTTCACTGGCAAATGTTTCCAGGGATTGGGTTAAGACTTGCACATCGCTTTTCAGGTACGCAGATAGTTCTTTTTGACAGTCGAAAATGGCGCCGCTGTTAACTTTTTCTTTGTGCCAAGTTAAAAATTCCTTTCGCCGTTTTTCATTCATACGTTCTGGATGGTATTCTTCTGCTTTTGGGTAGGGACCAACGTAATAAATCTTGTCTTCAGAAATGTAAGAATAAGGGAAGAAACCCTTATGCTCTTCCTTCAAATTAAATGTAGCCAGCAAGCGTTCTAAAGGCATGTTAAAAAAATTCAAAGAATCCCGAAAAATCATATTTCCACACTGAAACGACAAAAATTTAGCCCCCATACTCAAGACCTTTTCGACTTTGTAACCCTTATCATACAACAACTGCAAAACAAAAGACGAATCAAACCCTCGCATGTTGTGAGCAAACACAAACACTTTCCGTTCTTTCATGTCCGCGGTAACCGTTTTCGCCATCACATCCTCCAACATATCCGATGCCTTGCCGGCTTCGCGGTAGCTACCTTCCGCATTCACATATTGCCAGCCCACACGCACATCCTCAAAATCCTTATTTTCATCCAACCCACATTCAAAATCAATACAACACACCAGCGGGGGCGGTTCTTCGTCCTCTTCTTTTTGACTTTTTTCCGCGGCTTCCGCTTCAACCATGTCTTCCAGAATCGCACGGTCTTCTTCGTTCATTTCATCGGCCTGGTCGAGAAGATTGCTGAACTCCATTCCAAGCGGTTGAATGTAACACTGATGGTTCGGCAAAACTTTCTCTCGGCAGTTAGGACATCGGTATTCTCCGCATACATGCTTCTTTTTCTTCGAATACTTGTAAACTTTACAGCACTCGGGACACTTTTTGAATCGCTGACACAGCTTTGTTTTGTGAGCGTTGAAACAGTTTTGCCCGTAAAACGACTGACCACATTCATTGCAGAAGACAAGAGCAGGCTTTCTTTCTTGAAAATCAGGGCAGTCGCCGTTTTTTCTTCGACACTTGTTACAGTTTTGATGAGAACAATTATGATGTTCTGCGTCTTCTTGGTTGTAACCTTTGTTACATTGATGACAGTAATAACTCTTGTTTAGGAGAGCGGGTACACTTCGTAACCCGTGAAAATGTTGTTCTACTTTGAGTAGACACAGTTTTTTAGGCGCCGAATCAAACGAGTCATCGCAATACCAGAGAGCGCCGCAGATTCCTTCAAAGATTTTAATTTGGTACCCTTGAGGGCCAAGATGTTCTTGCATTTTCTGAATTTCCGGCAGACCGCACAGTCCTTCAGGAACCCCGGCTTCTTGATGCAGTTTGTAGGCAAGATGACCCTGCAGTCCGCGTCCTTTAGAAATATTTTTATGCTCTGGGTCTTGGTCCACAAAGGCTTTGGCGGACACCAAGGCTCGGGCGAAACAAAGTTCATCTTTGTTCTTAATGGTAATCACGGATCGTTTATCGAGCAACTGCTCAAACGACTTGTTGCCTGGCTTGTTTCTGGCTGGTCTTCCGCCCCGTTGCTGGGTCTTAAAAAAAGACAGTTCTGCGAAAAATTCGCCGCTTGCAGCATCAAAACTTTCCGCTGAGTTCAGTTGTTTTGCGAGCTTTTCCAACCACTGGCGCGTGAGGGGCGAACCTTGAAGCCACTCGCTCAGGGGAACTCTAGGACAACTGGTCCAAGTGTGGGTCCCTGTACTATGGTGAATAGCCATCGACATAGAATACTCGTCAGGGTTGACAATGCCATTGCGAGGATCGCGGATAAAATTAATTAGCCCTTGGTGGAAGGCTTCTGCAACCGCTTCTCCCTGATATTCTCCATTCGGTGGGCGTAGTTGCTCTAGAGAAAATCGGACTTGCATTTGGAGGGCCACGCCACGGTGAAATGAACGGGGCGCTCTCACTCGCTGCATGTTCACCGCAAATAACGGGTTCCCTCCTTGCTGGTCTGCTCGGCGCGCGGCGATAAGCAGATCGCTTTCGTCCTCCGAGTCAATTAACTCTTCCCCTTGACTAGCGGTCCAGTCTGGAATTTCTTCCAACAAGGAATCGAGTCCATCCTCCATAAGCGCGCGAATGTATGGATCCATCGTTTTCAAAAAGTTTCGCAAAAAGCTCCGCTCAGTAAGACAGTAAAAACTGAATGACGCTTTAAGAGACGCAGTTTAGTTAAATTAGCTGTGGAGTACGTGCTTCGAATTTCATTCATGCGTCATAAACAAAGAACGTTCTAATGAGAATTTCAAAAGCCGTTCAAGGTTGCTCTTTGTTCTTTTTTCCAATGAATTTTTTAACTCTAGAATAATTCTTTGTCTAATTAATTTTTGGCTGAGTCAGCTATACTCTTTGTTCTTTTCCCTGAATTTGACAATGCTCGGTTTATTAGTTCTCAGAAAACCCCTCCCTTGCCTGAACGTTGATTTCACAGTTCAGTTCATTGCTCTTTCCCCAAAAGACACAAGTAAATTACACGCAAACTTAACTTTTATTTACATTTAACCTCCCTTCGGTAAAATGTTACAATCACTTTCTTAGTAAATGCAGTGAGAGGAACGTATTTTAACCGCAAGTCGGCTAAAGTCCTTTTCAAAGCACTTTCTTCTTATTTACAAACTGGAACATATCAGATTCCTAATGAATCTGGTCCAACAAAGTCATCTTCATAATCTTGAAAAAACCATGGAAAATCTAATTTTAAGTGAGCGTAGGTTCGCTCAAAGCGCTCGATCATGGATGTAATATGCGGAAAAAAAGGATTGTTCACAAGCTTTAGATCATCCAAGGTTACATTTAACACGGTAATTCGAAAATCAGTTTTCTGCTGGTTCATTTCAATCCACTCTGTAAAAGGATTTAGCGGTGAAAAACGAATATCTTGCATCACTTTTCTAAAAAAGACCCAAAGATTGGATTACTCTGTGTTCAAGTGCTTGACGTCTTCTTAAAATTCCTGTATCCCTGTATAGCTTAAAGATTTTTCGCCGTTCATGTTCAAAATTAACTCGTTCGTATCGGTCATATTTCATTTGACCGGTTACCGTCAAACAATCAACTCCAATTCTAAAACACTGAGAACAAAATCCTTCATGGAACGAAAGCCATTGGGTCGATCTACAGAAATGACGCTTCTTGATTTGTCGCAAACATTTGCTAAACAGAAAATAAAAACAACAACTTACTCAAATTCTAACCGTCTACGAATTGGCGTATAGTAAAAACGCCGAATTAAACGTGCCTCTTCATTTTTATCTACAAATTTCTTTTGCCTTTGCAAACGTAAACCATCTAAAGTTAACTGTGTTGACCTAATTCTTTTACAATGAGAACACAAAAGTTTCTCCGCATTGACGGGAATCCATTCTGTTTTGTGACAATACATGGTCCATCTTCGCACTTTCAATTGATTCAAACAATTTCTAAAATAAAACATCAACAAGCGCGTTTAAAAACACGTTTTTACAGTTCAATCATATAACATTTCGTCTTCACACTAAGCCATATGCAATCTTTTATCCAAAACAGGGATTCCAGAATAGGTCTAAAACAAAACAGGGACTAAAGTAAATCGTCGATTTGTTTCCACAATCGATTTAAAAACGTAACATCACTCGGGTAAATGTCTGAGTTTAAAAACAAGGCTTGGATAAAACACAAATCAGCGTAGACAAACCTGAAATTGACGCGGTGTTGTTGTCTATACTTATTTCTGTCTTCAATGTACTGCCGGGCTTGAAGTTCTTTGGCAATCGGATGACAAGGGACCAGAAACGTCTCAGCCATTAAACCCTTGTTAGGGACAGCTTCCAAGGCAAGTTGATACAAAGTCTTCATCTTTGAGCAATTGGATATCTTGACACTGGGATGAGCAGAGCAAAATGACTTTTCCAAATTCACTCTACCTTTATGCTATTCAAGTGAGATTCACGCTGATTGGTGCGGGGACAATTAAAGTGGAGCGGTAAAAAACCAATTAATTTTTCGCCGTTCTTTTAAGTTTTTTGAACCTTCGCGGCAAAAAGTTCGCTGCTCTTTTTAGTTGAACGGCGGGCGGCAAAAACAATAACCCTTTTCGCTCTTTTTCAAGTTTGAGTCTTTTGTGTTGCAATCTGTTTTAAGATGAACAAGAAAAAAATTTATTTTCAACCATGGCTTTGCCATTTGAAACGGAGGGAACGTTCCTGACACAAGAGCAAGCAGATCATATCAACGAGAGGCATGTATCAAAAGACCAAAATGTAAAGGCGTCGAAGTTTGACTCACAAATTGATTTAGTCGATTTGTTACAGACTGTATCGGAACTGACCTGGGAACAGGAGAGCGAAGACGTCTCAGTCATACGTGAAGGATGGAATGAATATCATGGACACTTCTATTTGTTTGTGTTTAATATAAACCAGCAAATTGGTGTTGATCCTGAGGGCTTTCCTGCTAAACACATTGCCGTCTACTATTCGGAGAAAGTACCAGGCGAGAAATGGCAAATCATCTCAGCCTACCCATTTAACTGGGCGTTCTATTCACAATTCCTAAGTAGGAAGAACAGATCCCACTAATTGTCTTATGACAAAAACGGTTCCTTGAGGAACCACCAAATCAATAAAAGTCATGACCAATATTCAGAAAGACTTCTTTATTTTGTAGTCAACTTTCGTCGGGAACGGGCTTAGCGGAACGCGTTAAGTCTTAGTACTGACGCCAGGTAACTTTAGTTTAAGCTTACAGGTTCAAATCTTTTCTTTCTTTCAGGTCTTCTTTTTTTTTTTTTTCTAAGACCTAGGAGCAACATTATTTTAGCTGACTCAGTGAGTTTTCATGCAAATTTGAAGCAAACATGAATTAGCATACAAAACCACTGACTGGAACTTATAAACTAGACACACATTCTGGGAACTTTTAGAAGGTTCGCGCTTTAAAGATGTCCAGAACTAAAGAACTCGGAGAAGCTTGGTTTGGCTGTCAAGCAGAATTAAAACATCTCAAGGCTATTTTAAAACTCAAAGAAACTCATATTCTTACCCTCAAAGAGCATATTCAAAGCCTGAAAAGAAAAGAAATGAGGAGACAACAAAGAGAGCAAAAGAGCGTCGCTGAGAAGAAAGAGGTCAAAAACCCTGAGAAAACTTTAATCTATGATCAGTCCGTTGGTGACCTAAATCTCTTATGCGCTAAATGTCAACGCTATCTGAAAACACTGTAATAAAACACTTCTCACTATATACGGCTCAGTGGTGTAATGGTAACACATCTGACACAACATCAGAAGATTTCAGGTTCGATCCCTGATTGAGTCGTTTTTTCTTGCGACACTTGGAGTTCACCTTTACATAGTTCCGAACACTCTCCGAGCGCTCTCCGCCATCTTGAATTTTTGATGAGTCTTAAACAATAGCCTGTCAATCAAATCTGAGAACAATAGCCCAAAACAATAGCGCGGCGGCGGCATCCTTTGAGTCCCCCAGTGACCACTATCACTACTATCTCCTCATGTAAATACTTTTGCTTTGCTGGATTCAACCTGTAGGGATGCTGTTTCACTCGTGTAGCATCGCCAACATCAACGTCATGATAGATTTTGTCTGTCCTGGTAGGGACATCTGGAAATAAATGCTCAAACTCTTGTAACAGATGCTCCAGATCCTGGCGCTGTGATGGTAGAAGGTGGGATAATTTGGAGTCCAGATCCTGGAGAATGTCAGAGTTCATTAGCTTGGCTGTGCCAGGCAGATTGAAATTCTCACTACAGCTACTTACAACCTCATCAGGATCAGATGTAACTACATTAACAGGATGAACTGTTACAGTGCTAACAATGTTCTGTTCATCAATAAAGGTTCTGACACTACTGGGAATGCACCTCTTAAATTCCCTAACTAAAATAAGCTCCCTTAGCCTATCGTAATTATTAATTTCTTGAGAAGAGCACCAACGATCAAAGAGTTGTTCTTTGGTCCTAGCGAATTCAACATATGTCTCACTGCTTCCTTTCTCTTGATTGCGAAATTTCTGACGATATGCCTCCGGTACTAACTCATATCCCTTGAGGATAAGTTGCTTGACAGAATCATAATCCAAAGCTTGTTCTACTGATAGCTGAGTATAAATTTTTCGTGCTTTACCTACAAGTACACTCCGTAATAACATGGGCCAGTGTTTCTTAGGCCATTCAAGATTCTGAGCAACCTTTTCAAAATGTAGAAAATACTTGTCAACGTCTGCCTCATGAAAAGGTGGGACTAATTTAATGTACTTAGATACATCAAATTTAACACTAGAACTAGGTATAGGATGACTACATCCCAATTTCTCTTTCATTTCCAACTTCTTCATTTCTAATTCATGGTCTAACCTCTGCTTTTCGATTTGTACTTCCCTTTCTTTCTCCCTCTCTCGTAGTTCTCGTTCCTTGAACTCTAGTTCCCGTAACTCCCGTTCCTTTTGGGCATCAAATTTCCTAAGTTCCAACTCAAGTTCTAATTTTCTAATTTCTATATCTGAGGTATCAGACGAAGCAAGCGATTCCAATACAGACCCCTCAAATAACTTTAAACTAACCAAATGTTTCATGACAATGTGTTGTATTACATCTTTTCACATCGCTTTCCTGACATCTAACTTTAAATGTTTCCCAAGGGAAAGGAGATCATCCTTTTTCAAATTCTCAAATGTTGTTTGACAAGGCACAAGCATAAACTGTCTCGGATTAAAAGGTTGCGTCATCCTAAATGTCGCTGGATCGACACGACAACTCAAAACCGCGACCGACAAACACACGTGCAAGGAAACGCACAACGAATAAAGCTGCATAAAATGGTCGCTCCCAGACAGGTCCCCAATTGTTACGAACGTGTAACAAGATTTGTAACGAGTGGGACCAGCGACATTCAAATAACAGCAACATGTTTATTATAAACGAATATAATCTACATACACGATCGAGTAAACACAACTAGCTCTAAGATACGAGTAACTACAGAGTTCAAAGCTTACTGTATCCGCTGGCACAGCCTCCAGTTCAGTTCCTAACATCAACAGATGTAATTGTCCGAAGACAATCCATAAATGAGGAAAAATCATGACCCAAAGTGGGCAAGCTAAGCATTGCCCCAAAAACTCCTGTCACCTGCAACAAACTCGTGGGCTCCTCTCATATGCCCAAATAGGGTCAAAGCAGACAGTGTGCCATATTTGGCAAAACTTACAGATACATGTACATGTAACAATGAAGATTAATCAACATGCCCAGAGCATACTCTGAAGACTTGCGTTTACCGGCCGTATATCTGCATTTCTTCCTTGGTTATGATAATGAAGAAACGGCAGGTTTACTTGCAATGTCGGTACAGACAGTCGAAAGGTATTTGAGAAAGGAGGTATGCCGGGGTGAAGTTATTGTAAAGAAACCTGGAAGACCTGTTGGCCTTGTGGGAATGCATCCACGTGAGGAGCTGGCAATGATGGAGGCAATGCTAGAACACCTGGAAAGAAGATTAGCAGAAATTGTGAGAGAAATGCTACCAGTATTTGAAAAAATATGCAATCAAAAGTTAAACTAACTCAATCAGAACACTGTCCTCTGTTAAGTGGAATCTGATCAGACTGACCGACCCTAGACCCAAAAAGAAAACTAAAATGCTCAAAGTCTCAAACAGTTCATCAGTTCAACCTTTCAAAGTCTCAAACAGTTCAACATTTCATGTCAAAATCCTTGAATCTCACTGGTGGACGAATGCTGCGGGTCCTTGTCTTGATACCAGGTACTAAAGCCTTTGTCTCTTCAGGAATGTCGCCACTTGTGGAGGTTTGGCAGGACTGCTGGTAGGCTTAACTTGCGGCACCGGATCTCTGTGTGCAACATTGTCAGGGTTGGCGTCTGTATTTGACGTTTCCCTTTGCAGGCTTTAGGAACTGCCTGTTTCTTCTTAGTGACGTTCCACCCGACTGAACTACGTATGACCTGTCTGAAAGCTTCTCAGTGCAGATTCCTTGCTCCCATGTTTGATTCTTACGAAGGGGTGCGACTCTCACTTCCTGCCCAGTTTCTAGCTCTGGCAACAGTCTGACATGTTTGTCATGGTAGAATTTGGCCTTTTGTCTTTTCAGCTGAAGACTGTCAACAGAACTGTGATTTACAGTAGGGCGCAGCAGACTTGCAGCGGTCGGCAACAAGGTACGGGTTCGCCGATTTTCTCATGACCAGCAAGGTACTGACTAAATCTTTTGCAGGAGAAGACAATAGCCAAACACTCTTTCTCAATTTGGGCGTACTGTCTCTCAGTCTGTAATAAAGATCGTGAAGCAAAAGCAACGGTTGGCCCTTTTGCAGAAGGGCTGCTCCTAACCCATGTCTGCTGGCATCACACTGCATCACCACTGGTTCCTGTACATCATAATACTTAAGCACAGGATGCTTGACTACTAGCTCACGTACCTCCTTGATTGCCGTCTCATGCTGCTGTGACCTGGTGAACTTTGCTTCCTTTGTGGTCATTTCGCTTAGTGGCTGCACAACTTCTGACAGCTTTGGAAGAAACTTAGATAAATAATTTACAAATCCCAGCAGCCCCAGCAGCTCCTTCTTAGATGTGGGTCTTGGCATTTGCTGAACAGCCTTGATTTTTTCCAGATCGGGCTTTAGACCATCTTTTGTATTTAGATGACCCATGAATTTGACTTCAATGTTACGAAGATTTAACTTGCTGCTGTTTAAGCATAGGATCGCTTTGCGAGCCTGCTCAAGTAGGCGGGCCAAGTTCTCATCATTTCTATTGGCTTCAACTTCATTTTCTCCATAGCCCATCACCAATATATCGTCCCTTATCACTGCTACCCTAGGAAGACCTTGCAGCTTCTCATGGAGTTTACCTTCAAACTCTTCTGGAGCTAGATTAATTCCAAAAGGTAACGTTAGGTACTTGTAGCGGCCAAACGGTGTCCAGAATGTGGTGTTCAGAATGCTCTGCTCATCTAATCCAACTTGATAAAATCCGTCTTCAACATCCAAAGTGGTGAATACCTTTGCTTTACTGAGCTTGGGTCGTAATTCGTCTAGAGTTGGCATTTGATACTTGGGGCGAATGACTGCTTTATTCAGATCTTGGGGATCAAGACAAATTCTTATCTTGCTTGGTGTGGTGACCATTACCATGCTGCTAATCCATTCTGTTGGTATGGTGACCTTTTCCACAATTCCTTTGCTTTCTAAGTCCTCCAGTTTTTCTTTAACTTTATCTCTGATGGCTATTGGGACTCGGCGTGGAGAGTGCTGTGTGGGCTTTACCAGAGGATCTTTGACAATGGTCGTGTTCCCAATATGTCCTAATCCTTCAAAAACATCCCTGTAGTTGGCTATAATTTGCTCTTCAGTGAGGATTTTGCTTTCCAGTGAGTGGACCTCTTCATAAGGTTCTATCTCCACCTTAAGAAGACCCAACTGCGCACACGTCTCAGCTGATAGAAGGGGCTTATTAGGGCTCTCTACTACTTGGAATTGCAGGTCGTACTGTTTTCCTCTTCTTACTACAGTGAGGGTGGTTACACCTACTGGTTGCATGAAGGTACCATCAAATAATTTGAGCTTACATTTGGTCACGTTTAGAGGGGGATTACCATCTTGCAACAGCTGGACTAGATCCGTGTAGCTGATCACATTGCAGGTGGAACCAGTGTCTAACTAACTAACGGTACTTTCTCATCATCATCTACCAAAAATGTAATGCTGGATGTCAGTTGCTTTCCTTGCCCTTTAATGGCAGAAATTTCTTCTACCTTCAGTATGGATTCCTCTGAATCATAATCATCAACTTTAGCTTCTTCTGCAAAATGGACGGTTCCACGGCTATCTTTTCTTGACAAACACACTTTGCTGAAGTGATTCATCTTCTTACAAATTCTACATTGCTGGCCATAAGCTGGGCAATCGGTGGGCTTTGAATGCCATTTGGCCTGACCACAAAACTTGCATTTCCACGTTTTCTTTGAACCTCTAGTGGTCTTGTCTGAATTTGAAGGTCTTGGTTTTACTTTTGTCTTGGACTAGATGAAGCTCTTCATTCGACTGCTTGCTTTCGTGCTGAAGCGACTTGATCTGCTTGTTTGTAATCTCACTCGATTTGCACATGTTGAGAGCCTTATCCAAGGATAAATCTTTCTCCCGGAGCAATCTAGAGGGGGGCATTGGGGTATATTAGAAACCGCAAAACTGAAGGAAAAAATCATCCAAAACCGCAAAATCGCAAAAAAATTCGGCCAAAACCGAAAACCGCATACAAAACCGTCAAAAACCGATACAATGCTGACAAGTGGGGCATACAGAGCAAACTAAACTAACACTAATTTCACCAAAGTATTTGTGAATGTCATGGACTTTGTATGAAGCCTTCGTATCTTTTTGTCTCTGTTAAATCATAGGCTTTGTTTCTGCCGCTCTCTCGAGCCCAGACTTTGCGGCTCAATTTCCGAAAAGCCGCTAGTTATAGGAGAATTTGCACACAAGTTCTCTTTAGAATTGCAATTTTGCAGTCGCAAGAAGCTATAGCGCTGGAAACTTCAATCGAAAATCTCTAATCGAACATTTCCATTTGATAACTAACACCTGAAAGTTTGGAGACTCGATTGTCTAACGTGCAACGTGTTTGATTACCCTGTGAACAGAGTCTCTGATCTTAACCTCTCTTCGATCTTCTATGCTTAGATATTGCGTATTCTCAATGTATTAGGACTATTAGGGACATTAAGTCTTCGTAAACGAGCTTTATGTATGGGATAAACTATAGTGATTAAGCCATTGTAATGTAAATACAGTGAAACCTGTATCAAGCGGACACCCTTGGGGAATGCTGTAGTGTCTGCTTAATACAGGGTGTCCGCCTAATACAGGTTTCAATAGATAACGTCATATGAGATGTCAAATGCTATTCAAAGGAACAGTGGAAATGTTAAGAATACTCCCAGAGACTTTGACGATATACGTTTGCATTAATTTCTTTAGCAAAGTGGACCGATTGGTCATAGTACCATAAACATAGATTGCAACTCAAATTTGAAGAAATCAGATGAGTGAAACAAGCTCTATACAAACAAAACGAAATAGAAAAAAAATACTGTACTGTGGAACTAATCTAATAAGTTCGTCAAGTAACGTTTTTTAATGTAAAGATCGAAAAAGTTGTGGGTGGCAATTCGAGGTAATCTTTCGCATTTCTGGTATCTGGCATGTTGGGTAGTGGAATTTGATTACAAGTGTCCGTTTAATACAGGTTGGTTACAATAGAAATGACTATTTCACGTACTTTTTAGGTGTCCGCGTCCGCTTAATAGAGGTGTCCGCTTAATAAAGGTTTCATTTAAAGTAAATAAGGGAAATAAATTGTGGGACTTCGTCTATTGTCCGCTTAATAGAGGGTGTCCGCTTAATACGGTGTCCGCTTAATACAGGTTTCACTGCATAATGACATTAATGACTGTCGATTGACTTACGAAACACTATTCTTAAGCTTGTGCAGGCTTCTCTCTTCCCTTTTCACTTTACATCTAAACTTTTTCTTTGGAAAATTCTCGCCGCCTTTTCCCTCCTCGTAAAAAAACGCAACACAATCCACGATTGCTTCTTCCGTTGCTGGCGCGGGAGGTACGTTGGAAGCCATAGCTCGCAAACTGACCAAATAGTCGCCCTGGTCTGCGAGGTCAAAGTCTCGCCGGGCGTCAGTGGAGACGCTTGATCCCCTACCATGACATTTATTTTGTCACGCATTCCTCTAAATAACTTTGGCGTTTCGCAGCAAGTGCTGCTCAAATCGAAGAGAAACCGGAACCCAAAATAGGACAAAATAGGAAACACCAAAAACCACATCGGGTACCAAAACCGAAAAACCGCTAGTATTTCTCACGAAAACCGAAAACCAGATGCTAAAAAACGAAAAATCCGCAAACCGCAATGACCACCAAAACCAAAAACCCGAAGTCTTTTGCAACAAAAACCGAAAAACTGATCTAAAAAATAGCCAAAACCGAAAATCCCAATGCCCCCCTCAATCTAGCTTTTGTGCCGGTATCTTGTATGCCAATGACAAGCCTATCACGAATCATCTCCTCGGTGAGTGTTCCAAACTGACAAGAGGATGCTAGTTTCCTCAACCTATTAACATAGCCGTCAACAGTTTCTTCAGGTGTTTGAATATAGGAATTGAAAACATATCTTTCGTACACTACCTTTCGTTTAGGAAGAAAATAATCTTCTAGCGCAGACAACGATGACGTGATCGTAATTTCTTCATCGCAAAGTTAACATTAAGAAAGATCTGGAGACAGGTTTTTCCCATGACTGAATGAAAGGTCACCATGAATCGCTTGACTCTTTTGATCCAATGCTGTTGCCACTTGGTAATCCTGCCATTGTTGCTTAAAAAATTCCCAGTTACTGGTGAGATCGCCTTTGCAAACCATAGCGCTTGGTACTGGAAAATTTGAAGGAACACTGATTATTTGAACTGGTGGTGGGCCGCTTCAGGAGATGCTTGCGTTGCTCTATGCTCAGACGTGGTCCAGTGAACTAAACGGCTTGAGATGCTCTCAGTCGCTTGAATTTGCTTGAAAATTGGTCCGCTATGCCCGGAACCACTTTCGCTGACTGTAAACTGGACTTCTCTTGTTGAGGGTATGTAGCTTGCGGTAAAATAAGCATAAACTTCTGACACCATGTCCGGTTTAACACAGCGCGGCAACGTAGCAGATGCCATGCTTTTAATGCCTCGTTCATGTAAGATGCATCCTAGTTTACATAAACTTATAAACTGCTAAATATGGTAAAAACAACCATATGCATAACACCTATCATCTGCACAAAAGGATTTATAGAAATTGGAATTCACTGTGGAACAACAAATGGAGATGTATTTCTACAATTTGTAAATGAGAGGCTTGTTCCGAATCTTCTGCCATTTGACGGTGTTAACCCGCGCTCGGTTGTTATAATGGGTATGATATTTTCTTGTGCGTTCAAAGTAGTAAGCGCGATCTAAGCACAGTTGAACCTCATTACAACGGCCACCTTGGGGACAGAAGAACGTGGCCGTTTTAAGGAGGTTGCCGCTGTTGCGAGGTTTAACTGTAGAGTCAATGTATGGATTTTTTGTCCTCCAGAACGAAAAAATTATGTAGCCATTGTACGGAGGTGGCCGTTAGCAGAGGTTCGACTTCATTAAGAGTACTAATTTTTTTTGTGGTTTTGGTTTACAGACAATGCTGCCATACATCATTCGCAACAAAGCAGAGCTGTAGACAAAAAATTACATTAGTAATGCTTGCAGTTCCGTCTTGCTCAGAAAACTTGATGTGTGACCTTTCAAATTCATGGATCTCACAACGCACGATTTTAAAAGGCAATTAATCACAGCAATACAGCGACAACGAAAATCGTTTTCCTTAATTTTAATTAGATGCACTCTTTTCTTGAATATTGGAGTAACACGTTAGAGAATTATACCTTTTCCTCAGCACCTGAAATTGTCGAGCTTGATGTTGCCGTTGAAGTTGCGGAGCAGCTCGCTTTATTCCTCCCCATGAAAAGGCATAAAATACTATTTTCCGTCCCAGTACGATGACAAACAAAAGTGTTCAAACGCACGTACGTACATTTAAAATCGGCAAGTTTACAAGTGTGAAATCAAATATTAGAGAGCAATCATTTTTCTTTCTTATCACAGTTCCTCTTTCTTTATCTACAATTAAATGTCATGAAATTTTAGCGTTGATGTTATTATATTTTCTGAGCTTACCAACATTCTTGCCCAGCATATTAGTTTAAAGTCTGCTATGCCTCCTCCATGCTTTTCTCGCAGACGTGCTAGTCTTATTTCGTAGAAGTCTTGATCGTCCTCCTCCATACTGTCTCCGCCGTCGATAGGGTGGCCTGCATTATAGACTTTGGAAAAAAAAACATTGTTTACAATAAACACAAGGTTAGCAACTTTGTTACTGGTGCATTTTTGAAATGTCAAACTCCAAACAAGCAAGTTAGTTATTAAATCATACTTGAAGTTTTCCTCCTTTTTGCTTGACCTTCCCTTATTTCTTTCTTGTCTTGTTTGGGTTTCACGACACTGTGTGTATCCACCCATAGGGTGATCCACCCATTTTTAATACTTTTGTAGGCGTCTTCTAGTTGTTTGTCTGTTTTTATGTCGCATTTTCTGCATCCTTCACTCGTAGTCGAGAGTTAAAGAAGACCAAGTAGAAGCGGGACTTAACTCTTCAGACTAAGTTGCAAGCAAATATTTCTTAAATTCGTTGATTGATACAAACTTCGCCAAGTCACGTATGGTATACCGTTCAAATTGGCCCTTGTTGGCCAATTTGAACACCTTCATAAAAGCTTGGATAGTTTCCATAGTTCACCACGTGCAACACGGCCCGCACAAGAGAACAAGATATGCAAATGTAATAGACTATTTTCGATATATTAAACTTCTTACTTAGCTCCAAGGGGGTGAGGTAAGAAAACAAAAGAAATGTATTATTCATTAATGAGCCTCGAGGTGACTTCTTTTGTCTTACTCCCTAGGCCTCGCAGCCAAGTATGAATTTTATTATATGGGAATTGGTCTATTCATTATATACTTATACCCATAAAGCCCTTGGGTCTCATAGTTTATGGTTTATCCTTTCAAATGACAACCTTTTTTTAATCAGGTACCGGTCATTATTTATCGCCTGGGGGGGGGGGTCGGAGTATTTAGGGGGGGATCACATGGTTTTTTGAAGACCCTTAGGGGGGATCAGCCGTAATTGACAAGCATAATGGGGGGGATCAGACGAAAAAAAAAAGGAATTTTAGGTCGCGCCGGGACCCCGGGTGAGTGCATTTGTAAATACTTTGGTAGGATTTGCCGCTAGGACTCTAAACCCCCAACCATATATTCAAGACCACGTTCAGTTGTATTTTGTATTATATAAACTTTATTCTAGCCCAGACACAAAACCCAAACCCTTTTACAGACCCTCCATTTTGCAAAAAAAGTATCACTATCGTAGTCTAACATACACGTTGTTAATCAGGCACGATCTATTGAAATTAGAAAGGTAATCAAGATTTTGAGAATGGAATACTTACAATTGCTCAAAATTGTTTCATGACGTTTCAGTTTGTTTTATAGAGAATCGTAATCTAAAATCAGAAACGTTCATTATTTTAATACGCGGCCGAATGAAAACAACAAATAAAAGTATTTATTTTGGTGAGGCTGTATCTTGTTCCGCTTCCGTGTCAGAATCTTCGGCAGCCCTCTCCACTGGCTCTTGCACAGTCTCCACGTCAGATTCATCGGAATCCTCGCCCGAACTTGACCCTCTTTCAGCACCATTACTGCTATTCTCTTTGTTCATTCTGGCCACTACCACTTTCAAATTGCGTGCCAGCTCTGTTTCAAACACGCCTCTTTCCAAAAGCCATAGCAGAGGATCCAGGTGGAGACGCTTGACAAATCTCGCAGTGAATCCTGCATTAATACTTGAGACACATTTGTAAGTATTCTTTTCGAGTGAATCGAAAACCTCTTTAGCTACCTCTTTTGAGGTAAGTTTTTCTAGGAGAATTGCTGCTCGCTGACGTAACCTTTTCTCCTTGATTTTTTTCACTTTTCTCTTGTTTTCTTTTTTTCTTCGGGATAGACCGTTGTTCCCCATGGGAGATGGGAACTTTCTCTTCAAGCTCATGAGGGTGGTCGTGAGCGCATTGGAGGCTTTCTGCAGCTCTTGGTGTAAGGCCTTCACTCGCTCTTGAGCTTCCTGGAAATATTTGAGTTCATCACTTGCAAACGGCCTTAAGGTATGCTCTTCTGTATAAAGGTTCTTTTGTCTGTTGTCGATAAATGAGAGCAAATCGGATGCTGAATTAAAGGCCTCATTGACAGTGGTCAAGGAGGACTCACACTTCGCGACATCACCACTGCCCTTACATCCATCCACGCCTGACATGAACTTCGTGATGTTTTGGCACACTCCCCAATTCTCGTTTCTAAGCAAGTTGTTTTCTTTATCGGAAAGGGCTTTTATCTTTGTGTTTAACTGCCAACGCATTTGCTGTTGCTCGAGGAGATACTGTTTGAAACCGGCTTGTTTACTCACGAATGAAGATTCATAAATCTGCGGTACAACACTATTGTAGAATTTCAGCCTTTCTGTGTTTGGGTTGGGAAGGAGATATTTTTCCCACGGCTTCTTTTCTGGTGCTGAGTCGTTCCTCAGGACTTGTAGCTGCCCGGAGCGTCCAAATGACAAAATCGCCTGCTTGCTCTTCTTGGGGGCACTGGCGGACGTAACACCTACCGATCACATTATAAATGTTTGTTAAGGATTGCGTTACAAATTATGCACCACGTTGCCTTACGTTTTTTGTTCATGGCTGGTTTGAAGCACAAGCCAATCATTTTATAGAGGCCTTCAAAATAATCATCTAAGAAACGATAACTCAATACCTTCACTGCTTGTTCCTCTTTGCTTTGATTCGCCTTGTATCTGAGCGAAGAAACGCCTCAGACGGCGAGTTTGTATCTTCGCTAGTCCAATGTCTCGCTCAAGAGTTTCGTCATCAACGTCCAGGAAATGCTCGACCTTTGCAACACCAATTTGTTTAAAATTGTCTGTGTAATTGCTCAAGTCAGCTTTTGTTAAAAGATAGTCAATTTCTTTATCCATTGAAAAAATAATGAAAGCAAATCAGCGCAATTAAACGAGCCCACGTTTCGGCTAAAGGTAAGTTTTATATGTTAATATGTAAAAAATAAAGTTCAAGGTAATATGTCACAACGATGTTAGTTAATAGTACGTCACAACAACAAAGCATTATTTGATAAGCGCACTGAGAAGATTTCCCGACAGTTGGACTTCAGACATTGTAATTGAGCAAGAATGGAAGATATGACAGAAAAGCTTAGCAATATGGACGATAATGGTGATCAGCTTGGAAAGCATTTGGATTTAAGTGATGGAAGTACCCATAAACGATGCCATAATGAAAAGCGAAGCGAGCGAAGGGCGAGAACTGAGCGGCTTGTATCAGATATCGACAATGACCAGGTAAATAAATGATGGCTTTGCAGTCTTCGTAAAAATGTAAAAGCTAGTAAATGTTGTCTGACGTTTCGATGTTACTAAAATCATCATGAAGGAAAACGCGGCAATTTCTTCGTGATACTGGTCCATTATTTTACGCTCAAACTGGTGAGAAATAAAACAATAAAATATGCATGCAATAGTACAAGTAATCATTAACATTGAAACATCGAAACGACGCGGACATTAATTCTTTGTATTTAAAGACTGCAAATCCTGGTATTTGTGTTCACTATAATTTAGATAGGGTTATTCCCGGCATCTGAAAGACAACCCTATAATTTGCAGATGAGAGGTAAATAACAGTGTTAAATATTTAACTATGCTTACAATTAATACAATTAAATTAAAACGGAAATGTAGAACGTGACGCAAGCGAAGCGAGCGGAAGAAAAAAAATTGTGGGCGCTCCCTCGTGCGTGCGTCAAATGCAGACTATAAACCAGCAGACTTACTAGAAATTGACGCGATTTAAATTATCGCAAAGTGAAGGAAAAATACTTTCTAATAAAATAAATAATGCGAAAGGTGTGTTTTTTAATTTCAAACTGATGAAGAAAATTGACGCGGCGTTATAAAGAAACGGAACTTGTAGAGAAAACAGTTGCCAAAATCCAAACTCAAACGAATCTCGCTACTTTAATTTGAGCGTTCTTTTAAGCGACAACGAACCGGTGGATCTCTACCCTGATAAAACAATACAATGCTAAAAGAATCCAAATTAATTATGGAGAACTTACCGCCAGCACCCTATAACCTGGGCCCAGTTATTCAAAGGGTGGATAACGCTATCCACCGGATAAATCACTATCCAGTAGCCTGCGTCACAAACTGAATACACCGGTCAATACCGGGATTTCGTTTCAGGATAAATTGCGGGAAAAGTAAAAAGAAAATGTGCAAATTGGGGTACAAAAGAGGGGAGAATTTAGCGAGACCGCACCGACGTTTATCGTGGCTCAAGGTTTCGTCGCTCGCTATTAGGTGTCGATCGAGTCACGCGCAGTCTAGTCTGCAGTTGTTGCACACCTATACTTTCCTGATATTTTCCAAAGAAATATGAAAGAAAATTGTATCTGGGTGAATCGTTAAGATACATTCCTCAAGGCCATAGATCTAGTAAAACTGTGAGTTTCTCGATCTAAGACGAAGTCACCTTTTAACTACTTCAGGGAAAAAAGATAATGGAGATTGTAGTATCGCAACAAAGCTGCACCCTAGAGCAAAATAGGCATGTTATAGAAGAAGAATTATCGAGAGCAATTTCAGAGGAAAAGAAGCACAAGTTTCAAGGTCTGCTCTATGTCTTCGATCAACTATTTCTTCCGGTGCAAGATGCCAATGCTAAGACAAGAATTAGGTCTTCAATCCCCTTTCAAGAAGCATTAGAGTACTTTCTTGCGTTTCAACCTCATCACTCTGGGGCACCGTCAAAATATCAGAGAGTTGCCTTTCGCGAAGCTTTACTTCATGAAAAACATGGTCTCAGGATCAATATCATTCGTATAACTGAGGGTTTTGAGTATGTCGCGCTCCGTCCTGACGAAGTCGATTTAGAGTCATTCCTTTTGGATATTTTTAGTGCTTGTAGTACTAAAAGTGGACATAGTGCTCTTGTTCTCGATAAGGAAACCCTGCAAGGTATCGTTACTACTATGGACTCAGAATGGGATAAAATTTGTCTTAGAGTTATATTGCGATCCATATTCTCTAGAGAAGAAATGACAGCCCTAGGCTTCGATCCTGACAATCTTCCGTCTATGATGGAGAGAGTTAAATTCGTTGTTGAAGAGGTAAAAAATGCTAATGAGGCAGCAGCCGACCTCGTTAGGTTGCGCTTAAATTCCAAGAAGGAAAAGCTGGAAAAGGAGACGAAAGAGAAGGAACACCTTATTCAAAAGAAAACAAATATTTGGTCATCCAAAACGTTAGAAGAAATCCAAAGCGAAGTACAAAAACTCAAGGAAAAAGTTGAAGACACGGAGGGGCTTCTTCACAGCCAGCCCACCGAAAGCAATTATCAGAGAAAACGCCAAATGTTCAAGCGCCAAGCTTCAAGCCTTATCGAATCTAATCGACTGAAGAGGCGAAAGTTGTCAAACCAAGGTCCGAAGCCAAAGCTAGATGAGGAAGATGAAGACTTCATTGCAAAGGCAATTGAGGATAAATCATCCTATCATGGTAGACGGCATGATACGGTCCTCTATACCGGCCAGAGGGTGAAGAGGAAAAACCTTCTTTCAATTGCCAACTACCGACTAGCTCAACGTGGGAAGAAATTAATTCAATCCGCTACAACAGTATACAACAGGGCGAGACTGAGAAACAAAAGAAGTCTCCAAGCGAAGCGCCATTATGGCAAAGGGCTATTCTGTTGGAAAAAGCCACCAAAAGGCAAAGAAAACACAAACGAAAACACTCACTACCAACGAGCACACGTAAAAAACATAAAAAGACGATTCTGGGGTGCGAGAAATTCCAGCGCGAGAAAGTTTTGTTTCATGAGAAGCACCGATGACAAGGCTTACCTTAGACCAGGTACATCTGAAGGTTTTGACAAAGCCAGAAATCTTAGATCTTAACATTATCAGATAACACTAAAGCAAGGAAGTTGCCAAAGTACGACTGGCCTGAGAAAATGGTATATGTGACCCCGGGTTCTCACCATGTTTTTACGAAGTCAAGTGTAATGAATGAAACTGAAGAGAAGCTGATAACTGAGGACGATCGCCACCACGTATTTGTCCGGCCCAAAGCAATAGTGGGATCTTCAGGCACTGTATGGGCCAGCGAAACAGTTTGTTTGCGACATGAGGATCCATCAGCTTTTGAGGTTGACGAACCGACACCTGGCAGTCCACAGTACTCACTGGGATTTCGTAAATGCTGCGCGCGACTACACGATGACCTCTTTCTTTATTATGATATGACAGAGTCAGATGACCTAGACAAAATATCCGGAGAAACAGGAAGTAACTGTAAATTCTTCACTTACGAAAAAGAGAGAGCAGAGCACTTGAAATTAAGGATTGACAATTTGTTGCAGTTTTGCGAAGACACAGAAATGTCAGAGCACAATAGGGCTCTGTTTGCTAGTCAGATAATACCAGTCACGAAACGCATTTTAGATGCCATTGATGATCTGTTTAAAGAGGAAGTCGATTCAATGGAAAAAGATGCGAGAAAGGACAGGATTTTAAGGGTAACCAGTTCATGTAAACATGGTCTAGAAGTTCTCGGAGATCTCTGCCTTCCACCTGTAAAGCCACGATGGGCTGACCTTACAGATGCTGGTCCGGCCGTAGGAGTTTCCAACTACGAAGTTAGATTTCGAGACGCCGAGTTAGCAAGGGTTCACAATTCCGATTTAGAGTGCGATGTCATCGTTCGAGGGGCGACAGCAGGCAAGGTGAAGCCGAAAGGACAAACTCGGCAATTTCTGATGCTCTTGTGGATGGCGCAACTCTAGAGTGGGAAAAATATAGGAGGTTTGAGGATCTTTCAGAAGAGGAAATCAAACAACTGTCTCTCCAGTCATACGAAGAGTACGAAAAGAAACGGATGGAGAAAAATGCCTGGTATGTCTGTAGTCAGGTAGCCGAGAGAATTGATGATGCCCCTGTCCTTAAAGATTACATCAAGAGCAAAGTAAGCGAGTCCCCTGATGAATTATTCTTTTTCAATTCTGTTTACCTCGACAACTATCGGGGTGCATCAGAACGAAACAAAGAGCAAGCGCCCGGTGGAGCATACTTCCGAAAGATCGAATCGTTTATGGAAGACCACTATATTCGTGGAGAACTTTTTATGGAATTCTGTCTTGATGCCTGTAAAGAGTCAAGAGAAGAAAGTTCCAATCTCCGTTCCTGGTGTTCTAACAATAGATGGGTCGGTCCAGAAACGGAAAGAATTCCGCAACCTGTACCAGACTCAAACAATCCTGGACATTTCATGGATATCTATCAGACGGAATCGACGGGCAGGACACCAGATGATTACCTTCCAAGAAAATGTATTAAATATCTGTACGAGGAACATTCTGACAGTATCAGAAACGATCAGGATACCATGAAGAGCTTCTGCTCAAAATATAATGTGGAAGAGAAGCACGTCATTGCATAAGTTAATCATTTGAAGGATATTGAGATCCGAAAGGACATGAGAACAAGAGTAGCTGAGGAGCGAAGAAGGCAAGAGGCCGAACGAACGTACAAGGACTTTCAATGGGATAACCTCATCGAGGGTGGCAAAGTTGAAAAGTTGCGGGTAAGAGAACTAGACCTGTATCTCAACAAGCATGGTTTGACGACTGTGGGTCGGAAACTTGACAAAGTTAAGGCCATTCGATGTCACTATTACCGACAGAATAAAGAGACTGTGATAACAGAAGAACTGTCGAGTGATGAAGATGACGTGGAATCCGAGGATGAAGAATCCGAAAGTGAAGAGGCAGAGAGCGACGATGACTATGTTTTCGTGGATTTGGATGAACAGCCAGAGACTGGCACTTCCGCGACAATTCAGTTCGTATCTGACGAGCAAATATCTACCGTTGTTGTTCAAGGTCCATGAGATGTAAGTACCACTATTAAAGATATCACTTGCATATTCAAAAAGTTATTTGGCGGTGGCTGGGAGAAAGGGGAGGGGGAGATCATGAAACTTTCCACTACCAATAAGGGGGGATCTTTAAAAAACTAGATACTTTACGGGGGGATCAGGTAAATGCTCCGATGTGACAACAAAAATACTCCGATCCCCCCCCCAGGCGATAAATAATGACCGGTCCCTAATGTACATATTTTATTGCTATATTTATATACGTGTTTCTTTGTTCGTTTAGGAAATCCTTAATATAGGGTTGACCTCTGGCTTTCCTTTTTCTTACTAACTGCACTTGTTTGTAACAATGCTAGTACACAATGGCAAATTGATCTGCAAGATGCACTTTACTTTCAAACTTAAGTTCGTCCCTGACATAAACAGGAGAAAATTATTTTTTACACTGTTATTCAAAGATTCGTCAGTTAATGTAAGTTTAACAAATCAATGAGGTTTTTAGAATAAGATGTTTACTGATCACTGTCATGTAACGAAAACCAGTAGTTTAAACTATGGAACATAGGTACAGAACTTGTACATGTAGGCCCCAAGTGAGATAAACTCAACCTAAACAGCAGACAATTTTTCCATCAGGGCAGATGTTAACGTTAAATGTTGACACCAAGTTGTTCCTTACATGTATTTAAATGGATTTGTTTGAGTTGGCGCTTGATGTCTTCCGTAATACGGATGCTTTGAGGCCCGATCCTTTCAGAGGTGTCACTCTGGATGCAAGACTTCTTTAGATGGAAATATTTCTTCTAGGGCTAAACAGTGAACCTGAGGCACCAATTCTGATGTGCTGTAGGCTTTCAAGTTTTTAAGTTCAAATTGTGTACCACACCCCAACACAAATAATGGATTTGGATGTGTACGGATGCTGCGAATGAAAGTAGCTTGAGCACCACTTAATCAACATTTCCTAGTTTAGTCTTAAAATAAGGACAACAACAACTATATGTGGCTGAAAATGGGGAAGTGGGTAATAAAGTGCTCAATAAATATTTTAGCTCCATGAACCCCTGAATTCACTACTGGGAGCAACCCTGTGAAACCTATAGGAAGTTCATGTGAAACCCATGTGAAACTTTCATGGATGTGAAACACCCTGTGAAATAAACAGTGCTTCTTACACCAAATTTTGAGGTTGATTCTACCCAGTGTCAAAAGATGTGTGAAATCGAACATATTTTTTCAAACTGAAAAAGCCAGGTGAAACAATATGTGAAATATCCCTTGATTGTAAGAAACATCCTGTGAAATCAAAAGCACTCCTTTGAAATATAAAATCTACCATGTAAAAAAATATGTGAAATTTTGAGATGCTGTTATGGGCCTAAAAGCATGTGAAACACCCTGTGAAATAAAAATGTACATTGAGAATTCTCAGGTTGGTGCAGCCCTGTGAAAAAATGTGTGAAATCCTGAGATACTGTTCCCTTCTGAAAAAACCGTATCCTGTGACATGAATGTAAGTACAGCATGTGAAATATAATATATAGATTTAGCCAGGGCTAAAAAATAAATTGAAGTGATTAAGTGAAGCTCCTGTTAAAAAATTTAAATAAAAAACTAAACCTGTAATCCACAAATCAGTCAACTTAAGGGCACATTCATAAGACTTTTGAGGGAGAGGCTAAGTGAAACAGTCCATTGAACTGCATTATAATAACAATACTACCAATAATAAGCAGAAGAAGAAAAAGAAGAAGGTTTCAAATGAAAACTCCCCTAGTACGTCAGAACCAAGGATTGGCCCTGGTTCTAGGAGACTTGTAGGAAGCAACTGATAGCACTAAAAATGTTTATAATAATAATATAATAATAATAATAGTAATAATAATGATAACAACCTTTATTCTTTTTTAACTTCTTCCAGGGAATTTCATCACCTAAAAATTGCTTATGGGTGTTCTATGTGTTCAAAAAGCCCTCCAAAGTAAATCATTACATTAACTATTTGAGGGTTAAGGGATTCCTTAAATAAAAATGTCTCAACTAAAGTCTAAAAAGATTATAAGTTCGTTGTTTAGGAAAGGAGCAGCTACCTGGAAAGCTCTGTCTCCCATTGTTTTCTTGGTTTTCGCACTTGGTCTTTCCAACAAAAGACCATTGTCATTGCGCATTGTATTTGTATACCATTTATTCAAGATGCATAACTTGTTGTAGTCTTCATCGTCCTTTGCTGTTACAAGAGGTTTGGAGATTTCTTCAACAGGCACTATTTTTTCAGTGAATCTGGATGTGTTGACCCACCACAGACTGCTCTCCTTGTCTTGGGTTGTTACGGAAAAAACAAGCACACAAGCAGATTCTATCAGCTGATTTTCAACCTTGTGGCAAGAAAAGTGGAGAACCTTTCCAAAGTGTATACCATTGGTATTGTTAACGGCAACAATGGAGACAGTGTTCTTGTTTTCTCTTTGCCTGTTGTTACCCAAGTTAGGGATTTGCCAGTGACAGGATCATCTTTTATCCTGTGAAAGGACTTTTGAAACTGTGGTTTTGGTTCTGTTTCTGCCTTCTTGTTGCACGGTTTACCAGAGTTGTTAAGTGAAAGCTGTCCTGTCACTTTCATGTACTGGCACCAGTCAAAGATCTACACACAGAAGATAATCTAGTTACCTTTTCACTTATTTTTTGTATTATTATTTCTAAATTTGCCAATGGCAGGTGCATACCTGGAGCAAAAATGTATTCTCAAAAACAGTAATGTTGACGGCCCAGCAAGTTTAGTTGGTCCCCAAGGAGAGATTAAAAATAAAAGATGCAATAATTTTAATGGTTTAAGTTTGTCCCAGTGCTGTTGTTAGTACATGTACCTGGCAGCCAGTTATTATGGCTGGTGAAAGTTTGAAAAATTAAATTTAAGGCCTCATTTTCTTGAGTTAAGGACCACCTATTTCGCGGTTTTCATTAAGAATTCTAGTACCAGGAGAGAATATATGTAACATTACAGGAGAACACAGAGAATTCTCCTAATGAACACCCACCTGTTTTCTTTGTGTAACAGGTAAAAGCCTAATGACAGCCTTGTGGCCATTGCATATAGCATGTCATCTTTATTGGTAGTAATATCATAAAGCACTTACTCTATATGTCTCCATAACATTGGCCTCAGCATGGCATCTATTGGTTACTCTCCTGCATATCCAACTGTTGATTCTTTCATAGACAAACATCCACCAACTATGCACTGGCCCATGGGTAGCAATTCCTTTGGCAATGTGGTGTACCATATGCATTCTCATTGTCTTGAAGCAAAATGTAAATTTCAAATTGTAAACAAAATGTTTCGATATAGAAGATAAATTTCTAAAAACATGTTATTCCCTTTAATATTTTTTGAAAGTGCAACAAAAAAAAAGCTTAGTAGTTACATCACAAAGGAAAACCTTGATTTGAGTATGGGCTCTTTGATTATTTGTCTTTTAGGTATCAAAAAAAAGGAAGGACAATAAAATGGTGCTTATTGTATTGACATATACAATAATAAAACCTCTCTAATATTTGATTGGGTATCTCCACTTTGAAGGCGACAAATCATTTAAATTGAAAGCTAAGGTAGAATTTTTTTTGCAATTACCTGAACAGTTGTTGGAAAGTCCCTTTCAACCAATGATAACACCACATTTGCCTCATCTTCTAACCACAATACTTTTTGTCTATCTTGGACATCACCACAGTGCTAATAACAGGTCAAAAAATCTGAACAGGGTTAACTCGCTGCTTCTTTTCCAAAAGTGGCTGTAGGAAACAGAACTTCAATATGCCATCAGTCACTAGCTGCAAATAAAAAGGAGAAAATATTGCCATTTTTACACCGGGATGTTGTGTAGCAAAAAGCTGGCATTTAAATCTGATGCTGACTGATCATTATGAAGAAATAATGCACTGAAACACACCTTCCAATCATGGGACTTCATGTAGGAGTATTTAGCAAAACCTGGTCCAGGACTCCAACCATATCCTACAGGGATTTGGACATTACCAGCCCTTTTGACAGCTAGTTTAATATCATTACTGGTAAGACAGAATGGGACACTGGGAAGATTTTCTTTCTTCTTGCCTTCAAATTAGAAAAGAGATATTGAGAATTAAACAGCAAACAGGATTTAACTTGATCTGCTTCTCTTGCATTAGTTATGCCAGTAGCCTTTATCAATTAAATTAAACCTGACCTCTCATAAGATCTAGATATGATTACATTTTTTTGAAACTGACTTTAAATTACCTTAGAAACATGTAACTAATGATAAACACTGCAATGTGGCCACAGCTTGTTAAGGAAACTTTTACTATCAATAATCAATGTAAATCACTATTTAATGTTCTTTCTTCTTTACATACCACTTTGAATTTCATGAGGCTTAAGTGCGCATAAAAGGTATATTATTCCCAAAGAAAGCAAATACAAGAGTTGCAAGTAAACATGTCATTGTCTTCACCCACTTACCACCTGTTGCAGATTCCCCTGTAGATTTTTCTTGGTTTTCCTGTACCCAGCTTTATGAAAATCGGCCAAGAAGTTGTTCTGTTTTCCTAACCTTCTGACCGTC
This sequence comes from Porites cylindrica, assembly GCA_964035525.1. Taxonomy (NCBI): domain Eukaryota; kingdom Metazoa; phylum Cnidaria; class Anthozoa; order Scleractinia; family Poritidae; genus Porites; species Porites cylindrica. The sequence continues at coordinate 28,265,016 of OZ037778.1, read as the reverse complement.
TTAGTAGCCTGTAATCAGTTGCTGTGGCAAAGCCTGCTGCCTGGGTAGGATTCTTGGCATTTTCATATGCTAAACTATTTATCATAACTTCTTCCTGTATTAGCTTTTCAGGAGGTGGGCGATTCTCTGCTTTCCCTGATGGAAAACTTTTCTTTGCCTTTCTTAGTGGGTGGTTGGGAGGAAGAAAGCACCTGTTGTTCATGTACACAACTTTGTCTAGTGCAGCAACATGGGTCCCTGAAAAATAAGAATATTCCCACCTCTAGCACAACTGTGTACAGGTTGTATTTACAGCATTTGCTTTGTTTTTTCTTGTAGGTAATTTGTCATCTTGACAAATAATTGATTTTAATGGGTAGCAAGATGACAGCTTCCAGGAACAGAAAACAGAATTCAAGACGGAGAAAAGCTGTCTACAATAGGAGCAAACCTTTTCATGATGTACTGCAAATGTAGCAGGAAGATTGAATAAGATTTGACCAAAACAAAACAAAATTGACTTATAAAGCACCTACTTTGAGAAAAAATTCAAGACTTTTTCCAGGTCTGCAAAACTGCTAGGCAAATGTCAATACTTTTTCGAGAATTCAATACTTTACAAACCCTGAAATTTGTACATATAACTTTCAAAAACTGGGAGGCGTTACATGGGAGTATATCCTCATACACCCCCTAGCTATTTAACTGGAGAATATAGTTTGGATTTTTGACTTATTGAAACTTAAGGCAAGTGACACAAGATACGAGAAGGGTCTCGGGTCAATGACTTGACAAAGAAGGCTTCCCTACCTGACAGATGACATATAAGTCTAAGTTATATATGACGAAACAAATTGGTATGTGGTTTTAGTGACCCCGCAGATGGTCTACATAACCCCCTGCATGAAAGAATTAACTGGAATGCTGGTGACATAAGAAGTGAACATTGATATTATAGTTGACAAGGAAAGGACTTCATATCCAAGAACATTGTAAATTGAACTCTAATCTGCAATTCAAGTATTATACTGTTGGTGCAATATCTTGGAGTAGATAAGATTTAAGACAACTCACCTACAATCTCATACCACAAACAACCTTGTAAGGCTCCTGCACCAGTACAGCGAAAAACTTTGTTTAACCCTGGGTAGTCCAAAACATAACTGTGGAGCTGCACCTGGAAGGTAAAGTATTCTTATTTGTAGCCATCGTAGAATGAAGTTCCAGATAATGCCATCAACTCATCTACAACAATTTCCAAGTAGGGGTCTACTGACCTGGGTTCCTCCTTCCCATTGGCGGAAATGACACCCACTAACGTTAAGTTCTCAAAGCGATTTTGACAATATTTTGGCCAGTTCAGGACACTTAGCATGATTGGCCACATAGGATAACATATCTTGTTTGCACTGAATGGGTTTACTCCATCTGTGCTCAATTGCACTGAAAGCCCACGAGAATTACCTTGGAAGAGACCATTAGGAACATAGGCAGTTTTCCACAAGGGACAATCAAACACGTCAGTCATCAAGTCTCCTTGGTTAGGACGCAATGCATGCTCTTGCAAAATCTGTGACGTTTCTTTGCACTCAAACAGATGCCTGCATCTTCCTTTGTGATGATGATCACCAGAAACAGAGCTTTCGTCTGAAGACATCACTGTTGATTCTATGGCATCGTCACTTATATAACAGCCAGCCTCATCACGTTGTAGGTGTTGTACATCACGTAGGTCCCTGTTGCACTCTGATTAAGCTGCTAAAATTTCCTCTTCCTCCTTTCCAGAAGCATCGCTTCCTTCACATGGAACAGGAGAAAGGTGGTTCTAGAAATAGCTCGAAGAAGAATCTGAACAATGTCCTAAATAATCATCCCCTGATGACTTTTGTCCTTGATTATCAGTTTCCCGATCTTCTTCACGTGTTGCGGTTTTAGCTTGGACGTACAGTACATTGTCTCCATAAACGGACTTGTGCCAGCGCTTTTTTTTCACAGACCACAAATTTCTGTTAAGTGGCATCCTGTCTCTGTCCTCTTGGTTTCGTTTCTTCCTCGCCACAGACTAAGAGAACATGGCACAGCTTGGACTCTTCGAAACAACGAGTGTGATTAACAGTAGCCTGCGTGGCAGGCATTCGAAATTGAAGGGACAGGGAGTTTTAGGCGCTTGAGAAATGCTTGGGGCGCGTGAGGAGGGAAGGAAGGAAACCGCCCCAGCCCTCACATTTTTCTCATGCCTAAGACTCCCTTCCCCTTCCCTTTCAAATGCCTGCCACGCTGGCTAGATTAAAAGAAAACTGGTTGGTCAGAAAGAAACATAGGACCTTGGAACAAAGTAGTTAGTGCATCCAATAGAGTTGAAGAACAGCTTTCACGTGAGATTTCCATTGACAGCGTACAAGCTTCGGTTTTTTGATTATTCGCGCTTTTTTTAGTTTATTTTCGGAGGCACTCATTCGTGAACGCTTACAGTATCACTGTTTTTCATTGCCTATATAATTACATACACGACTTCTTTGTTCTCCAATTGACAATTATGTCGACTGCAGAGTTGTTGAGTACTCTTATCTCACAGTTAACTGCCGGCCAGAGGCCACAGCAGCTTGCAGAGGGAGCCGAACGGACACCAAGCAAGCAGTTGCAAACCTCAGCGCGGAACGTGATCAGAGATGAAAGAAAGGAAAAGGCCACTCCAGCACAACAAATGTTTGGAATAGGTATATATATTAGATGGTGTTCTTAGTCGTTATCAAACATTTGGGCGGGAAAATGTATACAACCTTCAACTGCGTGCATGCATCGAATTCAAGATTATTTGCTTTTTGTGCTAAACATGATAAGCCCAAAAGTCCTTTTTTTCCGTTTTTTTTTTTTTACATCATGCAAAGTGTTTAATTAGGAATACCAGTTTTATTTTAGAACTACAAACACATGGTTAAAGATGTGGATAGATCAGGGGGTTGCCTGGTCAGGCTGAAATTAATGGGCTATTTAGGAATGATTGTTTCACTGATGATTTCCCAGATTAAGAATACTTGATTACATACAGAAAAGTCAGAAGTCTTATTTGAAGTGTAGTATCGTCAAGACTTTTTCTGGAAAACAATATTTGATGTGTATTGAATTTCATTAACTACACAAACCCATATGAAAGCTATTTGTACTATTCATTTGGTGTCTTTTTATTTTCAGTAAAATAACTTTTGACATGATAATATTGCATACTAGCTGAAGAAGTATGGGATGGTACGGCAGACACGCCCAGCAATTGAAGAGGCAGAAGTGATTAATGTGTAGGCACAAGTGATGATGTGCAAGAGAGAGTCAACAATGGGAATAATGATGGCAGTTTCCAATTCAAACAAGGGTATGTATTATGCAAATAGAAAGCTACTCAATTGTGTAAACATCCAAGGACACAGTTGCATGGATAGGCAGTTTTGGCATATCTTTGTCAGTTATTCATTATGCAGATCATGAAATCTGTAGTCCTAGCTAGCAGTCCAGCCTGATGTTGGTTGGAAGTCTTCCAAAGAAGAAGTAATAGACAGCTGAGATATCCTTTAAACCACCAGCTGAATCTGCAAATTGATCTGTTTTTATTATCATGTACATTGTGTTCTGAGAGATGTTCCTTGCATCTTGAGGTGACAATTGTACTTTAAGCACATTTCAGATGAAATCTTCAGAAGCTGGATTTAATTGGTTAATCCAGCATTCCTATTAAGATCACACTGATGGAAGGCAACAACAGGGTTGCAAGGGCTGGATTTTTAAAAAGGTCAACTGCAGATGGTATGTTTCTGAATTACAGAAATTTTGCACCTAGATACATAGATGTTGAAGTTAATTTTTATCTTAGGTAATTTTTGTTTTAAATCTTCTTTTGTTTTCAGGCATGGTAATGTACTGTATGCTAATGAAGTTGAAACAAAACAAAAATAATAATAATAAATTACTGGCGATAAAAAATTAACTACAACGTCGACATTGCAGACTTTGAAATCACTTTGCATGCATGGCAGTCATCAAATGGATGGATTAGCAACTTAATGTTCACCAATATATATTTAGCTTACTTGAGGATTCTCAAGTATACTACTTGATGCTCTCCTGCTTCAATTAAACCCTGAAATTCGGTTTCAGCCCATGGTTTTGGTTTCTCTGCCACCTAGCATCGTAGTAAATTTAAAAAAAGCACACACAAAGATGTTTTGTTCAATGGGTTCAAAAGGATACCTTTAATTTGCCTGCTGTAATTGGTGGTTTCTTTTCATTATTTTTAGTCTTTTCATATATGTTGTTTTTTCACATTATAATGATTCCTAGCAGTAAAATACCTTCTTAGTACTTGGCCGGGTTTCAACTTTAAGTTTATATGATGTTTGCATCAAACAATTTTGATTGTCCAATCTTCAATTTTTTGAAGAGACCTATGCCAAGCTCACAATGTGCGCTAATTACTCATCGGATAACCATGATGTCAGACTTGACCGTTTGACCGACAAACTGTTTCTGAAGGACATTAAGGTAAACACTTAACATGTTGAAGCTTATCTTTGAACAAGTCTGTCACGATTCTAAGAACAGGAATAGGTTTTAGTAATAGTGTCTGTTTTAGTGCTTGCTACAACCTCCATGTCGTACCGTGTGGGTCTATCGCGCTCAGCTAAATGTTGCCTGTTGTTATATAATAATACAAGATTACAGTGGATTGGTTGATAGATAGGGTGCACGTGCAGAGCAACGTGCAGAGACAATGTAACGCAATATCACGACATCTTCCCCTTTTTATAGCGCAAAAGGCATGCGGGCCCACCGATAACGTCCAAAAGGCGTATTGAACGTTGTCAGGTAACTAGAAGCATCATCTAAGAGGATTTGGCGGAAACTGTCCTTGGCGTCTACAGACCGAGTCAACGTACCTCGGGATTTTTTAGGCCTCCTTGGGATAATATGGTATAACCAGATTTCTCTCCAGCGTCAACGTGGGAGACAGTACTTACTGTAGTTATTAAAGGGAAGAGATCGAGCACTAGATAGGTTTTTTTTCCATCACTCGTGATTTTTTCTCCGGCTCAGAAGCAGCAGGTGAGAAGACTTTACACGTCTTTGTTATTACTTTTGATTTCAGTTGGTTTTGTGTGTCGATAACCATTTTCCTGAACTCGGAGAACCGATTCAGTGCTCCTTCACACAGGCGGCAGATTTTGTATGGCAAACCATCCTTTTCTCTGATGGAAATATTTAAAACCTCAGATGCTTTGTTGCTTATTTTTTTCCTCTCCCCACCTATGCCAAAATTATTGGTGCAATGGTCTTTAGCACCACCACAAAATCTACAAAGGTTTTCTCCAAAGTCTGAGTAGACTTTCTGAGGTGTAATGGAGATGTCTGGAAATTGAGATACATTAAGAGAGTCGTTGCCTTTTACGTGCACATTTCGCGCCCTATGCCATTTAAGGCACGCTTCTCACGGGATTATTCAGGCAAGTCAGAATTGAATCTTGTTGCACATCTTACGCAACATACGTATATCTTGTTGCGTATCTTACGCAACTTACGTATGTACATAAGATCTTATCTTATGTGCATACAGATCTCTTAGAAATTGCTTTTTCAAAGACATGTTCTCTAAAAGTGACAAAATTTTCTCACAGGAAAATTTCGTATCCTTACGAGTTCTGCTTATAATTAAAAATAAGTAACTTGATCAGCATGTCTTTTTCAAAGGACGGATCGCGAGTGCTTTGGTTGACTCAGCTGCTTTGTGCTCAGTATCTACGGGAGTTTGAGTCTGAGTTTGAGAGATGAAGCTTACCTTGAATTCCTTATTTCAAGCTGTGAGGTACTCTTTAGATGTTACTAGCTACGACAGTGTATTTTTGAAAGTCAAACAGTTTAAGATCCTTGAAGCTTGTATGTTACGTAACGTGTTATTGGAGTCCTTCTGATGGGTTATGGGAAGTCGGTAATTTTTCACCTTCTTCCTTACATGTGGGACTACATGTGGAATGAAAAGGAGAAACAAGCACTGTCATTGTCATTTCGCCCTTGAATGCACTTATTGAGGACCAAGTCAATAGTTTAAAGGAAAGGGGAATTAAGGCTGGTGTGCTGCATACATCTCCTACAGAAAAAACTAATGCCGCTAATTCTCAGAATGACGACAGTCAGTCAGAGGATGAAAATGAAGTTTCTGTGGTGTAGGAAAAAAAGCCCAACTACTGTATCAGTAAGCCTGAACTATTCAAATGTGTCCAGGAAGGAGAATTTAAGCTTTTATTTACTCACCCAGAGGCTTTTATATCGTGTAAAGATGGTAGAAAAGTCCTTCAGTCAGATTTATACCAAAATCGCGTCGCATTTTGTGTCATTGACGAAGCTCACCCATTGCTGAGGAACTAAGGGTGAAATTAATCAACTACCCCCTTACCATCATTTACTTGCCCTTGAAATGGTGTGGGTATGCTTTCAAGTTATTTCTTACTGTGCCTGTGAGCAGAGTTTCTTTTCGATAAGCGTGGACAAAAACCCGAAAACTGCCTGTTTGTGCAGTACCATGCACCACAGACAGACGTAATAAAAGATGAAATTCTTAGGCAGCTAACTGCAACGGAAGTTTGCAAAATTCGTGTTGTCTTTGCCACAGTAGCAATTGGGATTGGTGTAAACATTCCTAAAGTAAGACATGTTATTCATTTAGATGTTCCTCAGACTGTAGAGTGGTACTACCAAGAAATTGGACGAGCGGGTTGGGATAACCAACCTGCCAGAGCAACACTCCATTACAATGGTAGTGACGTAGCTTCCAACAAGCCTGGGATGACGGACAAAATGTGGACCTATTGCAAGCTTACCAACAGCTGTTTGAGGGATTATGTTCTAACTTACTTAGGTTCAACACGTTCAAGTCGCCCACCAATACCAAGCCAACTTTGTTGTTCCAATTGTAGTAACAGCGAGCAACAGACCCTAAAGAAGCAAGAAGTAGAAGAAGGAAGTCCCCTGAGCAAGATCAAGGCGCTGTGAGAAGGGTATCTGAGGAGGAGCAAAAAGAGATCCGTAAGCATTTATTAAAATATTGCCTCCACCTTGGCGCAAACCGCAGGAGGTTTGGTGATACCAGGGTTCGCACAGTCTTGAAAAGTCCTTGAATTTTAGGGGAAGTCCTTGAAAAGTCCTTGAATTCCATTTTTCCTTGAAAAGTCCTTAAATTTCTGTGCAAGTCCTTGAAAAGAGCTTGAATTTTCTTCAACTTTGAATGCAGTAGCCTGGAAAGAATTTTTTGATGCTTTTTGGTTGTCCAAGACAGAATATAAATCGTAGCTCAGTGAATGTAAAGGTCATTTACATAAAGTGCTCCATGTTTTATGCAATAATTAACTATCAGTTTAAGACAAGTGAACTGAAAAATGTAGAGAATTTGGTGAAGCAAACAGTTAAAGCCTTAAAGTCTTATTAGAATATACTGGGAATATGCATTTTTGTACAATCTGTGAAATTATATTCCTAGTAGGTTGTCCTTGAAAATCTAATGTGGTCCTTGAAAAGTCCTTGAAAAGTCCTTGAAAAATGGTTGCAACTTTTTGTATGAACCCTGGATACTGATTCGTGCACTGGTCTCACAGTTGAACTCATTGACAATGTTGTCTCAGAGTGCGAATTTTTATCCTCAACAGAGGAAATTTTTTCCTCTTTTCAGATATGGGAGAGATCATTCGCAGAGGTTGTTTTGCAAGTGATAAAAAGCGTGTGTGATGAGTCTTTGAGCGCTTACAAAAAGTGAGGACTCGCTGGTCCGATTTTGAAATGTGCAGGAGAATATTTCTCAAACGTTTTCAACAAAAAACCAACACTGCTTTGCAGAGAATTTATACAGACACGCTAGTCTGGCAAACAGATCTGATCGATTAGTAGAGAAATTTTCTTTAGGAATCAGGGGCTTGTCCTTTGCCATTTCTGACAACTAAGCAAACGTCCTTACTTTACGATGAACACTCTCTCGTACTGCAGTTCACACATAAAATCACAAATTTTCATAAACTGAAGAGATTTAACACAGATGGAATTTAGCCTAACATGTCACTGGTCCCAGGAGGAGTACTCCAAATTTCAAGAGACGAGGATAATCAATCAAAGGATTTGTCTGGGTGGCTTGATTAAAGTAGGGAGTTTTTAGGGTATCAAAACAATGTAACGGTTCGTGTGGGGAAAAAATATATTAGGAGGGTGGGAGGGGGGTTAATTTTTGCCCCCATTCGATCATCTCGTCACTTGAAATCCAGAGTATTCCCTTACGGCTCACTGGCATGGTGGTTTGCTTCCTTAAATGAAACTTGACTTAGGGAAAGGGGTCCATTTACTATCCAGGTCAAAACTGCAGGAATTACACTGAAAGGTGGAAATGCGAAAAAATCCACCTTAGACCATTGTAAGGAAATGCATCTATGGTGAAAGCTTCAGGGTCTGGTCTGTAAAAAACATACTTTGGAAAAAGGTAATTAATACAGGAAGCAAGTAGGTCAATGTCAGGCTGAAAATTTAACCTTGATAGAGCATTTTGGAGTGCAGCTTTGTCAAGCCACCATTCTGCTTCCCTTTGATTCCTTCGAGATTCAAAATCAGCAACAAGATTTTGTTCACCAGGGATATGGGCAACACTCAACTAGATGTCCTTAGTTATACACCACTCCCAAATTTCTTTGGCTAATGAATTACAAGAATCGTAATGACTCGTTCCCATATGATTAATTACATTCACAGCAGTGGTATTATCACACATTACCCGAATGTGTGTGTTTAAATATATAGTCAGCATTTCTAAGTAGTTTTTTGTGGTACTGGGCTTCCACATGCGTCCAACTGCCCCCTGTGGATACCCCTTCATGTTCGGCTCCCCACCCTAAGAGGGAGGCATCTGTATTAATTTAATGTTGGGGTTCCACATGTGATATCACATTGTTGGAAGTGATAACATGATCACACCACCATTGCAGTTCACACTTAGCTTGTTGTGAAAGGGACGTGGGCATTGCCTCCTCTAAGGCTAAACATTTGCTTTTTTCTAAGTGTCTGAAGAACAAGGGTGCGTGCATTACCCCATGAAAACTAGCCACCATCCTTCCAATCGCACTTGCTACTTCCCTTATAGATAAGGTGGTAGCTCGCAAAAACTCAACACAGACAGTTTTGAGGCCCAAAGGCTTCTCTGTTGTAAGTTGAATTGTCATAGTTAATGAATTAATGATAAATCCCAGAATAACCAGCACCTGAGAGGGAATGAAAGTGGATTTCTCATGGTGGACAACCAGATCCAACTTATCGAGTAAGAATGTGGTGTCTATAACATTTTTGACACAATGGTCGTAAGTCTGACTTTGTAATAAAAGGTCATCCGGGTGTGCAATATATATATGCCCTTGTTTGTGTAAAGTGGCTAACGGGTTTTCAGAACTTTTGTGAACTGGCGGGGGGGCACACACAACCCATTGGGAAGACACGTGAATTCATAAAATTGATCTTCCCATGTAAAACGCAAGTACTTTCGATCCTCACTTTTAACAGGGATGGGATAGTAAGCATCGTTCATATCTATAGATGCCATGAAACAATTTGGTGTTACCAGCTTAATTATTGTCTGAAGAGAGTCCATCTTAAAATGATGATGCTCACAAACTCATTAAAACTTTTGAGGTTAAGTATGAGCCTAAAAGTTCCATCTTTCTTGGGAAGCAAGAACATTCCTAATACAATGTGACCCGGAGAGTATTTCACTTTCATTATAATCCCTTTTTGGATCAATTTTTGTATTTCCTGGTGAACGACAGAATATTCGTGCTCATTGTCTGAAGAGAGTCCATCTTAAAATGATGATGCTCACAAACTCATTAAAACTTTTGAGGTTAAGTATGAGCCTAAAAGTTCCATCTTTCTTGGGAAGCAAGAACATTCCTAATACAATGTGACCCGGAGAGTATTTCACTTTCATTATAATCCCTTTTTGGATCAATTTTTGTATTTCCTGGTGAACGACAGAATATTCGTGCTCATTAAAGGCGTGGCCAGGAAGCCTGTGTTGATTGGGGTTGGCAAACAACTCAATACTGGCTCCCAAAACATCAGACAAAATTACACGATAATTAGTAGGATCTTTCCATGCTGCAAAATGAGCAGCAACTCGCCCCCCCTTCAAGTTGTGGCAGCAGTCATGTAAATAACTTAAAAGGTGTGGCAGAAATGTAGGAAAATTACTTACCGAATCTCTTATTGCTAACAGTTGGTCAATGATTTCTTTTCGTTGATCTGAGGCTTTTTCTTTCTGTGGGATCTGTGTTGACCTTTCCATAAAAATCTCCATTAGTCTATTATAACGATCCAAGACAGAACGGTGGTTCCCTGTATAGGGGCGTCGCTGTGAAGAGTGACCCACAGAGTGGCTAATTTTGCTAGATTCCCTAGCATGCAGCAGCTGTTTGGTGAGCTCATCCTCAAATAAATATTGGCTAGTCAGGGGTACTTCAGCACTACAGATGGTAGAGTATTCTTGCTTTAAAGCAGGCTTAATCTGTTCTCTTCGGAACTGAGCCAAGTGGGTGTTGATCGGCAGCTCTTTTTAACCTTTTCCATCCACTTGGCTCGCGATCCTCGCAAACTCTGACTGTAAGGCCCGCCATCTGGCCCATTGTTTGATCATTGTTGTTTAAAGAATTTAAAATGTGTTTGTTCGTAGCCATATCCACCGCAGAAGCTGTTCCCGGCGCTTCGGTGGGGACAACCGCATGGTGTGGTGACTATTCGCCTTCAGCACTCATTACTCATTACTCAAAGAATTGAGTAAACAACATGACCTTCAAATAAGTTTAATTTTCAGTAGACAAAAACCTTGTAGGACCAGAGCTATATACAGTTGATCCAGAGAGAATTTTAACCACATGTTGTCTTTTTCCTTCTGTTAGCTAATCAAAAAGGCCTAAAGAAGAGATTTTACCAAGCAATTTTGCTTCCTACTGGTCATCTCATTGAAAGTAAAGTGAAATTTTCAAGTTTCTTACAAGAATCAAAATTTGAATTTGCCGCCATTGCTGACATAACGCTACGTCACAACATGGAGAACTCAAAGTTATATTTTACAAGTCAAACCTGCTGATACAAAGGTTCATTTTCTAAACATCGACTAAATAACGTAACTACTAAAAATATCATTCACATTTGTTCACATGATATGTTGTGAACAATAGATTTTACAAAACAAAGATATGACTTGTTTTTATCCCACAGTGTACTTGAACAATGGTCTCCTGGAAAACAGCATGTAAGGTGAACTGCCTAAATTAATGTTTCACAGCAGTAAACATGGTTTATAATGAAGAACTAATTCTAATAAAAGATAAAGTCAAAGTTCGGTGTCTATTAAAACACTAATTTCCCCCATGCCATTGGGAAAAGCAGGATTGTTCGCCACGCATTTGCCGACACAAGGAAATGCCACACTGTGCACATCATATGATGTCTCGAACGTGCGTCCTGCATCACACTTTCGGCTGGCTTTTGCACACATGGCACTAGCTTTTTTCCTGCCTTGCAACTTGCCAGGAAAATGTCCTTTCAAGTTTTCTTCACTAGCTAGAGTTTGGATCACACGGGTGCCTAAACTTTATGGACGTTTGTATCCGTTGTAGCTGGCAATAAGAGGCCTAGCTAGTTCACGCTGAAAGGCAAGTTGGCTACGAACCAACCCACGTTATCGAGACGACACAACAGTTTGGGCAAAATGAGTTTATTGAACAGTGCTGAACAATTGCAAGACCGATAACTGGACAATAAACAGGAACAAAACTAGAACTAAGAAAAACTAAGAAAGGTGAAAATTGAAAATACAAAATCATAAAAATAATAGGGTGGGAGAGGTGGGTAAGAGCTTACGCCCCCTCTCTCGGGATCTCACAGACCACGCGGTCGATTATAAGGGACATTCGATATCTCTTTTACTAGTTAATTAACCATCATTAATAAATGATTTCTCACTTAACCCACGTTATCGAGACGATGCAACAGTTTGTGCAAAATGAGTTTATTGAACAGTGCTGAACAACTGCAAGACCGATAACTGAACAGGAACGCCAAAATGCCCAAACTGAAGAGAAAGCAGTGATAGTGGGTTGAATGAGAAAATATACTAAGTGTAAAATCTGTGAAAAAAGGTTTGACAAAGATGACTCAGGAAACACAGGCAGGAGCTTTGCGGCCATGGCGTGCCAAGCATGCTGTTTCTGCTGTTGAGATAATTTCAAATAAACGAGATGCCAGTCGCCCTGTAATTTGATTATTTCAGAGGGGATGTGACAATCAAATGCAAAAGTGGCCCCAGCCCGTCTAAAACTATGAGGTGAAAAAAGAGAAGGATGCAAATGGAGCCTAGACACTACTAGCGAGAGAAAAGTGCAAAATTGCCTGTAAGTAATGGGCTGTAGGCCCGACCGAGTTAAAACTGTGAAAAGGGGAACAGAACTCAGACCCGGATTCAAAGATAAATGATGATGTAAAGCCGAGGTGGGGCAAAGACGAGACTCAGGCAGTGAGGGTATGGGCAAGACTAAAGAGCATTGCTGACACTGGATAGTCTTCGTAGCTGAAACACGGATATCAGTGCCCGAAGAAGTGAAAACCAAATGCGCCCGGGTGATAACCTTAGGGGAAATTTGTCGCATGTTGTCTGGTACAAGATTAGATTTGTGCAAAAAAGTGAAAAAGACAACTAAAAAAAGAGCGCACATAGCCGTGTACAAAGGAAAACTATCCCACGCCTCATGCAAAATGGAAGAGGTTATAGCGGATTTGCGAGAAACCGCCTGACCTAAAAAATGTTTAACACCTCGTAACAAATGTTGAAAATGATAATCAGAACTCCAAGTGAGTTCATACCACGCAAATTTATGAGCGTGTTTAAGACTGCTTAAATCATTGAGAATTGTACCGTATGCGCGTTTCTGACTTACTATAGGCAATATAGAGACTAATGGACTGGACACTAATAGGAGAGGACTGAAGAGTCCTTAGTTCACAGGAAGTCTGATAATTGTGAATATGAGCTGCTATGTTGTTCTGTGGGATGTTGCGTGAGCCAATGTAATGAGACGCGAAACAAGAGACTGCAAAGAGACGACAGACACATCTGCCGGAAGAGGTGGGCCAGCGAATTCCGCAGAGGGGTCTAAAAAAAATCAGAAAATCAAAACAAAAAAGACAAATATGATCATGCAACATCAAAAGAAAAACAGGCAGAGTCGACAGCTTGAAAATGAAAAAACTGATTAGAGTCACTACATAAATGATAAAAACCGTCACAAGCTGAAGCATCTGAGTGCCAGCGACACAGACAATCTGCAAACTGATTGTGTTTGCCCGGAACATGCAGTGTTCGCACTTCAAAATCGAAAAGAGCAGCAGTGAACCAAAGTTGTCGGAGGCAACGCTGGAGATAGATAGATAAATAGATAGATAGATAGATAGATAGATAGATAGTTTATTCTGATTAAAATCTCAGCCAAAAGCTGAATTAGATTAATCGTTACAGCAATGAAATATAATAAAAATATGAGAAAAAATAGAAGAAAAATGTACAGATATGTAGCTAAAGATTTAATTACAGCTGCTATATATAAATGTGTTCTTAAGTCTCTTCGGCTAAGCCAGAGGGACATTAAAATTCCTCTTTCGTCTTAAATTGGATTCACAATTCTTACGAGGTGGCAAGAGCTCATGCAGTTTATGGTCTGAGTTGCAAGTGATGGAATCAAAACACTTAGTTGTGATAGACTGCCTGTGTCGAGAGAGCGTCTCCAAGTTGGCTTGATGTAATACGTCGCTATATCGTACTAATGGAAAAATAATTCGCATGGCGCACCTTTGTAGCTGTTCTAGCTCTGTGGATAATATGCGGGAAGCGCGTTGTGAAACACCGGGCATGCGTATTCCGTTACTGGGCGGATACAGGTCAAGTAAAGATTAGCAGATCTTTGGAGGGTATATTCGCTCTCTTCAGTTGTTGAAGAAAATATAATCGACTCGCTAGTTTTTTACTTATTTTAGCAACCTGACAGTTCCACCGGAGGCCGGATGATATATTTAGACCTAACAACTTAAGAGTGCATCCACGAAAGGACCAGGCAGGGCGGCACAAGCCATCTAACCGATTTCAATGAAACTTGGCCAGTTTGAAGGGGTCCACCCAAAACTACTTCCCTCTAAGTTTAAGGAAATTTGGTCGAAACTGGGCGGAGTTGACCACCCCCTTTGTTGTTTTTTTTTTTAATGACCAAAAAACACCTAAAAATTGGTCAAAAGTATAAAGCTTTACTGCTAAAAGAATTCCACCAAACCTTTTCATATTTTTAGTGAATGTTATCCTATCCAAAGACAATTTATTGTAACTGTTTCGTTCTTCTACGACAAGTTCCTATGACACAAGTCATCTCAGCCAAGTCCCCCACTCTCACCCGATAGTGAAAACTGTTGAAATATCCAAAGTTTAGGCCAACATATCTCCAGTGCCGGAGCATGCTTCCAAAAACGGAGCACACCGTCTAGAAGGCGGGACTTCATGCTAACAATATCTGCAAAAAATCTTTGGGCACTCATTTAATTATTCCACAGGAAGACTGCAAACACGTTGTCCACCACAGGGTACCCGCGTCAATTTTTTCCATTATAACGCGCTACTTCGGTAATTATGGCACAGCAACAGACAAATAATGCCACAAAATGGTTGCACATCATACACTTTGATGAAATAGAACTATTTCTATCTAATAGCTAAAAGAAAAAAAACTTGGCCCACCACAGGATACCCACTTCATTTTCTTTTTTCATCATAACTCGCTAATTCAGTAATAAAGACATAGCAACAGGTAGAAAATGCAGCAAAATGGTTGCACACTATAAAATTTAATGAAATTGAACCATTTGAAAAGCTTTTGTTTGTCTTAAGCCATGAAAATGACAATCGACAGCTTAATGATGACCTCTATTATTGTATAAGTGAACTTCATGAGGGAACTTACTCATCGCTAAGTGAAACACGAGAGTCACAGAACTCCATCGAAATGCTTACATTGTCTATATTTGAAGGTTAGAATGATCGTATAATGAAACTGACTTTTGTTCATCTAATAAAGGAATAATACATTTGCTTGAAACTTGCACGCCACATTGCATCTTGATGCAGAAAACTTTATCAGAAAGACCTTGCTATACTGAAAACAAAATCAACTGCGTGTTTTTGTGACTTGTGCCCTAAAGAACTGTCCTTTGGAAGAACTATCGAAGACAAAAGTCAAAATAGATATAATACACACTCTCATCGAAAGTAAAGTTACAGTTCTAGCTCCCTCCTGATTTGAAGCCGTGCTCTGATAAGGGGAGCTTCAGCCTCATGGGTCTTCCTCCTCATCTTCGTTTTCTCCTCCCTCGGGTACCGGTTCTGTTGGCGCTGGCCTCACCTCCTCTCTTCTATGAAGACCCCCACTCCTGTTTAATGTGGCCATTCTTCTGAAATATCCGGAGAGCTGGGTAGATGTCAGCCACTCGTCTTTGGTAAATACCTTCGTTCCCTCAGCGGTTCGCACGGACCTCATTCGTGCTGCTACATCCTCAGCCGCTGCTTTATTCCCGGTGTCCTCTCCTTGAAGGAAGACTTCACGCAAAAATTGGCGCACTTTAGTGGTGAAATGAACAGACTTCTTGGTCTTTTTTAATGCCCAGCCCATGTCAGCTGTTGGCAGCGGGTCTTCCGACTGGCTATGGGAAACTGTGGCGGATGCAGATGTGGGCGGCTGAGCTGCTTCCATGTAGCTACCAGAAATTGACTTGCAGGTCTCTGCCCACTTTTTCTTTATCACGTCGTACGTAGACTCTGTCTCTAACGCGAGAAGGTGTTTCCCGGCATTGAGGTGACACTGAAGGCTGCTGTGACTTTGGTAAACTTTTATGCAACCCTCCTCTGGGCAGCCAAAGGCCACACGCTCTTCTTCTTCAAGCTGAATCCGTTCTACGGCTATAGGGTCCGTTGGAGGTGCTGCGGGCTGCTGTTCTTGCGTGCTGGAAGATGCACGGAAGACACCAGTCAGTATGTCAGGACTATTGAATGCCTGGAGAACTTGTAAGTTTGTCGGGCCTTGAGGGGTACCGAGATGCGCTAGCGACGCTACGGAAAAGACCTTTCTGGGTCCGACATTGTAGGCCCGCCAAGCGATCATCTCTCCACTTTCAGTGAACATGAAGTTGTTCAAAGACTGTATGCCACTCAGTGAGTGCTTGGTCATGTTTTGGGACCTTTCGTCAACGTTGCACACCACTGAGTAGCAGCCTTTGACGCCCCCATGCGAGTCAATAGCAGCTTTCATGTAACTTGCTGTCTTGACGTCATTCCCTTCATTAATGTAGCGCCTAATGTGGGTCTTCAAGGCGGCGGTTCGGCGGTCACATATGTCTTTCCCAGCTTGGGCCTCACTGAAGTCATAACGAGCTATGCGGACACCAACCCGCTGTCCAAGGCTTGGAAGACTGAGAAGAAGAAATGCGCAGTGATAACAGCCTGTGTTGTCAGATCTTAGGAAAGCTTCATTCAGTCTAGGTTTCTGTCGCTTCATGTGGTTAGTGAATCTTCGATGATGGAGGCAACGCTGAACCAGTTTTGATTGCATTCATCAAATAAGTGGATATATGTACGTGTCTGAAAATCATAATAGTAAAGCATTTTTTACCATGAATAGTGCGCCAAGGGACCTGGTCACAGTCAAGGGCCAATGGAGTATTAACCTGCGCATTTTGACTTGAAACAGAGATAACACCCGGGAAGGTCTGCTTTTTTCGAGAATGTTTATGGCCTTTTATTTGGATTAAAAATGTACTCCGTCCCATGCGCTTTTGCGCGCGCTTACGTGCGTCGCCAACGTTTTATCTTTATATAAGTGTCTAAAGCAATGAAATGTTGAAATTCACTCTTAGGAATTTAAGCTTTCGCGTCTTTTCTCGGCCTGGCATTCTTATCAGTTATCCAATTTTGCAATCGGTTAGCGCAACAAAGACCGCGCTCACGAGAAACTAGTTTATAGTGGTCAGTGAGCGATAAAGACAGAAGAGTAGGCACATGATTTCTACCTCAATTGTTCCATCTTCTGCCTTAGTGATGGCCACCGAGAGATGCCAGGACTTCCCCTTCTTTCCAAACCAGTCGCGCTGCGTTTCGCGAAAGCTGGTGGGAATAAACTTCATCGCCCAGTCTATTATTAGCAGAACCTGTGATGGTGTCAAGCTATCAACAATTTCGCTCTTGGCCGCATCCTGGTGAACTGAACGGAGAACGTGCGACTTCCAATCTTCTATGCTTGGCGCAACACAGCTCAAATCATGCTGTAACTCCTCTCGCTTATCAGGACTAAAAAGGGAAAGAGTAGAGCTTGTCAACATCACGGCGCGATAGCGTCAGAAATTTTTCTTTGGAGCCGTTTTATCAAAAAATAATGATGACTCACTTTTTTCGTAAACTGCGTTTCATTTAAAACATATATGTTCATTAGGTTTAGAATCACACAAAGCAATTTAAAATTTCTTACTGAAACTCATATAAAGCGCCCTGGGGATTAGGTTGTTAGTTGACAATAAATGCTAAACTCTGCTTTTCTGTCACAAAGATGTTCTTACCTTAGATGTACTTCACCTGAATCCAACGCTAGTTGCAGATCTGAGACAGCATTCTTTAGGTCTTTGCACTGGTCACAGGTTATGGTATGCTGATGTTGGCACTGACCATTGTACTCTTTCTCTGTCCTACTGAGGGCGAACACTCTGCAGTGATCTGCGCACGGGGATTCGCTGGCTGTGTGGATCTTGAAATCCGTCTTCTGATACTGCCGACCTGCTTTGAGTCGCATTAGAATGTTATCGGCCATTGTGCTATCCAGTCCTGTGATAGAAAAAATACACACAATAATAAATATTGATACTCCGTCAGCTTATTAAAAGTTGTGAGAACTCGTGCACCTACAGTAATAATGGAAGGTGTTTGTATCTCACCGGCTTGTTTGAGTTGATGAGTGATGTCTTCAAGAGTGGCGAGCGCCTGTAACCCATCTGTCTGAGTGCTATCAAGACCGGCTAACGATTTCTTTTTTGAAGCCCCACAAACCTGAAGAGAAACAAAATGCTTTGGTTTCAAACTAATTTCTAAATGCAAACCATTACTACTACTACACCACTACTACAACTACAATTAACCCTGATCAAAATTCGTCCTTTACGAACGTTTTATAATGCGTACCTTGATTATATTGAAGAGCGTGGAGCGTCCAAGAGGCTCAAAATTGGACTCTACACAAAAGTTCAGGTACATGCGCACTAGGTGGGAGGATGTAAGTGTGCACACCATGTTCGGGATCTCCAAGCTCTCTCCACTCTGCAGTTTAAGAGTTCTGGTGCCATATGCCACATCTTGAAGAACTGATGGACTGGACAAGAAGTCAAGAAAGTGGTCAATTTTCACAGCATCCAAACGGCATCTGGTGATCCTTGGTGGGTCAATGGGTTGCCCGGGCTTAGTTTGGAAAGCGTGCTTCCTTGCCTCGTCGATTCTCCATTTTGAGAGACCCGGAATCAAAGCCAATAGCTCGCTCTTCGAGTAGTCGTCCACGAAAAGCGACAGGATCTGTTGTCTCGTGTACCAATTGGCGGCTTCCTCATACAGAAGCACCAGTCTGGCAACCAGTGTGTCTTCGACTATACCCTCAGCCGCTTGTAAACGAATCCGCCGTTGCATGACTTGGTGGTAGAGCCAGGAGGCGTTGCCAGGGGCAATGGATTCAAGCACGCCTTCGATAGCCTGCTCTGCTTTTTTCCGGTAGTAGCGCTGGGTTGTGGATGACATAGTAAGAAGGTCACATTGGCATTGTGACCTCACCGGGCTGACCCTGCCTTCATTAGCCATTCTCAGGAAATTATTAAGGTAATAAAATAAAGGTGGTGCTGTATTTGAGGGGTGGGCTGCCATTCTGCCGACGTCTCTGCTGCGCCAAGAGACTCCTGGGATCCAGAAGACGTGCGCGACAAAGCGTCTGAATGGCGATCGCTGGGGTCTGAGTCGCGATCACTATGGTGGAAGAGAAAAAAGCTGTATCTAGGAAATATCTAATTATTCCATCAGTTTGGCATCATTACCATATAGTCAGCGTGCACAAGTTTTACATTAAAGAATTCCTGTTGGCCGGTATGCTTTGCGCCGGTTGGCTTTGTTTATGAACGCTATATGAATCTGCTCAAACCTCTCTAAGATTAATAACAGGAGTAGAATGAGCTTTGAATAGTAATTGTTATGAGTTATTGACGATTATATTTTATTAAATTTCGCTCTTTATGCTTCAAAGGAAGTTCGATAAATAAGAGTGAGCAACATTCGAAAGCACGACCGCAAAGCATACTCGAAGACAGGCATTCTTTGAAAGGAGAAAATTTTATGACTCAACCATATAGTGACTCTCAGTATAACAACCAATTTTAACGAATTATTCCGATTTTATTCAAAGTCTATGCAAATTAGTGTGAGAACCAACATTACGCCCAATGCATCAAGCAACAACGACCCCTCTCCCTCCTTTCCTGGTTTGTTCTAAAGATCAGTGGATTATGACAACAATTACAAAGCAAGTGACACAAACGTCGCGCCCCTTTGAAATCAGTAAACTCATTCACACACTGCCGAAGAAGAACTTACCTCACTAATGAGATCTTCTTGGAATCTTACGTGAAGGACAGGGGTAGCAGGCAATTGTTCTGATTCTTCTGTAGCAGGCTGTAGTAACTCTGGTGGCTCTATTATTTCCTCTGCGGACTCCGTAGAACATGAAGGTTCGTGAATCTGAGGCTCTGGGTGAGACATGGACGCCAGTCCGGGATCTTGTACTTCGGAATCCGCGTCAGTAGAACCTAGAGTTCTTAGATGGTCACCACGGCATTGTCTACAAACCCCTGCGTACAAGAATAAACCTAAAATGAGTTTTGGTAGCATTATGGTTTGTTAGTTTGTGGTAACAGGCTGAATAGAACAAACTGTTTGGAACTTTTCCCAAGCAATAAACGGCTTGCCTGCATCCATTTAGGCATTCTAATATTTCCTAGAGGGAGGGATTTTACCAAGCTAGATTCTAAATAGGTTTGTGCCGCCATTCCTAGTCAAAAGAGGGCCCCTGTTGGAAGTATTAGTGATTAGTGCTGTAGAAAATACTAGAAGTCCGCGCGATGTGGTAGGCCAGCGTAGGCCATCAGTAAATGTATAATTAGCGGCAATTCCAGTGCGGATTTTAAACAAAAATCTGATAATTTTTCAGTGAGGCGCTTATTTTCACGCCCCGTTCTAGAACACTGATTCTTAATTGACACCGGGCTCTATATTAAAAGGCCTGGCCCTGAGGTTTCGCCAAAAAAAACTCTGTATAATCACTGTAGCTTTTGAGAGAATTGCCCTATCCCCCGCCCCTCCTGGAGAAAAATGACCGATTAGAAGCAGGAACCTATAACTATGGGCTACCGTTAGAACGTAACTAGCTAAGATACAAAAAGGAAAACAACGGAAGGGCAAATTGATCTGGTAAATTTCAAAATAGATTAAAACTCTTGTTGATCAAAATTCACCACACAATCGCTTATTCGTTTGTTTGTTATTCTTTTGCGAAATAAATATCATACCCTATAACTCATAATTAATTTCTTACAAGATCTTCCATCCTTCCCCCCACCCCCGCCAAAAAAAAGGAAGGAAAAAAAACTCCTTTCCACTTGTGTATATATTAATAAAACAATTTATTTTCAGAAAAGGGAATTCTTTTGGATAACGTTTTCTGTATCAAGATGCAATGTGGCGTGCAAGTTTCAAGCAATTGTACTATTCCTTTACCAGACGAACAAAAGCAAATTTTATTATACAATCATTCGAAAGTTCAAATACAGACAATGTAATTTTGATAGTGTTCTGTGACTCAGGTGTTTGACTTAGCGAAGAGTAAATTTCGTCACGAAGTTCACTTATACAATAATAGAGGTCATCATAAGGCCGGCAATTCTTATTCTCATGGCTTAGGACAAACTAAAGCTTTTCAGTTGGTTCAATTTCATTAAAGTTTATAGTGTGTAACCATTTTGAGGCATTTTCTGTCTGTTGCTACGTTATCATTACCGAATTAGCGCACTATAATGAAACGAAAAAAGAAAGATTGACGTGGGTACCCTGTGGTGGGCCCTTTTTTTATTTAGGCAATTAGATAGAAATGGTTCCATTTCATTAAAGTGTATGGCGTGTAATCATTTTGTGGCATTGTTTGTCCGTTGTTGTGCGATAATTACCGAATTAGCGCGTTATAATGAGAACAAAATTGACACTGGTACCCTGCGGCGGACGACGTGTTTGCAGTCTTCCTGTGGAATAATTAAATGAGTTCCCAAAGATTTTTTTGCAGATATTAATAGTATGAAGTCCCGTCGTCTAGACGGTATGCTCCGTTTTCTGAAGCATGCTCCGGCATTGGAGATATTTTGGCCTAAACTTTGGATATTTCAACAGTTTTCACTATTGGGTGAGAGGGGGGGTCTTGGCTGAGATGACTTGTGTCATAGGAACTTGTCGTAGAAGAACGAAACAGTTACAATAAATTGTCTTTGGGTAGGATAACTTTCACTGAAAAAATGAAAAGATTTGATGGAATTCTTTTAGCAGTAGAGCTTTAATACTTTTGACCAATTTTTAGGTGTTTTTTGGTCATTTTAAAAACAAGGGGGGGTGTCAACTTCCCCCGGTTTCGACCAAATTTCTTTAAACTTGGAGTGAAGTAGTTTTGGGTGGACCCCTTCAAACTGGCCAAGTTTCATCGAAATCGGTTAGATGGCTTGTGCCGACCCTGCCTGGTCGTATCTGGGATGCACTCTTAACAGTGGGCACTACCTCTATTGCTTTCCCGTTGATAACAATGGGAGCAAAGTCTGCGGCTAATTTAGGGAACGAAATGCGTAGTTCCTTACACTTCGACTCGTTTAGCTGGAACTTGTTTTGGTTAGACTTAGCGATCAGTTCCTCCACATCAGATTGGATACGGCTGTCTTCCTTCTTGTCAACACACTCTGCAATAGTTGTGTCATGCACTATTTCCATAGTTCCGTGTTACTGGTGTTGATGTCATCAATCATGATAATAAACAGCCATGGCTCGAGCTTGGTTCCCTGAGGCACCCCTGCCGGTACGTTCCTCCATTCAGACAAGCAATCTTCTCCCAGTTTGACTGTCTGTGTGCGATCTGTAAGGAAATTGATGATCCAAAACGATGTGCCAACCGGCATGTCCAGGGCCAGCAGCTTCCTGGCGAGAAGTGGGTGATCTATCAAATTGAAAGCCTTCCGGTAATCGAATAAAACAACCCTGAGGGTGGATCCTGTACCATCAGTGTGTTTGGTCCAGGAGTGCACCATATTCATTAGCGCATGCCTTGTTGAGGATTCTGGGATAGCCCCGAATTGGTTGTCTCCGATTTTCTTGAGAATTGATGGTCGCAAGTGCTCCGCAACAACAAACTCCACCGCCACCTTAGAGAGAATGGGCGTTAATGAGATGGGACGCAGGTGTTTATTTACGTCCTTGAGTGGTTTCTGCTTTGGGATCGGCACGGTATCAGCAGATTTCCAAGAAGGTGGTAAGCAGCTTTCAGCAAAGCAGCAGTTAATATGTTACCGTATCAAAGAGGAGATACGCATTTTCCTTTAGCAACCTTGCAGGAATACCGTCGGGTCCGGACGCTTTCCTAGGGTTAATCGACGCTAGCTGAAGGTAAACAGCATGCGCAGTAACGGCAAATGGTTGCACGGTGGAATAGTCTTACGGCAGCTGGAAAGTTTCAGCAGATAACGGTGTAAAGTCTTGCATTGGGGAGAGGAAAGTATCGTTGATCAGATTGTCCAGATCCGAGGCGCTGAGAGACCCCTCACTTATGTGCTGTAATGATCTCATTAGCTCATCCGAGTCCCTAACGGCTGATCACATGCTGCTCAGCTTCTTAACTTCTTTCCACCAAGCAGACGGT
Source organism: Porites cylindrica (assembly GCA_964035525.1). NCBI lineage: Eukaryota > Metazoa > Cnidaria > Anthozoa > Scleractinia > Poritidae > Porites > Porites cylindrica. The sequence goes on along the minus strand of OZ037778.1, from coordinate 28,241,923 downwards.
TTGCACTCCTTAAGCTACTCTTCATATCGACGCCCTGGAACTTTTCAGGATTGTTGCTGCTCTCAAGCACTGGGTGCTTCTGTTGTCAGGATGCAAATTCATTATCAGGTGCGATAATTCTGCTGCAGTCGTGGTCATCAATTCTACTGTCTCCAAGGACCCTTTCAGTCAATAATCCAACATGGTCTGGATAGTGTACTGCCCTTGCGATCTTAAACGATCCACTCTAGAGACCCGCCGGGGTTAATCCAGCCTTGAATAATCAGACGGCGGCAAAGGGCTCTCGTGGAAAATAATAAGCCAATGTTTCAATTCCTGGGGAACCGAGTGAACTGTGAGCGCAAGTTCTGCAGGCAGCGGTACTACAACTCCATAGTTAGCTAGAGGGCGAAGTGCAATCAGGAAAAACAAAGCTAATGCACTCCCTGCGACAAGTGGCGCCGCCACCATGAAGACAGGTATCGGTGGAAAATTGAAGCTCTCGAAGTCCCAGAAGGAAGGCTTAATAAGAGAAACACGATGAAACTGTGGAAGAAAAGTAAGCCACCACTGAATGTCCAAGGGCATAGTAGCGGAAATAGGATAACGGTGACCAGCTGGCTGTGTGCACTCGCGGAGACTGTTCAGTAGTCAAGGCATAAAAATTCTACCAGGTTTAACACACACGGTGATGAAGGAGAGCTTCGCAAGAAGAGACTGAAGCTGTTTCTTGGTGAAAAATGAAGCAACTTGCCAGGTTGTTAATTAGGCTTGTAAATCTGTTAGATGTGTAGCAGGAACCTCGAGAGTGAAGGCAACTGTGTCAACTAAAATTCCGAGACAATTCATAGAGGTCAAAGGTGGTGAATCCTTGTCAACTGGCTTAGTTGAGAAAAATGCTGAAGTGGCAAGGGATGGATATTCAGCGCTGTAAAAGTCATCAAGATAAACATCTGCTAAGAACCCCTGCTCGGTGCATATCATTGCCGAGGAACGTAAACCAAAAGGACAACGAGTGTCAAATAAAATTTGCCCTGATAATGAAAACCGAGCAAATGGTAATCCTTCGGATCAATGGGAAACTGATGATAAGCTCGGCTTAAGTCTTTCTTGAAAACAAGACAGTGACGACCTTTTTCAAGGATTAATTCGACAAGCTGGTCAATCCCAGGTAATCGTAACTTGTAATATTCGCCCAGATAAGTATCCTGAGGAATACTGTCATTGACGGAGCAGCCTGGAGGAAAGCTAAGATCCATAACTACCCTTCTCGTTGACATTACGGAATCGCGCCTGTAGAAACGCGTCGTTAGTAAATGCAAATTTTTCTGTCAATCAAATGTGTCCTATTATTTGTGGGTGGAAATTGGTGAAACATCGTTATTGTTTTGGAGACAATAGAAGAACAAAAGATAACAGAAAGATCAAGTTATGCGGTCTTAAAGCGTGTTGTGTGACTATAATCAGTTGCAGCATTTCTTCTAACTGTCTCGCATTAAAACGTTGGAATGAAAAGTCTAAAGCTTAGCTTTTAAAATCTTGATAGCCAAAATAAAAAGGGTGCCCAAAAGGCAAGCATTTGCGAATTCAAAATCGATATTTTTGTCTCCAGCGAAATCCGGCGGACGAACAGTAATTTGCATATAAGTGTAAGTGAAGCGAAATAGATACAAATTGCCGTGGTTGTAAACACAACGTTTCCTCGAAGTTTTTTTCCGTTTGAAAGCGTAAATTCGCATGGAAGAGCTCAGCTTGCACAAAATAATATAAAATGAAACGAATCAAATCGAAAAGTGGTAAAAAAAGTCAGGATATTTCAGTTCGATGGAAAGTACGTGATTGGGTAGGTGATTTGCATACTGATAAAAACAACGTCTAGCGCAGTTCAAAACCGTTTGGCTTCCTGAATTGTTTTTTCTGGAATTCTATACATTCTGTTGGCCTAAAGTGTTAAAATATCTTATGAAGTCAAAATATTTATCAAGTTGAGCATTTGCATTTCCTTATAAAACAGAGTAACGCGAAAGCTTCGATCTATAGATTTGCTTAAGTTAAATTACCTTTGTATCGCGGAAACAATACCTTAACACTTGAGTCTTGAATCAAAGGACGCGACATGTGTCGGCTTCGTTTGTGAGTGGGCAAATAGTCATGGGACCCGCGATTTTGCGGGCGACACGGATCTACAGGCGCCGTTCTGTAATGTGAACCTCTTGGGAACTGTTTGAAGAGGAGAGCAAACAAAGTCATTGGAAAGGGGGGGATACTGGAAGGGTCCAGCGATGGCATTCCAGGATAATTCATTGTCAATATAGGCTTGCACATGAGAATCATAGTGCGAAGCAGAAGGATGATTACGTAATGATGAAGCAGGAAATGTAGGTGCAGTATAATTGATAGGCCAACCGTAAGATAGGAAATCGACCACAATACTATCCAAATAATTTGAGAGCAATGTTTTCCAGTTTGGTAGTAAGAGTGAGGTAGGAACTAAAAGCTTTGCACCGAATGCATTTGGTTGATTATGGCGAGAAGCAATTAAATGTCGTGTGACAGCTGAAGTGTTAAAAGTTTCGTGTCCAAGTCCGTTCCGGGTCAAAGAGGTTGCAAAGTGAGTGGCATTGTCGAATAGCTGTCATTGCGAGGAAATCGGTGTACGACGTTTAGCGCAGCGTAGCATAGGATGATCATCCTTGCACACTCTACTTGCTGATCACAGTCGCAAACGCTGGTATAATTCCAAGCTCGACAAGCCTTGGTAACAGAGGGTGTAACCGCTTGTGAATAATTGCCAGTGGAGGCAGTGTTAGAAGATAGCCAAGCGTCCTCGGCTGTGCATTGGTGCGAAGTCCGTAAATCTGAATGGCGGAAAAAAGTGGTGGCCTGATCCTGAATAGAGTTAAAATCTTTCCAATCCAAAAACGATGCTGCTTGATCTGTTTCGTGATAAATTTGTGAAAAGCGGGAACGCCAACCCACGAGTAGCTAATTGCTTTGATTGTGAGTAACTCGAGATGAGCTAGCATTGCATCTTTTGATGCCGTATCATAGGATTTTATCATGATCAAAAAACCCGAAATGAATTCAGGCAGTTCTATTTTATCATATTCACCTTGAATAGAAGGAACAAAATCCTGTGGCCAATCGATGTTACGCTTATTGCGTTGAGGCTTGGTGGTTTTCCGTAGCATCTTGAAGAGAGGGATCTGCAAGCGTGTTAGCGGGAGGGCGTTCCTGGCAGCTTATAGTGAGTACTTTCAATTCCAATTCAAGCTTATCCTTCTTGAGTTGGACCAGCTGAAGCTGCTGATAAAAAGAGAGAGCAGACGAGGCAGTATCGTCGATAGTGATGGGCGATGAGGAAGCTGAAAGTGCTGCAGCAGACTTGGGTTTAGATGACTGAGTTGACTGTTTGGTAGACTGATTGTACGTCGCAGGATTACTTTGCTCCTTGATATTGATATCGTCGTGAAGAAACGCACTCAAAGGCAATTCATACTGAAAGTCTGGATCTAACACCTTCTCAGACTTGCGTGTGGGACGTGCGCCTGCAGAGAGCGACATCGCAACAAAAAGAGCGTGGAGAAAAAGAAAACGTGAATGATTAAGAGCTTACGCCTCCTCTCTCTGGTTCTCACAAAAGATGAGACGCCAGACCACGCGGTCGATTTTAAGGGACATTCGATATCTCTTTTACTAGTTTATTAACCTTCATTAATAAATGATTTCTCTACCTTATTACCGGCTAGTTTCTCCAAAATGTAAGCATTTACCATTGACAAATTAAAGAAAAACCAAAGTAAGTATCTCCACCACTTTCGAGAAACTGAGCCAGGAGGATAATAGCTCTGACATTGGTTGTTCAATTGTTCATTGGTTGTTCACATCTACTCCATTCATGCCATGGTTGTAAATAGGCACCACTTCGGGTTTCCTCATTGCCTCTGCAGGGACCACTCACTTTCTTTTTCCCCACACAACCTGCTGAACAGCGTGAATTTCAGGTTCTGGAGGAGTATTTGTCGATAATAGAGAAACAACACGTTTGTCTTTCCACATCATCGCCAGTAAATTTCTACTCTGATGTGTTCTTATCTCTCCAACAACAAGTTTTTGTCACTTGAGGTCCGCAGGAAAGTCTCTCCTGTTTGTGCGTATAGTGCCGCACGCCTACATGTCTCTCGACTCTAAATATCGCGTCAGTTCCGCTGAAGTAAAGAAATTGTCATAGAAAAAATGACAGTGATTGTCTAGATAGGGTTCTCGGAGTGTCCAAACGCCCAAACCTTTGCGCTGAAACAATTCACTGTTCGTGCGATTTTTTTTCCAAGTAGACTTGGAACCGTGGAACATGGTAGTTGGCTGCATCGGCAAGCATCCAAACTTTGATGCCAAATTTATCCGGCTTCATTGGCATGTACTGTTTAAAAGACAGCCTCCCGTTGAATTTTACTAAACCTTCATCCACCGAAACTTTTTTTTTCAGGTATCTAAGCATCAGCAAACCTCTGTTCTAAAAGCGTTACCAGAGATCGAACTTTGCAGAGGAGGTGAGCTGGATCTTCATTGCTCGGGCCGACCAAGTGTAAATATCTCCCCAGAGTTTTGAAGCGCTGCTTGAACCCATCCATGCCAACAAAAATATTGGAATCCCAAAAAAATTCTATCTGAGGAAGACTATGGATTCCCATATTTTTCAGCCTTTTTGCTACAGATGGCTTGAAATACTTTGAGTGATCATCTTCCTTCCTTGGTCAGAACGCTGCGAAGCTTAAGGGCGGCTTTGATGCTGTCGCCGACGTCTTGTGTACGCCACTCAGAGAACCTTTCTCCTTATCTGTACTCAAGCTTTTCATTTTTGGTTGAAGTCCTGAATTTTTTTTAAGGCTTCTTTACGCAATTGCATAAATTGCGTTCACTGCGACGATCATTTCTTCACTTTCAAAGAAATGTTTGATAACCAATGAAGAAATGCATGCAAAGTTTGCAAATGCCCCACACCCCATGGACTTACAAGGTGGGCAAATGCGCAACGTTTTTACTGAAAGCCCATTATTACCCTGCATACCACTGCACATATGGAATTCTATTCATGTAAAAGTCTTATATGGTCAATTCTATAATTAGTTGTGCAGCTTAAGTTCATCTATAACGAAAAACCGATACACAAATAATTTTGCAGAATTCTCCTTTGGTTTTGAAACAACAGGCTTGACTTACAAGCTAATTGTGGGTAGTTGTGTGTTCTTGTACAATAGAAAGATGATCGATGGGCGGGTAAAATTCTGTTAACCCAGGAAAACTGAGTAACTTTGATAGATGTAGAAGATACAGTGTTCTGTCTGGCAGCTCTACAGATGACTGCTGATTGTCTTTCACACCGCTGAAGCTCATATTAGGTCATTTTGGATAGCACTGTTGCTCACTTTAGACCATTTTACATTGTTGTTTTGGTATGATCATGAGACTACGATCAATTTGCGAACAGCAGTAGTGCAGTTTTTAACCACAAAATAGATTTTTCGCCGTTTGGCGTAAATACATAAAGAAACAAAAACAAAAAGGCTTGCCACGAATTAAGGCTATATATTTACCTGTCAAAAAAGGAAATGTAATGACTCAAATCTCTCTTTCGATGTAAACCTCAAATCTCTTCATACTATTTGATAAAATCAAATAGCAGGGTCACGTGGTGCAGCATCGCGCCCGGTTAGCTCAGTTGGGAGAGCGCCGGTCTGCTGAGCGGGAGGTCTCGAGTTCGAATCCTGGCCGGACCAACACTCAGGGTCTTAAAACTAACTGAGGAGAAAGTGCTGTCTTTGTAATGACATCTGCAAATGATTAGACTTTCAAGTCTTCTCGGATAAGGACGATAAACCGGAGGTCCCGTCTCACAAACCTTGTTCACATATAACTATGTGGGACGTTAAAGAACCCACACACTATTCGAAAAGAGTAGGGGACGTAGTTCACGGTGTTGTGGTCTATCTTCATCACTTACATCATCACTCATCATGGGTTGGGAGGGTTCAGTGGGCTCATAAATGGACTGATAGCGGCTGCCATCGGCGCCCTTAGTATGCTGATGTCCGAGCCCACTGCAAAAAAGCTATGTAAAGAAGACATGTATGTTTGTCCTCTCAATCGCGACATTTAAATTTACACATGTACTAAAAAAAGGCCAAAGAGGGTGAGGGCAGGGGGGGCAGGCTCAAGGTTGAGACTCATCGCAGGTTCACGAAGAACAATTTTGTGTTTCATTTATAGTAACAAAACAATTATTTACGTCTTCACCCTTCTCAAAGATAGAGGTTGTAGAAAATGTCAAGAACGTTACGTTAGTCCCATTTTCTATTTTAGGAAGTTAATTAGAGTTTTTCAACCTCATGAAAAACACTGGGAGGGTCTTCTTGGTTTTCAAGTGACATCACAAAAATCCAAACTCCAAAATTGCGAGTGTAATGTTCTTTATCTAATAGCACGATGGATCTGGATAAAACAGCTTAGTAAACAGGATCCAAGTTTTTTATTCCAACATGGCTGACCCCGGTCGTCCATGCGCACGCTTACACTCATACAAAATACCCGCTGATCATTACAACTTTCCCCTAACAAAAACGAAAAGAAAACAAATAAACAAAAAGGATAAGTACACCTTGATACCAAGATTGGTAATACGGTCTAATGTCAAAAGGACAACAATTTCATGTAAAGTTCATAATGTTCCCTCTAATTTCAACTTGTGAGAAATTTGCAAACTGTGACTAACAGAACCTTCGAAACAATGTTTATCAACCTTCCATATCAATGATGAGTTCAGTGTCACATAACATAGACCTTGAAACGCAAAGGCCTTCTCACAGTTCTTCCATTTCGGATGAATTTTTTCCCCTTGCTCTTGGGATGTCAAAATGGGCTCTTCAACAGATGGGATTGCTTGATTGGCTGCTTCCTCTGAGGTTGAATGCTCATTTGCTCTCACGGTTGGAGACTTATGATGAGGTGAGATGTCGGTTGCTGATAGACCACTTTCTGGTGATTTTATTAACGCTCTTCTATTTCTGCGGTATTCTCTACTTTCATCAGTTCGAATCCTATAGGATCTTGGTGTTTCTGCGTGTTCTGTTACAATGCCTGGTTTCCAATGGCTCCCCATTTGTACTCTGATCCGGTCACCTTTCTCTAATGTGGGAAGATGTTTGGCATGCTGATCAAAATAGTGCTTTTGTTTTTCCTGTTTGAGCCTCCATAACTTTGTGTGGATCAAGGACTTTAGGCTGCAACTGTGCGTTGGTAGTGCGAATGATTGATCTTAATCCCCGGCTCATAAGCAGTTGCGCTGGTGAACCAATGTCATCTATTGGTGTGTTCCTGTACTCAAGTAGTCCCAAATAAGGATCCCTGCGATCTTGTTTTGCTTTGGTTAGTAGATTTTTCACTGTTTGTACTTCCTTCTCAACAAGACCATTTGCTTGGGGGTACAGTGGACTGACAGTAGTGTGTTTGAATTCCCACTGTTTAGCAAACAGTGAAAAGCCCTTTGAGGAGTACTGGGGACCGTTGTCACTGATTACTTCGGATGGTATTCCATGTCTGGCAAATATAGATTTAGTATAGGTGATGACTGTGGTGCTTTTGGTGTCTGGTAGTTTGGCTATTTCAAAATATCTGGAGTGATAGTCAACAACTATCAGGTATTCAGATTTGTCCCAGGTGAACAAGTCTGTGGCGACCATTTCCCAGGGCTTGCGCGGTAAGCGAGAAGGGATCATTGGCTCTTTCGTGTTTTGCCGCTGATGCTCTAAGCAGGTGGTGCACCTCTATATCATGTCGCTGATTTGAGAATTCATTCCTGGCCAGTATAGGACATCTCTTGCTCATCGTTTGGACTTTTCGATCCCCATGTGGCCTTGATGTATCCTTTGTAGCATTTCTTTTCTCATAGATGACGGGACTAGTATTCTGTCATTTTTGAGAAGAACACCCTGGACTTCAGAGAGCTCATCTCTTACATTCCAGTAGACATGAATACTTGCTGGTGTGCAAGATTTTGTTTCTGGCCATCCTGACTTGATCGCATCCTTCAGTTCTTTCAATGATGGGTCATTAGCTGTGGCTTCTTTAATTTCTTCTAGTTTGGGCTTCGAGACTGGTAGGTTAGAAGTTAGCAAATGGACATGTAGTGCAATTTCTTCTTCCATGCTGCCATATGCTGTTTCAGGCAGTGGTGCTCTAGAGAGCATATCCGGAAGCACTAGCTCCTTTCCTGGCTTGTATTTCAAAGTGTAGTCATACTTATGCATTCTAAGAAGGATTCTTTGTAGTCTTGGTGGTGCTGATGCTAGTGCCCTTTTAACAATGGCCTCAAGTGGCTTGTGATCTGACTCAATGGTAACTTTCTTTCCATAGATGTATTGGTGGAAACGTTCTAAGCTGAACTGAACAGCTAAGAGCTCCTTCTCAATTTGAGCGTATCTTGATTCTGCGTCAGTGAGGGATCTTGAAGCATAGGCAACAGGACGCTCTTCTTGTAGCAGCACCCCTCCTAGGCCGGTTGGGGAGGCGTCACAGCTGATCGTAACAGGCTTTTGTACATCAAAGAATTTCAGGACTGGCCCTCCATCTTTAGTTAGGATGCTTTTAATTTCATGAAGTGCTTTTTCTTGTTCACGTGCCCACTGAAACTCAATGTCCTTTCGTAGTAGAACTCTGATAGGCTCAGTGACAGTTGCCAGATTTGGGATGAACTTGCCCAAGTAATTGACTGTTCCAAGGAGTCTTTCCACTCCTTTCTTGTCAGTTGGTGCAGGCATGTCATTGATGGCACGCACCTTTTCATCATCAGGTTTGATTCCTTCTTGTGTGAGTTTGTGACCAATGTAGGTGACTTCTTTGACTTTAAAGACGCACTTTTCTTTGTTCAGTGTTAGGTTGATCTTCTCACATCGTTCCAGGACAGCGTGTACACGATGGTCGTGTTTAACTTCTGTTTCTGCATGCACTATTATGTCATCGATGTCGGTTTCAACTCCTTCCAAGTCGCCAAAATGTTGACTCATCCGCTTTTGGAAAACTTCCTGAGCAGATGTGATTCCGAATGGAGTGACCTGATAGCAGTACCGCCCGAAAGGTGTGTTGAAGGTGGTTAGAAGTTGACTTTCTTCATCAAGAGGTATCTGCCAGTATCCTCGGTTTGCATCAAGCTTAGTGAACCATTTTGCATTTGCCATGCGTGTAGTGATGTCTTCGATGGTGGGAAGCTGAAAGTGTTCCCGCTTTATTGCTTTATTGAGGTGCCTTGGATCTAAATAAATCCGCAGACTACCATTAGGCTTTTCAACAATGGCCATAGAATTGACCCAATCTGTGGGTTCTTCTACCTTGCGAACAACTCCTCTCCTTTCCATGTCATCCAGTTCTTCTTTCACTCTGTCGCAAAGAGCTGCTGGGACCGTTCTAGGTGGGTTTACGACAGGTGTCACAGTAGGGTCTACTTCAATGTGGTAAGGTTTCTCCAAGCGTCCCAACCCAGTGAATACCTGCGTGTATTTCTGCAGTACTTCTTCTTTCAGTTCTTCAGACAACTTCGTAACCTCTTCACTTTTGTCTGGTTCAGTTTGCTTTTCTTCTGTCTTGGCCACCATTACTACTTTGATTAGACCCAGATCTTGGGATGCTGTGAGCCCCAATAATCCTGGTTGATTTGTCTCCACTATGTCGAATGTCAGCTCATGTTCTACATCTGTTTTAGATTTCACTGGTAGTGTAGCTGTGCCAAGTACAGTTAGCTTATCTTCAGAGTAACTGACTAGATTATGTATGCAGGCATTTATCTGTGGATTGCTTCCAACTATCTTCTTTAGGTCTTTGAACGGCATGATGTTAACTTGAGAGCCCGTGTCAATTTTGAGTTTTGTGATATGTCCTTTCACTGGCAACATCACATAGCACTCCTCATTGTGGATCTGAACTTCAGTAGTGACAGCTCCTACAAATAGGGTTGAGTCAGGAACATTTCCTTCTTGTTGCTCTACACCCAGTTCATGGACTTTTTTCCGTGATCTGCATACACTCTGGAAGTGATTTCGTCTCTGACAATAGTTACATGTTTTGCCATATGCAGGACACTCCCTTGCGCCATGTCTTGTTCCACAGTTCCCGCAATTGAACTTCTTGCTTGGGGGTCTTTTTTCCTCATTATCTGAAGGTGTTTTCTTGTCAGTTGACTTGTTCTTCTCCCTTCCAATTCCATGCACTGATGAGTCGTCCAGTTCTTTCATTTGCATATCCGTAGCTTCTGCAGATCGTACCACATCTAATGTTTTCTGAAGTGTAAGGTCTGGCACCCTGAGTAATCTTTCTCTTGTTTTTTTGTTGTTTACACCAAGTACAATTCGGTCCTTGATGAGAGAGTTCTTCAATGTTCCAAATTCACATGTTTCACAAAGCTTTCTTAATATTGTTACCTACTGGTTGATGCTTTCGCCGCGTTCTTGGGCTCTTGAGAAGAATTTGTATCTCTCGTAGCTGACATTTTTCTTGGGTTCACAGTGTTCCTCAAATTTCAACAGCACCTTTTCGATTTTTTTGTCAACGTCTTCTTCGTCCCAAGTTAGAGTGTTAAAAACATCAATAGCATCGTTGCCGATAACTGTTAGAAGTGTTGCTACTCTGGCTGCACTATCCTTCGAACTTATTCTGGTCGCAATTTCGTAATTTGTATATTTCTGTTTGAACTTCTTCCAATTGGCTGATATGTTTCCTCCACTCAAGTCGAGAGCTTCTGGAGGTGGAAGACCTAAATGCATCGCCATTTCAGGTATATTTTCTTCGTCTTCAACTGGTTGCTGTATTTCCTCTGTGTTTTCTTCGTCTTCAACTTGTGAATGCTGTACTTCTTCAGTGTTTTCTTCCCCCGCGGGCGTGATAGGAATCGACGGATCCTGTGACATGAATTACGATCGCCGATGTTGATTGCTCTGAAATACGGCCTGTATCTTATTCAAATCTTCGCTATATCGATGGCTGAGGTTCTTGTTCGTACTTGACTTCTGACACCATGTAATGTTCTTTATCTGATAGCACGATGGCTCTGGATAAAACGGGGCGTTACAAATCGATAATTTCGATACTCGATAAAATCGATTGTAATCGATAATTTTCGATACTAATTACTTGATTAATATCGAAAATCGATAGAAATCGATAGCGGAGGTTTTTGTGATTATCGATTTTGATCGATTTTATCGATTTCTGTAATTATAGTTCGATTTTAATCGATTTCTATCGATTTCTATCAAAAATATCGATTTCGTCAATGGAACTCAGACAAAGAAGAAGACAGAGCTTAAAAGCAAGGAACAAAAGGCAAATGGATATCGTAAGGCCAAAAAACGGGAAATAGTACCCGTTCTTGATATTTCCTGTCAAGGAAACGACGATAAAAGACTGAAAGCAGTTAAAAGACCGGTATAGGCAGTTAAGGACGGACGAGACGTAAAGTTAACCCTAGCCGGTCTTAAACCGCATGCGGTTTGTCGGTGGCTTCAACGTACTGTACTCTGGAGTTAACACATACGCTTTCTTTATCCCACACCTTGAGTCGATAATATAAAATACCTTTAATCAGCCTTAATGTACTGTAAACAAACTACAAAGGTTTTTAAAACTGTAATAATAATGCACTTGTCGCTAGACTCAAAAATTGAAACATGCTCAACGATAACGAGAGAAAAAAAACGCAAAAACGATGCTCGTTCAGTTTTAGGTAAACCAACTTTGTTACGCGTAGACGAGTAAATAGAGACCTTTAGATTGGACTACGAGTACGAGATTGAGTACGAGTACGAGTTTTCAAACCAAATTCGTCCGCATCATATAACTACTTATCACACCAATATTATCCCTAACGTTTATTTGTGTGTTAGTCAGCAACAGGAAAGAGTTATAGTTCGGGGGATACAATTATATCGAAATTCCAAAGTCGTACTCGTACTCAATTTCGTACTCGTAGTCAAATCTAAAGGTCGCTAATAAGTAACAACTGTTTCACCAAGTATTTGTTGTAAATTAACTTGAGCGAACAGCCAAGAAGATAACACCTCCATCCACACGCGACGTAAATGAATCAAGTGAGCAAAAAAGGTCATTACACATGAATGACACAACAAAAGGCAATAGACCGCGAGAATAAAAGTTACAATTTGTACGAAAAGAATGCATTGCAAATATGCTCCAACAATTTCCAAGAGAAACAATAGGTGAGAAAGGATCTGGAGAAGTTTCTCTTTTCTCTCATCGTAATAGTATAAGCAAGCTATGTTATTATTCAAAGTTAAGCAGGCTTTGAATTTTCTGCTCTTCTTCTTTCCAATATATCTTGAGGTTGAGTGAGTTTCTCCTTCCTGTAAGTTCTCACGAGCTTGACGGACTTTTGCTATAAGTTCTGGTTTTTTTTCGTTGGATCTATAGGTCACATTTAGACTGTCTAACACCTCTTTGAGAAGGAAGACAGTCATGTCTTCTGGTGGCCCCATTTTACGTTTCTCCTTTTCTAACTCTTTCAGTTTCTCCTCCTTCCTCCGAGACTCTTCTTCTTCCTCTTCCAGCTTTGGCAGTAGAATTTCCATCGCCTCCGCGTCTACTTTCAAAGGCCACTTTCTTTCCCCTTGGAGGTTTCCGAAAGTTAGCAAATGTGTTTTGCATTCACTCCACATTATTTCTTTTGTGGGTGATAACAACCACTTGCTATTTTCCTTTTTTAAGATCGAAAGAACTTGAAAGCAAACTGATATTTTTTCTTTCGAGTCGTTTCCTTTCTTCCACTCAAAGACAGGAACAGGGGATTTAGAAAACGTGTTACGCACCAGCCGCAATACCAAACCGCATCTCATACCGAGACGTGGGACCCAGAATGCCGCTATATCCTCAAAATATAGTCCGTTTTCTGATCTAGTTGGTGCTACGAGCCTTTCTACCCGTTCGTAGAAATCATTCCTTGAGACAGCCATCCATCTAGCCATTCTAGAAGTAGATGGCTTATACACTTTTCCCTGCTGAAGAGACAAAAATTCCGCAATGTGATAAAATTCTCCATCATACTCAACATAGTTGGGTGGAACTGAACATTGTGAAGCTGCTGATGTTTTCTCCCCGTAATTAAATCTCCTTCGTCTCTTCAAGTGGAACGTGCCTTCATTCTGCTCGTCTTCCTCCATCATGGAAATATCTGACGCCGTCGCAGCAACTAGGTCCTTATATTGTTCCATCCCTTTTACGTTCCCATGCGATGTACAAACAAAGGCATACGTTTCTCTCTCTGAGTCTGTAGAGAATTTGAGATTTAAGCATGATTCGTGGAACCAGTTGTCGCACCCTGGATAATCACAACCAATCCAGTGAGTCGTCTTTGGAGCTTTAAAGGCAGGATTTGCGTATTTACAGGTACCCTTCTGGAAAAGATGGCAATGCCTTGGGTCATCATCGTCATCGACATCACCATTTTCCTCTCCTCCTTCTTCTCGGTCAAATGCATTTGACCTTGGGATGGAGGACGCTGCCAGATCAGATAGCGCAAAGGAATAGCAATGTTCGTTAGTCTCAGCAGCAGAACATAGAACATCGTTTTCCACGTCTAGCAATTCTTCTACGGTTATAGTGTCACTTTCATCAGGACCGTCACGTATATCAGCTAAGGCTTCTATTCCTGGGTTGATATACAGTATGTCCCCTGAATCATCTAATCTTAATATGTTACCAGCAGCTAAAAGTGGCAGCATGCCTAGTCCCTCGATGGTTTTCAGAACTTCTTTTTCTGCCTCCTTGATGCCGCTCAAGATTTCATCTTCCACAAACTCTGGCCAAGATGTGCGAGAAACAACTGGAGGCTCCTTAAGTTTCAGCTCATCGAGTTTTGCTATTCTGCCGCAAATGTCGAGCATGTCCAGCATACAAAAATTTGTTTTCCCTTTACAAAACCCACGACAGCGTGCAAAAAGTCTTTCACAACTGTCAGAACCAAACGTAGAGGGATTAAAAGATTGATCGGGGAAGTACTCCGAAAATAATTTTCTCGACAATATAAGCGAGTGTCCCGCAAGCACTATATCGTTGTACGTTTGTAAGGATATAAAAGAGGACTCTATTGGATAATTTGACATCTCTACCCAAGCTTTCCATAATCTGACAAAGCAAACTGAAGACCAAGCAAGCTTTGACCGTTCTTTCACAGTGAGATTTTCATCTGTATATGCACGTAGCATGTTATGTCCTACTTTAAGGTAAACTCGAATTGCTTGACTGCGGTCCTTATTCCACTCGCTCAAGCATTCTCGGACTTCAGGTTGCAAAATTCGTAGCGCTGCAGCCACGTTCTGTTTGTCCCTGACGAAAATGTCACTTTTCCATAATCCACTTTTTAATTTGTTCGCCTCATACAACCTCATTAGATCTTCAATCATGACAAACGAATCTCCTAGAACCAGGACGCGACGCACGTTTAGAATCTGGTTTCTCCATTTTTTAATTAGGTGCTTCCAGTCAGGAAACATAACAGTAGGAATTCTCAGGCCATGAACATTCTTGACCACAGAAACAAAACTGAACCCCTTGTGAGATACCGAAATCACTTCATCTACCATGCCATGGCTTTTACTAAACTCATCAAGAAAGTATCTTCTAAATTTAGAGTCTCCATCCGCACCTATTCCGAGAATCTGCATATTATGTTGAGCACCCCAGTTTAATGCGTCCACGAACCAATTCCTCACTGAAGCCCAGTCTTGCCCCTTAACTACTGGTGAAATTGCAAGGGTAAAACTAGGAACGTGCTCTTGCAGAGGAGTCAACACAAACGCATTAGCTTGCCGCGCCTTTTCCTTACTTTGGTCATTTGTCACCTCGATAATATCTTGTGCAGTACGTACAAAAATGTCCTCTTCAGATGCAATTCCTACGATTCGATTGCCTCTTACTCTAAGGCATGGTGAAATTGCAGTAGCATCTATGGCCAGGACAAATGGTCCCGTATAACCAACACGTTGATAGAATGAGGCCGCTATTCCAAACTGATCTTCTGTTAGTTTAGTTGCAATAGGAACCTTGCGTCGGGCTGTTGCATAAGCAGTCTGCAGACTCGGCCCGCCAATTTTTTCCCTGATTATCTTTAGCAAGGCCGGTCCTCCATAATCTAGAATAATTGCGAACAAGGACTTTGTGTCGTCATTCCAGCATTTTTTCTCATTTATGTTGTGCGCAAGAAGATCGGACACAATCGAAATGAATTCAGTATTTTTTTGGTCTTTCCTTTCTACTACTGCAGCCAGCTGAAGCGCGATTTCTGGCAGCTGCTGTTTTAGACATTTGCTTTTCAGATCATACTGTAATGCGCAAATGACATCTTCTTTTACCGATAACTGTAGTCTAAGTTCAGCAATTTTTTTTCGATACAATTCTGATAATGAAGCTTTCTCCGCTATATGTTGAATACAAGAGGTGGCAATGTCTAAACGGCTCTTTTTAAAATTTTCCTCTGATGCTCCTAACAGACACTGGAACCGGAAGGAGTCCCTGACCCTCTGGGTATTGTCTCTACTTTCCATTAACATATTTGAGATTTCCCTCTCCATATGCGACTTTTTTTGGACTTTGGACAAATCGGAGGAATGTAATAATTTTTCAGTCTCTATCCTAGCCTCTGAAAGCCGGTTCATGTATACAAATTTTTCGTTGTATACGATCTCTTCAACTGAAACGCGTTGTTTTGAGTTGTCTTGCTGATCCCGCAAAGGAGATTCTGTCATCATCATTTCACTCAGCCTCTGTCCGAACGCCCTGTTCATTTCTCGGTGTGTATTTGCAACTGCCTGTGAAAATAGAAATCAATTAAACATTGGGTCAGATGACTTGAGTTGGAAAACCCTTAAAACATCGCTTAAAAAGACGCGGAATCAAAACAATGAAAAAAAGGGAAAAAAGAACCCACGCTGTATACCTTTTCTCTTTGTGCATAAGACACCATTTCTGCAACCATGACTGTTTTGGCACTTGCGCTCCGAGATGTTGATGGGCTGGGGGAAGACTTCTGTTTGGCGGTTCCAAAATAACTCGTCAGCAGTTTATTTCCTGTAAGAAAGATGTTCGTGCGTGTGTGTTAAATACGCTACGGTGTATACAGCCCGCCCCTCACAGCATAATATCGCTGAGCAGATTCGTTGGTTAAGTATTAAAAAAAACATATTAAAATAAACTGAATGATCACTCAATAGATCAACTACTCTTTTAAAGGAAAACAGCAGAGAGTTGTCAAATATTCGAATAATATAGGTTTTTCTTGCAATAGTGATATATTTGAACTAATACAACTTTTTTAGTATATTTCCTGTTCTGTTTTATTGAGTAAATTAAATTATATTTTATTTTTCCTGGACTTATTTAGATTCTGAAAACTTCTTTTTCTTCGTGTTTAGTATCAAGAATAGATCGGATTCAAACTGACCAAACGCGGGAATCAACTGCCAGATTCTCTCCCCAGTATCTTTTTCACACGTTCACTGACTGCCGGTGTTTGTGCTAATTCGTGTCACACGTTCACTGACTGCCGGTGTTTGTGCCAATTCGTGTCTCGGGTGTGTTAACGTTTGTTTTCTCTCGGTTTTCTTGATCTTTGTTGAAACTGGTTCAACCATGGAAGATAAAGAATACGTTGAAGTGTCAGTCAAGATAGCAGAAAAAGAACTGCCTGATTTGAAGAAATTTGTTGAAGAGCGTTGCGGAGAGATTAAAGTAATGGAAAATGCGGTGAATGGTACCAATGGTACGCAGTGTTGTTTGTTTATTTCACTCATGAATGTTATGTGTTTTGAGATGTTTTTAAGCCTCCTCCATTATAGTTTAAACTGCAAAAATTTAGATTTAGACCTTGTGGAACTGACACTGAATTTTAGGAGCGATTTAAGACAAGAATGGTCTTAACCTTTTCCACACAGGAAAAAGCACGTGTAATGAAGCGACAGAAGCTACCGAAGCTACAAACGCTCAAACGCAAGTCGTGGAGATTACAGACGAAGCAGATCAAGAAGCCGGTGCAGCTAAGAAGAATACGGAAGATGTCATTCTTTTACCGAGGGAAATCGCTTCAAAAGTTTCGAGATGGCTCCTCACAAAAGGGGTTTCCCAAACATTCTTTGCTAAAAGGGTAGTGAATAGGTCCCAAGGTTCTTTCTCAGACTACATCACAAAAGCGCCAAACGAGCTGCCAAAAACACATGGCCGGGCAATATGGGTAACCTTGAACGCTTTTCTAAACGACCCCAAACAGCAAGCCGCATTGATCGATGAATACAAGAAAGGTAAATATCTATTTATAGTTGTTGTATTTACATTCTTTTATAATAAAGTGAAATATCATTGCTCGTCACCTTCTTGGTGACAATATTTATAGCATGACACCTTTACCACCGCTGACGGTTAGGCTCGACCACTGTAAGTCATTGAATGACAAAAGGTTAGTATAGGGTTTCTTGACTAAATTAATTTTTTGCTTTAAATTATTTTAGTGTCAAAATCACGGAGGAAAGAAATTGATGAAAGTGACAAGCCTCCAAAAAAGGCGGTTAAACGATACAGCGACCTCGAATTATCCACGCTAGATTCCGTCTTCAAGTCATCGAACGGATTGCCTGAAAGAAGCGTACTAGAGCGAACGGCCAAGTTACTAAAACTAGAAGAGCGACAGGTAAGCCTAGAATATTTCTTTGCAACAAATTGGTAAACGATCAAATCAAACTGAAAACTTCGATCAATTCGTTGCTAAACTTTACAGCTGAGTTGTCGATTTGACATCTTTGTTTAGCCTTACCTTTAGGTTTACTTGACAAAACATTATTGTCGTCGTCCAAATACCATCCAGCTTTTATTTTGTGTGACTCTTCCTTGCTATGGCGCTTCACCAGCCACATCGTTTTAGCGCTATCTCCATAGGTTAAAGTCAAGCCACATGAATTACAAGTAATCGAGTTCTTGAAATCACTGTCGGATGTCAGGGGCCGAAAATCACGTTTCTGTAATTCTTGGTTCACCTGATGTATGTCTTTATGAGGGGCACTGTCGGTAACTTCGAAAAGATATATGCTTAAAATAATGCATGAGAAAAAGGAAATATAATGCGCCATAGCACCGATCTGCTTGTACAAGAGACTAATCTCGACTAATGCATGGTTCCACGTGGACACAGTAGGAGTTAAGTTCATGCGGTATTCTTGCGCGCGGGCTCGTTGCAATTACAAAATGAGTTGCGTTGGTGCTAGGAATAGACGCTGAATAGAAAGTATCCAGGTAGCCTTCATGGAGAGTTGACCAAACATTTATTTACTTATTTATTTCATTTATATTTTGTGACTTCCAGGTGAGCGTATGGTTTAACAATCATCGCAGGAAACAAAAGCAGGGAACTTACAAGCCGGGGCAGTATACGCAGAATCAGGGGGGAAGCAGTGACGATTCGGGAGCTACTCCACAGTGACATGTGACCAGTGACTTGTTTTATCTGGTTTTATTTAGTTTGTAACCTGGTACACGTGAATTATGAAAAAATAAAGTAATTTTAACTGATTTCATATAGAAAACCACAAACTTGTCTGTTTATTTTGTGCTATCGTCCATCGCATCCATCAACCCTGTTGGAATAAGGAATAACACTGAGCATTAATAAGAGGATTAATTGTACAGTGTGCTGTTATCGCACTGCGAATGAAGTGGGTTCGTGGTCTGGGAAGTTTTCTTGTTCACGTGTTCACTCTTAATCACGTGACCTTTCACCATCATCTGCTATCACATACCACGCGTACTACCCACAAACCTTAAACCGGAAACCTGGAAATCCAATGTTTATCCGCTGATTAACTCACCAAAGCCGATTTATGTTAAATATCAGCCATAGAACGCACAGAAAGCAACATTCAGCTTATGCAGAAATGAAATTCATTCCAAGATTGACTCAATTCAACATGGTTTTTGTTGTAGCAGTACGCCACGTTTACCAGCGTAAACAATTCCACTGGTGTTCTTACGCCGCTTACACAGTGTGCTGTCGTTTTCGTCCGAGCTACGAGTCTAAAAACTCAGAAAAATTGCTTCAAATGCGAATGAGTTATCTGGTTATCACAGATTATCGCCAAGACTGGAAGAGGTTTTGACGTTCAGTTTTCGGTAAGAAAGAAAAAAGTTCCTTGATTCTAAATTGACTTGATATAATTTTTTTTTCAATGTCCTCAATCGACCGGATAAATCGATAAAATCGATAATCTCGGTCTAAGTCTTGTGATTATCGATTTCTATCGATTATTTTAGCTAATCGATTAACAATTATCGAGTATTATCGAGTAATATCGAGTAATCGATTAGTTTTCGATGATCGATTTCTATCGATTTGTAACGCCCTGGATAAAACAGCTTAGTAAACAGGATCCAAGTTTTTTATTCCAACATGGCTGACCCCGGTTGTCCATGCGCACGCTTACACTCATACAAAATACCGCTGATCATTACAGCGAGGACTTTTAAGGTTTTATCTCCATGTAGCCAAATATCTCATAAAAATTAACTTCTGTGAAAGTTTTCAACGTGATAGCGTTTTCCGTTTTGAAAATATAGCTCCTTCTAGTTTCCCAAGTCTACTCCGCGTGACATTAATATGGCGACCAAGAAGGCTGTCACATACGGTATTCTGAAAAATAAGTTTATCGTATGATATTATGCCCTTTGAATGGTGAAAGTATTAGAAAATGTGTTTAGGAGAATAATTTGCTCGTTCGCAGTGAACAACTGATCTAATTGTGGCGATACTGAAACCAGATGTTTGCATTATTTCAGGCGTCCCCGTCGTGAGCCCTATATAAATACCTGGTACACATTTTGAAGAACAGCTCAGCAGTGGAAAACTGCACAGGCGCAAGACTTGGCCAGGTTGTTAATTTCTTGATATTCTATAATATCTGAAATTCTTGGCTTCATACATTCCACGGGTTTGATTTTAGTTTTCGATGGTATGACGGTGAAAACCGGCAAATGGGTATGCACTTAAGTGTGAAGTGAGACCGAAACACTCGCAAAGTCAAGTCAAGCCACATGCTACTCAGGTCGTTGGGCCAAGTGAACGATTTATTTTCTTCGACTGGTCTTACTGTATGTGTATACGTAGGAGGATTTTGGCTGTTGAGGTTTTACGGAGTGCACTTCACTCACGATTCACAAAACAGTTTTTCAGCACATCACGATTCACCAACAGCAAATATGGTCATGGCGGCATCATGAAAATAAGCTACAACCAGTTGCAAAAGTACTTGAGACACTGTACCGTATTTTGGCATAAATGGCCTGTCCATGATCTTGTGCTTGTGATCCCCCCTCCACCCCTTATCAAAGTTGCTAGCAATACAAGACCATACTCAAAACTTGGAGGAACAACTTTGAATGGGAGGTCAGTATTATATTTTACAGACCTGTGACCAGGAGCGATTTGAAACAAGAAAGGTCGTTTTTCCGTGGGAGTGTCTCATCATTTTTGCAACTGGTTTTAGCCCAGCCCCCATCTTATCCGTAAAATGATCTTTTAACCCTAATCAATGAAATTTGACTCCCTAATTCTGCAAAAATTCAAACATCAAAACCTAACATAACCAAGAGAACTAACCAGGAAGCATTGAGTGAAGAGGTTTGAAATTTCATAAAAACTTATTCCCATGCCAGCGAATTACATGACTAGCTGGCTCACAGATTGTCCGCTGTCTGCCCGTGTGGGTTTTGTTTTACATATGTGGTCTCCAGTCGTTTTGGCCACAAAACATGAAGCTAATACAGCAGATACCTTAACTGGTTTGAGTTCTTCTGCATTAGGTTGGGGAAGATATTGGTCACAGACATCCTTGAAATAAGCGGGGAGGTACTGGTCGCAGCTTGGTGCTGTCCAGATCCCTTTGCCAGGTATTTTTCTCAAAATTTCTTGCTGGGAAGACATCTCCCACGATGTCAAGTAATGGGTAGAGTTGAAGGATGAAATTGAAGATACTATATGTGTTATGACTTATGTGAATGGAATAAAGCTGAATAAAGTACACAAGCACAACGTTAACACGAACCACAAATTACTAATTGCATTTGGAGTTGACATACCTTTCAGAATTTGCTTTAATACCATCAAGGCATTGACAGTGCGCTGGAATTATGTTAATGAGGTACCCTTCGACAGCACTGCTATTGGAACAAAGCCTTTACAAGCTATATGAAAGTTGGTCATTGGCTGAAAGATGCTGTTCTTGTAAATACCGATCGCCCCATCTTTCTCCACTAATCCCAAGTCTGGATCTGGTTCTTTTCTCCCTTGTGAAGAGCCTTGACTGGCACTGTTCTCGGCCATTTCCAGAGAAAAAAAAGTCAGGCTACCAGTAGCGGCGTGGCTTACAGAACACTGACAGAAAGCCTCGAGTTTATTCTCACATGCAGCGGGATGCTCACCTAAAAGAAAAATGATTGGTTAATTCGAGATATGTGACATTTCAGTGGTTGTGAGAGATATAACATATATCAACAAAAACAAAGCCGGAAAAAGTATCATATTGTCCTACTCCCAAAATCTAGCCCACATGGACACGCGTGACTACTTCATTACCTGAGCAAGCTCTCCTGGATGCTCCCCAGTGAGCTTGATCGCAGGCTAAGACTTCATTCTTTACAAGAAAATGCGGTAAAATAGCTTTGTGCAAACTATGTTTAGACGGTAGAATCGTTCAGAACTAATACTTGTCTGGTCGTTACAAAACCCAGAGATTGCATAACCAATTGACTAACCGGAAATGACACATTTGCAAGAGGAAACTATTCATTAAGACCGCACTAACAATCTAAAGACAATTTTTGTTTGTAAACTGTTGTCAGCGACAGAATTGTAGCAGCAATTTTTAATCTGGTTTGTGAGACTTTCCGCAAAATTTAACTCCTTGAAAACTTAGGCAGGAGCGTAGTAGTCTGCAGACGTGTCCGCGTAGCTGCCCTGGCGTTGAAAACAGAACAGTCGACAATGGGAAAGTGCGTTGGAAGTGGTAAATGTGACTTCCGGTGCCTAATTTGCCTATAGTTTTAAATGATAAAACATATATTGGACTATAGGGTAAAACATTGACTGGATAAATAAAACATGGATTGATAAAACATGAATTTTAAATTAAAACATGATTTGATAAAATATAGACAAGAGATCATAATAGGACTATTATGGTTCTTGATATGGTTTAATAGAACATGAATTGATAAAACAGGGAATAATAAAAAAACAGTCATATACCTGCCAACCAAATGCGTGAGATTTTCGTCTTGCATGACCGGAATTTGCGAAAACTTCCGACGATTTTTCGAAGACTTCCAAAGGTAACCAAAAATGTCCGAAGATGTTCCTACGGCTTTTTCAAAAGCACTTTCAAAGCTATGCAAAAGATGACAATTTAAGCATGTTTTGATTAGGACACAAAATGATCATTGACGAGTTTTTTTGGCCATTGTCCGCCATTTTGTATGCTTTGAAAACCATCATCGCCATTAAATGAGGTGGAAAATAACGCTGCACGCAGTTACTATTTGTAGACTCATAACTCAGACAAAGAAACTGAAATTTGACTTTTGTCATAAAATGTAATGTAAAATGAGAAAGATGACAAAACTCAGACAAAAATTGCAAATTAGTCATTTAGACATCATTCATGCACTACCCTACTTGTCCAATCGTGCAACCTTGTTTGGCTCGTCACGCAATGGTCCTCCTCAGGGAAGTTTGTAGAAGAGTTGTTGGGTGCGTCACAATGGATGCATCATCCTACCGCTTCCTTCTGTTGGTTCTGTGTTCCTTTTTTTCTCTTGGGAGAGGAATTTGATTCTCAGAAGAGGAGCAAAAGGTAGTTGATAAGCTCTTAGAAGAGTACTCTACCCATTCGGGTTATTATCATTATGATTCTGTCGTCAGCACTGGCCTAGAAAATTCGTGGCTTATTCCAAAAGTCTTCATTTGGTGCCCTATGCAGCATAATGGTATCAAGGTGGTTTGTCCCGTTGATCGTTGTGTGTTGGCATTTAACAGATGGACGTCATGTGGTAAAAAAACAGTAAGTTTAATCCGTGTCCTGTATATGTTTTGGAGGAGAACATTATTTTAATACATGCTTCTTATGTTTGCCCTCGTGGCGACCAGTTCTTTTCTGCCTCTAAGGACATTTTGGACTTGTTGCCAGGTCAAATAAAGGATTCCTTTAGTTTCAGAATGTCGCGCAGATGTGCTTGCTCAAATCGCCTACTCGATTACGTAATAACATTGCTGACTATGGGGCACAGCTTCCTCGATATAAGGGAATCCATCCTTGCCATGAACTACTGTGCATTTTATCACATAAATGGGAATATCCCGACAGCCTCTTTTTATGATAGTCCATTGTATTCAAGTCCGGGACAAACTGATGCAGATATTTCTCTCTTATTATGAACAGATTAAAGCATCGATTACCAATTTCTTTTTGGCTACACGCTGTCGCATCGTATCTTGTGATCACACCTTCAAAGTTAGCGAGCACATGAGGATTATTCAAGATTCTGAGTCTGCGTTTGTCAACCAGTTTCAAAATTTGTACGTTGCACTGAATGAAAATGGTGAAGTTATAACCTGGAAACTAACAACTTCAACGGAATTAAAGCAAATTAATCACAGAATTCTCGATTTAAAGAGAGGTTTTCTATTTCAGGTGATAAATTGGATATGATTCTAGTGGATGATTGCTGCCGTGTAAGAAATTTCTACCAATGTTACTTTCCACTTGTGCCAGTCAAGTTGGATATATTTCATGCTGTTCAGAGAATCGTCAAAACTCTTCCCAAAGGAACAGTTGAAAGCCAAAAGTTTGCTAAAGAGGTGGGACTTCTGTTCCACAGAGATGGCGACATTGGGGAGGAGAGAATGTTCGCTACTCCTGATCCTCATTGCATTGAAAGCAACATGGTGCAACTGCTTTTCAAATGGAGGGGCAAACTGTCTGTAGCTACTGTCAGTGCGATTGAAAATTTGAGACATCATGTGCGAAAAGGTTGCATATCAGAGATACCTCCTTCTGCAGAAACCACTTTACATGAACGCTTTCATAGGCATCTTAAACGATCAATGTTATGTGGTGCATCCTCCATTTGCCCTGACCTTGCCTTGCCCATCCTAGCTCTAGTGCTTTATGTCTGGAGCTGTAGGCGCAGAGGATTGCAGAAACATGTTAACAATCAAACAGTTGTTCCAATTATTGCATTAGAATTTGGAGATCTCATTGAAAGAAGTTCCACTGACTCCTTGCTATTAAAATGCTCTGACAAAGGGCAGGATGAAAGAAGTGTAGCTAAAGAGGAAGAGAGCAGTGACAAAATATCATGGTATTTACACCATCATGTTGAAAATGTGAAACATTTGATGAACGTCAGTGTCATAAATTATGCCTTAACTCGTGTTCTTCAAATGAGGGATTGTTGGACTTTCCTAAAAGAACAGACATCGCCCACGTTTCTTTCAATGCTTGACTTGTTTGGACTAGAAAGAAGCTTCATGAAGCTTTCAAAACAGCATACTGTAGAAGAGGAAACTACTGCTGGCTGTAACCGTGAAACGCTCGAACGTAATTTGTCTTCCTTTAGACTCTGCAAGATACCTGTAGCTGGGAATGGAAACTGCTGTTTTCGTATTTTAATTAAGTGTTTTCATCATAGGTTTCTTGGAAACTCAGAAAATGATCATTATGACGACATATCTAGGTACATTGGGTTTATCAAAAGTCTTGGCCTTGGAATTAAAGAAGATAAAGACACCTTGCATTTAAGACTCCTCATGTGTCAAGAGATTTCAACTAAATCTGAAGAATATCAACAGTGGTTGGGTCTAACTACAGAGCAGCTTTCTAGTGATCTAAATTTATTTAGGCAACAGGATGGTTTAACAGTGATGCTAGTGATATTGCAGTCAAAGTATGCAGCAACATTTTGCAGATACCCATCATTGTTATAACCTCGTATCCACAAGCCCTGTAAGATAAACATACAGTAAAATGGCTGACTTTGTTACAAAGATGCTTTATTGCTCGTCACGTTATACACAAATAATGACGCGCTAGGGTGGTCTACGTATTTATGTCACATCCTTTCCCTTTTAAAAAGAAAATAATAATAATAATAATAATAATGTCTCAGTGCTTGGATTTCAAATGAAAAAAAAAGCTAAATAGAAAAAAAAGTTCTTAGTCTCTGATTGTGTCTAGAGGTCCAACCGTTTTGGTTTGAGTACTTGTCTGCCATTTCGGGTAACATAAGCCTCTGAACTGTCCCCCCCCCCCCCCCAGGTGGTTCAGGGTTGTGGTGTTGCCACGGAGGTGGAATTACAGGTGAGACTGGTGGGGCTGGCTGCTTAGTCTGGTCCTTGGGCAAGTTGTGGTGTGCACTACCGTCAAGAGACCGCTCTGCATTTAAACTTCTAGGTCCTGGGGCTGGGCAAACTCGCAGATGCTGCCTGTTGCGACGATAGTTTCTGCCATCATCTGCTTGAACTACATAGGACCTTGGTGTGTGATGATGTCTGACTACTGTCGCTGGCTTCCACTCTCTGAAGTCGGTCCAGGGCTGCATTCGCACTTTCATTCCCGGCTGTAGTTCCTTCAATTCGCTGCTAGCATGTCGGTCATGGTGCTTCTTCTGATCCTCTTTCATCTTCTTCAGATACTTGGAGACATCGTTTTGGTTGACACTAGCAGGTTGAAGCAAGCTGTCCATCATTGGTAATCCGTTTCTCAGGCGACGTCCCATCAGCAACTGTGCTGGTGACAATTCGATGTCTGGTATTGGCTTTGTCCGATAGTCAAGTAAAGCCCGATATTACAAAATCTATTGCAAAATCTGCACACACACTACAATTGGTGACCATTTGCTCCACATCCAGGGACATTCCAGGCCAAAATAGTACCTCTTTGGCTCTTTGTCTGTATTTGGCTATTCCTAGGTGACTCTTGTGGATCTGGCGAAGCATTTCAGGCCTCACAACCTTTGGGGCAATCAAGCGTGTCCCTCTGAAGAGGAGTCCATCAGCTGTTGCGACTTCGTCACGGAATGTCCAGTAGGGTCTGGCCTCCAAAGGAACTTGCTACTTTGTGTCTGGCCATTCATTTCTCACCATGGTTAGGACTGCTTGTAGCTCTGGGTCTACTTTGGTCTCTTTCTGGAACTCTTCATCCCGCTCCTCTGATACTGACAGGACCATGTTGATTTCCTGGAATTCTTCATAAGCTTCACTGTCACCAGTTGCAACAGCTGCTCGGCTCAGTGTGTCTGCTAGGACTTGTTTACAACTAGGAATGTAGCGAATCTCAACATCATAGCTTCGCAAAGTAAGCAGCATTCCCTGCAACCTCAGCGGAGCTTGTGACAGTGGTTTGGTACTGATTGCTTGTTAAGGCTTGTGGTCTGCGCTACAACAACACTTTTGCCATAGATGTATTGGTGGAACTTGCGGCAGGCGAAGACGACTGCCAGCATTTAAGCTTCAATGGGTGCGCACCTTGACTCCGCACCGGTAAGCGCTCCAGAGGCGTAACACACGGGTTTGTCATCCAGTAATAGCACTGCGCCCAGGCCTTTCCCGCTTGCATCGCACTTGATCTTTGCTGGTTTCGAGACATTATAATATTGCAACACTGGTGCTTCGGATACAAGCTTCTTGATCTTCTCAAAGCCTTCTTTCTGTGGGGGGTCCCAGTGAAACAACATGTCTGCTTTCTCCAACTCTCTCAGCGGAGCATCCACAGTGGACAAACTGGGCAGGTATCGACTCAGGAATTGTACAAATCCAAGAACGCATTTCACATCTTCTTTGGTTTGCGGCGCAGGCATTTCTTGAACTGCCTTTACCTTTTGGGGATCAATCTTTAAGCCTTCTGAAGTTAGCAAATGTCCTACATGGGGGACTTGCGTCTGACGAATCTTGCATTTCTCTTTGTTAAGCTTTAAACCTTGCTTTGCTGCTCTGTCGAGGAATTTCTGCAACCGTTCGTCATGTGTTGTCTCATCGCCCGCCACAACTGCATCATCCATTATGACCTCCACAGCCTCCAAATCTTCAACAATTCGATCCATGGTCCTTTGGAATATTTCAGGGGCGCATTTCACTCTGAAGGGTAGCCTTGTAAATCTGTACCAGCCAATGGGAGTGTTGAATGCACACAGACGTGAAGACTCGTCATCTAACTTTAGCTGCCAGAAACCACTTGTGGCATCTGGGATGCTGACAATTTTGGCACCTTGAAGACGACTGGCCACTTCATCAATAGTCTTCATGGGGTAATGGGGTCTCTTTATGGCAAGATTTAGGTCCCTTGGATCAATACACAGTCTCACTGCACCAGTAGGCTTCTGTACTACAACAAGTGAGTTGACCCATTCAGTCGGTGCCTCCTGGCACACTATTACTCTCAGCTTTTCCATCCATTTTATTTCCTCGACAACTTTTGCTCTCTGTGGCACGGGTACCTTCCTTGGAACATGGACTACAGGCACAACTCCTTCTGCTTGCTCTATGTGATACGTACCGAGCAAACATCCTAATCCAGTGAACCATTCTGGATAGTCCTCGAGCTCCACTTGCTTCGATGGTAGCTCTTGACCTGTTAACTGATAAACTCTTTTCAGCAGACCAAGCTTAAGACACGAGTTTCCAATAAGCACCGATTCCACTTCAGTATCCACAACAAAGAATTGACGTTTTCCACTTGATCTTTGTATCTAGTGGTCAATGCTACTTCTCCTCTAGGTTTCAGCTTGTGCAGAAGACGAAACCAGTACAGTTCTGGTCTTTCTCAGGGGCGGTAAGGGTCTACACTTGAGGCTGCTGTAGGTCTTGAGAGAAATAACATTTGCTTTTGCATCGCTATCGAGCTGGAACTTCACTTGAGTGCCCTCCAACTCGACAGTTTTGTGAAATTGTTCATCCTCAGCTAGACTGTTTGATTCAACCGCGTACATAAAGAGGGTTGACTCATCTCCACAGTCTATTTTGTGAATCATCTTCTTCCCGTAGGTGATGCACTTGTCTTGATCTACAGAGCTTAGAATAATGATTCATCTTTTCGTAGAAACTGCATTATTGGCCCATTGCTGGGCATTTTCAGTGGGTTTTATCGTACCCACACTCACCTTTTGTGCGATCCGTTTTTCTTTCTCTTCCGAAGCTTGCTTTTCGGCGTCTTGCTTTGAATGCTTGTGACAACTCTGAGTTTGGCGTTTTTCTACAGTATTCACAGTCGGGTCTTCGTCTTTGGCGAGCTTCTTTAGGCTGTCTAGATTCATTTCATGGGTGCGACCAATTTTCACAGCTTTCTCGAGAGTCAACTCATCAGCTCAATCGAGGCACTTTTCACGAACTTTGCTGTGCTTACAACGAAACACAATTGCATCACAAACAATTCTTTCTTCCTCTTGGTAGCCACAGTCCTTCACTAGAATCTTAAGATCCGTTACAAAAGAGTCAAAACTCTCACCCTCAGCTTGTTGGCGTTCATTGAACTTCAAAGCGGCCATGATGTGGTTTTTGTGCAGAGAACAGTACTCTTTGTACTTTTTCACTACAACGGCTAATTTTGCTGCATGTTCGGGCTTCGCGAATTGAAATCCTTCGAAGACGTCTAGGCCTTTGTCTCCAACCCACATCTTCAAGTAGCTAACCTTGACGTTCTCCTCCTTATCATATAAGAGGCCTTCTAAGATACAACTTGCTTGTCTGTAGAAGCGACGCCACTCGTGGGATAGATCTTGTGATGTCCAAACCGTCTCTGGACTCTTGTATTTCGGCATCTTAGCTCTTGGTTTTTGAACAGTGATTTTTTACGAACGATGTGGAACCAAGATTGGAGAACGGTGGCTTTGTTTGGCATGGATTTTCGCTGTACTCTGACACCATGTAAGATAAACACACAGTAAAATGGCTGACTTTGTTACAAAGGCGTTTATTGCTCGTCACGTGATACACAAATAACAATGCGCTAGGGTGGTCTACGTATTTATGTCAGAAGCCCCATATCAATCCTTCATACCACCTAAGATGTCTTCTACTCATCCTCTTTATGTGGCATTCAATCATTCACTTCCTGGGCATTATGATGCCACAACAGGTAAAAACGAAGGAAATTCATTAAGCCAGTTATTTTGGTACACTCTTTTTTGCAGGTGACAAAAGGAGCCTGCAATCCTAATCTCCAGGCTGTTGTTACCCATGCTTGGCATGGATTCATTTGGACTTCCGCGAAGAATGAGTATATCTGTTGTGGTTCAATTTTATCTTTGGTGAATATTGTCTTTTCAATTGTTTTAAACTCACTAGAATCATACATTATCATTACCTTAAAACAAAGGAAAATAAAGTTTAAACCAAGGAAAGATTTGAACCACAACATATATAATAAAACATTTTATAAGAATAAATTACTTGAGGCTGAAATTTTTAAAATGTTGGGGACCAGTCACTATTTATCGCCAGGGGGGCGGGGGTGTCGAAGGATTTTGGGGTATCACTTGATTTTTAGGAGAACAAAAGGGGGGATCAGTTGTAACTGAGAACCAAAGACATGGGGGGGATCACGAAAGTTATCAAAAGCTATTAGGGAGGATTACTTCAGTGAAGTAACATTCAAAGTGGGATCAGTTCAATTTCACCTTGTTTAGCTCCAAATCCTTTGATCCTCGAGGTGGTAAATAATGACTGATCCCTTAAGAACATGATACAGGAAAAGATAAGGCTGAGATTTTGACTGCGTGGAACTTACATAACCGTATAAAATTATCCCTTTCCCTTAATGGTTTATTTTCCAATACAAGAATAGAAAGGAAAAGTCTATAATCTAAGAATATTATATAGGAATATTTTCACCCTTAAATGATATTGTCAGAAAAATGAGAATGTATACCACTTCCACATTTCCAATATTATTTGCCCCCCAAATTTTGCATATTAAGCATTGTTTTAAATTTCTGTTGGGACGGCTGTAATACCCAGAAGAAATGAAGAACAAAGGTTATGCAAAATTTGGGGGGTAAATAAGGTGCATTAAAAACATTATTGGGAAAAAAGAGTGTCTATGTTGTAGTTTTTTTTGTATCTAAGGTAATTTTTATTTTTCTTTTATTTTTGGCACAGGTATGGTAATGTATGCTAATGTATGCTAATGAAGTTGAGACAAAGGGAAAAATGTAGTGTTAGTACCTAACATTTAACATTTACATTTTACATTTAACCCTGTCTTGGGGAGCCAAGATTGCCAATAATAATAATAATATTGTTATTATGTATAGTTTGCTGCTCATGAGTACTTTGTATAGTTAGTTTCTGCTTGGTAAAGAAAGTTTTTCATTTTGTTATTATCAATTTTTTTCACACCAACAGATATTGTCCCATCTGTTGTAAGTGGCGAGAACAAAAAGTAGTGTCGATGCCGTAAAAAAAAAAATGAAGAACCTAGTAAATTTCCAATCCTGCATAGCTGCTAATTCATCCCAACAATGTTCCTGCCTCTCTTGTGGTAGTATGTGCTCGAGATTTTGCCAGTGTTACAACTGTTGTAACCCTCTCAATACCAACTCCAAGGTGACTCCATTGTCATTACATGAACGCTGTCGATGTGGAAGGGGAAGGGAAAAAGGTGAAAGCAACAGACCCTCTTGCTGTGATTGTCCTGGAGAAAGAAAAGCAAAATGTCTCTGCTTAAAATCAGGGATAAGTTGCGGCATAGATTACCAGTGTTTAGACTGTCGCAACCCACATAATGAAACAAGCAAGAGGAATGTTGTTTCAGCCGGCCCAACTAATATTCCCAAAAAGAGGAAAAGATCTGATCCTTACCCATACAACAGGAAAGGTGGCACAAAATACCTGATTTCCCAGGGGTCTGATGTCACAGCAGGTCGCTGAAATGATCTGGAAACACTGTTGTTGCTTGTTGTTTATGAAGTTCTTGAAATCTCAGACTTGCATGGTGTGTCCCAAAATATTGTAACATTGTACAATTTTGTTGCTGGGTCAAGCCAAGTTGCGCAAATGGAGTTGGACATCACAGCAAAACGTTCAGCACAGATCACCGGTAAACTCTTTTATTTCAAGGGAAGACATAATCTTTTGGATGATCTGATGAACAATAAGTAGTGATAAAGTCAATAAGTAAAACAAATATGCAGAGGACTGTAGTCTATCAGCTGAGTCATCACAAAATTCGCTTGTGTGAATGCTACAAAATCATAAATATGAACAAGAGACAAAGTCATTTGACATTAACCATATAAATAACAGTTTTTGTTCATTCAACGTAAAGCTTTCAATGTTGTAGTTGTTTTTATTCCCTCTCTTATAGTAATAAATACAGCGACACAGAAATGTAAAATGTACCATATTTGTTTGGTTAAATGAGAGGTATCAGGTAGTATATGTTTAATGCCACAACTGTTTCCCGTCTAAAAGTTCTTGAGACATTATACTCAAAGTAGGTTGAGTTTGATCGTCCGGGTGAACGTAGTCCTGAATACGACTGTTGTTGTTGATCAAACTCAACCTACTTTTGAAATAACTCCTGGGTTCAAACCTTTCACGGACATTATACTGTGAGACAGGGACAAGGCAAAACCAGGGAGATCACTTATTGATCCTGCTGACAATGAGATGGAGATAGAAATTGACTGGGTGTCCTCTAAGGGCTAGTTCTTGGGTATTTTTCTTTTAAATATAAACTAGAATTCTGTCCTCGCACAAATTTTGGCATTATTTACTGTTTTGTTGGTAAATAAGCTTACTACTTGCTGAAAATGACAAAATTTTAATTAATGTCCAGACTGAAACAAGCACCCACCTCGAATAAGCACCTAGAGCGTATAATTGAATATTGGCCTTTTTCGATAGGCCTTTTTAAGAGAGTGTCTCTGTAAGAGCGGTCCGGTCGATTTTCCTTGAGACATAGATTTAGCTCATTTCTCGTGTGTTGTAAGACATTCATGTACCTATACTAAAACCACAATCCGTTTGATCAGATCTCTTTATTTTTCAGAGTTTTACGGAAATTAAATTTCACTCGACCGAAGGCCTGTCGTGACACTTTTCAAGACGTTAATTTGAGGCAACTTTGCCGGACAATTTACAACAAACTACGGGACTCAGCAAAAAACAAATACCACAGCCATGTATATTAACTCTATCTTATCCATCGAGGCGACTTTCGTGAACATCACGTTTCAATCAAGCAAACAGGAAGACTTGAACGACACCTTATCGGTTCGCTTAAGTCACACACGCGAAAACCGATCAAATTCAAGGTACATTTTTGAAAAAGTGAGGCGTTCTTAACTGATCCAACTAATATAGCTAGGAAGTAGGTGCCATAGAAAAGGTAACTACAGAAAAAACTTTGCGGCCCGACCTTTACTAAAACTTTATAACTCCGTGAACTTACCTAATTTTCGGCAATCTCCAAGTTTTGCCGCCATTTTAAGGTACTTGTCAACATGAAGCGTAGCAGATATAAATCGAGCAGGTAGATCTAAAACAGTCAGAAATACGTACGAAAGCATTTAAATGAACTTCACGTTCAATTCAAGGGGCAAAATTTGAAATTGTTCGTTAAACCTACCATTCCTACATCCCCATGCGACCATTTCTTCCAACAATTCAAACACTACAACTAGTGATCACTAGTGTTCGAATTTCCCTTGTCGATTCCACCGTAAGAAATAACCTGTCAGCCACCCAAGCTTCGACTCGAATGTGAAGTACGAATCAAACAACATAACTGCGTCATCTTCGAGGCCATATCACGCTGGTATTTTGATTTTCTGATCGACAAGAACGGTGATCCGGAGGTGATCGCCAGGTTTACCTCATAAAGGTGACCGCTGACCAGCTGCTGACTGAAAACAGTACGCCGCGGAGTGGTGTGGGTGGCGACTTATCGTAATAAGATATTCGAATACACGCTAAAAAAGCTTTAGGTCTCTCAGTCTAAACAGTGAAGGCATGCTTCGTGGTACAGACAACTTTTATTTTATTCTCATAACTTTTTCCTTTAAATTAGAACTGGTATTAATTAATAGAGTTATTTAAATATTTTTAACCGAGGTACCCATATGACTTTTTTGCTTGACCTCAGTGGTATAAAATAAGGTGTCTTTTCTTCAAGAACCTTTTATTTATGCGTTATTGCACGGAATGAACACTATACTTAGAGGGTTTGTTCTAAATCATTTTGCTGTTCCCAAGAACTGGTTTGCAAAATCATAGCTTTACACAAAGCTGACCCTAAAATATGATTTTCCGTAACAGTAACCAATGTCATTTAGGTAAGGTGTTAATAAAACTAGCAATGTACAATTTTTAGCGTTTTCCACTTATAAGACTGACATACAATTGTCAAGTGAACTATGTTAGTTTCAACTCATTCGATTCCTTGATTTGATGTGACATTTTATCACTAAACCCCATTCTTTTCATTTCCAATTTTCCTGTACTTTTTTTTTCATATGACAACGACAAAGAGTTTTATAAGTAAACCGATTTTTTGGTGTACCGCGCTTATTACATTTTATATTCAAATACATGCAAAAGGCCGGCTAAATAAGCTCCTCCTCCTGCTCCTAATTTTTTGGGTTGCCTTCGCCCCATGCCTCTGACGACTCCCTGTCGGCTAAAAGGAAATTTGAAAGACTGCTATGCAGGACACATTTTCTTTTTCTTCATTTTCATTTTCCCTGTACAATTTTTTATAAGTATGTAAAGATATAAAAAACACAAAGGTTTTTACAAGTAAACTGTTTTTTTTTGTCCCACTCTTAATATATACATATACTTTGTTCTCGCAAAATGGTGGCTAAGAACGGCTGAATATATACCTACTTGGAAATAAAATGATGCTGTTTGGTTTCCCGTTAAAACATTACGTAGGAGTGACGCGTGTCCGTTCAAATTGTGACAAAACCACCTCACAAAGTCAAAGCAAAAGAGAAAAAAGTGTAATTTTCATGGCCAACTTACAATCTCTCCATTTTAGACAGCTACAAGGGCCATTGGGTCACTGCTTGATGGTGTAATTATCCTTCCACTGAGCACTGGAATTCATGGGTCATTTCCTTTATTTTTGACATTAGAACAGCTTTGAAATCTCTAGATTTAAGCTGGGTTGAAAAATCCTCATCCCTTACCCTTTCAGAAGACGACAGTACCGATGTTATCGAGAGACAGGGTAGCGAACCTCTCCAGTGGAATTTAAGTGAAGGGTGGACACTTCATAAGCCAAAAGGTGGCGCTGTTTGCTTCTAAGAGAAAGTAAGGCAGTATCTCACCTCCAAGTTTGAAATTAGTGAGCAATCTGGAAGGAAAGAGGATCTGCGACAAGTCTCACAAGATATGAGGAAAGCGAAGGGGGAAAACAGGGAGGGCCTGTTTTCCCGGGAAGAGTGGCTGACCAAAGCCCAAATACAAGGATTTTTCTTCCCTTTGTCCTCTGGTAGGTTAGTCTCCGAGCACCGCGGTTGACGATAAATCTGACGAGGAATTAATTGACGAGGAAGTGAATCACATGACCACCGTCGAATCAGTTGTAACAGAAATTGGCTTAACGCTTCCGATTGTCTATGACATTTAAGACTTGTGTGACTACGTCAAGGAGGGAAAATTGAACTATTTTACTGTTTCCATGCTTAAGGAAATCTGTACTTTCTTCGAGCTTATTTAGCCGGCCTTTTGCATGTATTTGTATATACAATGTGATAAGCGTGGTACACCAAAAAATCAGTTTACTTATAAAACTCTTTGTCGTTGTCGCAGGAAAAAAAAGTACAGGAAAATTGCAAATAAAAAGAATGGGGTTTAGTGATAAAAGGTCACATCGAATCAAGAAATGTGCTGAAACTAACATAGTTCACTTGACAATTGTATGTCAGGCTTATAAGTGGAAAACGCTAAAAATTGTACATTGCTAGTTTTATTAACACCTTACCTAAATGACATTGGTTACTGTTACGGAAAATCATATTTTAGAGTCAGCTTTGTGTAAAGCTATGATTTTGCAAACCAGTTCTTGGGAACAGCAAAATGATTTAGAACAAACCTTCTAAGTATAGTGTTCATTCCGTGCAATAACGCATAAATAAAAGGTTCTTGAAGAAAAGACACCTTATTTTATACCACTGAGGTCAAGCAAAAAAGTCATATGGGTACCTCGGTTAAAAATATTTAAATAACTCTATTAATTAATACCAGTTCTAATTTAAAGGAAAAAGTTATGAGAATAAAATAAAAGTTGTCTGTACCACGAAGCATGCCTTCACTGTTTAGACTGAGAGACCTAAAGCTTTTTTAGCGTGTATTCGAATATCTTATTACGATAAGTCGCCACCCACACCACTCCGCGGCGTACTGTTTTCAGTCAGCAGCTGGTCAGCGGTCACCTTTATGAGGTAAACCTGGCGATCACCTCCGGATCACCGTTCTTGTCGATCAGAAAATCAAAATACCAGCGTGATATGGCCCCGAAGATGACGCAGTTATGTTGTTTGATTCGTACTTCACATTCGAGTCGAAGCTTGGGTGGCTGACAGGTTATTTCTTACGGTGGAATCGACAAGGGAAATTCGAACACTAGTGATCACTAGTTGTAGTGTTTGAATTGTTGGAAGAAATGGTCGCATGGGGATGTAGGAATGGTAGGTTTAACGAACAATTTCAAATTTTGCCCCTTGAATTGAACGTGAAGTTCATTTAAATGCTTTCGTACGTATTTCTGACTGTTTTAGATCTACCTGCTCGATTTATATCTGCTACGCTTCATGTTGACAAGTACCTCAAAATGGCGGCAAAACTTGGAGATTGCCGAAAATTAGGTAAGTTCACGGAGTTATAAAGTTTTAGTAAAGGTCGGGCCGCAAAGTTTTTTTCTGTAGTTACCTTTTCTATGGCACCTACTTCCTAGCTATATTAGTTGGATCAGTTAAGAACGCCTCACTTTTTCAAAAATGTACCTTGAATTTGATCGGTTTTCGCGTGTGTGACTTAAGCGAACCGATAAGGTGTCGTTCAAGTCTTCCTGTTTGCTTGATTGAAACGTGATGTTCACGAAAGTCGCCTCGATGGATAAGATAGAGTTAATATACATGGCTGTGGTATTTGTTTTTTGCTGAGTCCCGTAGTTTGTTGTAAATTGTCCGGCAAAGTTGCCTCAAATTAACGTCTTGAAAAGTGTCACGACAGGCCTTCGGTCGAGTGAAATTTAATTTCCGTAAAACTCTGAAAAATAAAGAGATCTGATCAAACGGATTGTGGTTTTAGTATAGGTACATGAATGTCTTACAACACACGAGAAATGAGCTAAATCTGTGTCTCAAGGAAAATCGACCGGACCGCTCTTACAGAGACACTCTCTTAATACTCCTTGTTTTCTCTACAAAAGTTGAATAAGTATTGCTTTTAATTTCTCTTGGGAGTGATTGTTGCTCACTCACGAAACTATTGAAAAAGAATGCATGTGCAAGACTTCGGAGAGAAAACGAAGAGTACATTGACACAGCAAAAAACAAGGTCAAAAACGAGTTGTAACGTACTTGTCAGAGTTAAATAATAGCCCATGATCCCAATTAAATATTTTAATTCTTACTTGGATCTGAGGGTTTCTGGTCATTTTTTCTAAATTTGGTGTTTTTGGTGTTCAAGCCTCGTAATGTAGTCTCTTATGATAACGCAGGGCTATTTAGGACTATGTAGCCCTATGTCCGGGTATGCAGGGCTATGTGGGGTTGCTTAGAGTGCTGTACAGCTATGTAGCGCTATTTTAGGGCTATACATAGCTATGTAGGGTTGTGTAGTGATATGTAGGGTTGTGTAGAGCTATGTAACGCTATATAGAGCTATGTATGGTTATGTACGGTTTCGAAGGGATTATAGGGCTATTTGTAAAATGTAACTAGTGATCTATTATCAATGCTGCGTTGTGATTGGTTGAGCTACTACTAGGCTATATGTTATAGCCCACTATTGGCGAAAAGTGCCGGCTTTGAAAACCAAAACAATGGCGTATGTATGGCTATGTATGTGTATGTATAGCTATGTTTAAGCAATAGAAAACGTTTTTGGTTGCATAGCCTGATATAAATACGAGGGAGGTTGGGAGAATTCGAGACAGTTATTCAAACCCGAGAGGAAGTCGAGGGTTTGTATAACTGTCTAGAATTCTCCCAACACCTCGAGTGTTTATATCAGGCTGTGCAAACACAGGAAAAAGGTTTTCTATTCCTTTTATGAAATAACTTTCCCGAGAAAAACGCAAAACTCTTTGTATGGAACTGATTAAAAGGGAAATTCTTACCAGTCACAAAGTCTTGTCCACGAAGTCTTGCACATGTAATCAGTTCTTGTTTTGCAAAAAGATACTTTCTAAAATACGGATTTTTCTCGCTTAAAAAGGTCAGCTTAAGCGAAGAAAAATTGACACACCTTTGTAACGATTTTCCAAGTTGCAGCCGACGAAGGAATGGGTAAATAAAGTAAACTTGTCGAGTTTTGAACTCGAAAACTTTTTCAAATTCGTGTTTGCATGATAACCACGCGAAAAGCAAAACATCTTGAAGCCACAACCATGATTACTTACTCTTGTGCAAACACTCCTGTCGCCCAATCAGAGCGCGTGCACTATCTTAGTTATTTTATAAATGGCTATGTAGGGTTATGTGTGGCTATGTAGGGTGATGTATGGCTATGTATGGCTGTGTAGGACTATGTAGGGCTATGTATGACTGTGTATGGCTATGTAGGGCTATGTATGGCTATGCAGGGCTACGTAGGGCTATGTAGGGCTGTGTATGGCTATGTATGGCTATGGAGGGCTGTGTATGGCTATGTAGGGCTTTGTACGGCTATGCATGGCTGTAGATGGCTATGTCGGGCTATGTAGGGCTGTTTATGGCTATGTAGGGCTATGTAGGGCTGTGTATGGCTATGTGAGTGAGTGAGTGAAACTTTATTTACCCACGGTAATTTTATCAAATAACTTTACATAAAGCATCTGTTCTAGGTAAAAGCCGTGCATTATATTTACGGTAACTTACTTAAAGATATAGATTTATATCTAAAAACTAAACTAACAAAGATCGTACACAATATTAAACCTAATGATTAAAAAACTAAAATTATGAGGCTTGAGTAGATAGTAAATACGACGTGATCTTAGCCTTAAATTGTTTTAAAGAAGTCTCTTCCTTTAAACTGGAAGGAAGAGAATTCCAGAGCTTCTCACCTGCAGAAGCAAAACTATTCCTAAAACAGTTTGTTCTTCCCTTTGGCACTATTAGATTCATTCCAGAAGAGCGAAGGTCATAACTGAGCCAGCTTGTATTAACGTCAAACATGTTAGACAAATAAGAGGGACACAGGCCATGATTTACTTTAAACATCATTAATGCCATATGATGTTGTCTCGTTTCACTAAGTGAGAGCCACCCAAGTTCATGCCGAATATCAGCTGAATGTTTCGAGTATGAAGCACCTGTAATAACACGAGCGGCTCTATTTTGCAACGTTTGAAGACTGTCTAACAACGTTTCGCCAATACTATCCCAAACAATATAACAATGAGTAAAATAAGGCCCAACTATTGACCTGTATACGTTAATAAGGTGCTCCAAACCAACAAAAGGCGTAATCCTCTCAAGAATTCTAATGCCACACCCCGCCTTTTGTCTGACACTTTGGAAATGATTTCTCAAGTAAGAAATTGGTCGATAGTGAGGGCAAGGCACTTTGCAGTTTCGACCTGTTGTAACGTTAAACCATTCACACTTAATGAAATATTTCCAGCTAATGTTGCACTATTGATTAAGTTGATATTGCTTAGAAAATGTTATTGTATTTCGCAGGTAATAACAAACTCCACCACCGTGTTTGTTTCTATCCCTGCGAACAATAGTATAACCTTCTAGATTAACCAGTTGATCACTATCTACCAGATCCAATTTTGATTCATTAATAGCCAGACCATCCGGGGGCTTATTTGCCATAAAGACTTTTAGCTCATCTCTGTGTTTAGTAAGACTGTTTACGTAGAGCAAGGCAACTTTGAAACCTCTAATTTCAGAAGTAATCTATCTTATCAAGTGACGTTGGTTTGGCAGAACAGTAAACATTAGGTCGTCGATTACTATCTACACAGGTCAAATTTCAATCTCCATTTATATATTCCCTAAAATTAGATGCAAGGCGGTAAGCACCTTTCCGATTTAAATTCAATCCACTTCTATTAAGCGAGTCCTCATTGATGTTACTGTTATTAATAAAAACCCAGTTCTTACTCTGACAAAAAGAAGAGAGCCGGCGATTTACCTCATCAATCTTGGAATTAAGAGATTGATCATCAGACCTGAAGATGATTGAAGAAACTGCGACGTCGATGGATAGGTGTTCCGCTTTGATACTATCCGCTAAACCAGCCACTTTGTTTTTTATTTTCTTTCGTTGATCCATCTTTAAATTGTTGGTGCCGACATGTAGGTTAATTTTCTTCGATTTCCGCTTGATAACCGGTTTTGCAAAATCAACCACGTCATCCATGGTGGCCCCAGAAAAAGAAAAAGCATTAACATTTTGGGTTCCTTGACAATTTCTTACCAATGATGTTTTTGGTAATGGAATTACCGATAGCAACCACATCTGGAGGTTTGTTTTGATCCTGTTTACTCTGGCTCGTGATTTTGTTGCCAGAGGCGACACCTTGGTGCCCAGCAGGATTTTTCTTCTTCTCTGGCTGCACCGTTTCCCAAGATTTGGAGGCTTGTTGTTCGTCATTTAGGTCGACTGTATTTGTGTTGCTCCCATGTTCTTTGAAATCTTCAGACAATATTCTTAGAGCCATTAGACTGTTCCTTTCTTCTTCGAGTGTTTTCATGCGAAGTAAGAGTTCATCATATGAAGGAGTAAAGTCCTTTGAGCTGTTCATTGAGTTTAACAAATTCTTGCTTAAGCTCATTAATAGCATTGGCATTTTCCTTGCAACTAGGACAGTGGTGGAAAGCTTGCTCCTCGTGATATGCGGGTTCATCATGATTCTGTTGAATCACTTCATTATCCCCACATCTTCGTCATCCGTTTGCTCTTGACCGACATGTTGTTCACTCAAAACTTGCTCATTTGCATCAATATTTAAATTTCCTCGCGAGAGAAGAGAAAATAGCTTCTTTCTAACCTCTTCTTGTTTCGCTCCTTGCACATTCAGCATTTTAGTTTTAAGATAAAACGAAAGTGTAACACCATTCGCCTTCAAGACGAGAAATCCGCCACTTTTGGAGACAGAAGACCACTGCCCCGACAAACTGAGCTCATCGTTTACAAACGATTTGATCTGGTTAAGCCGCTCTGCCACTTAAATTTGCGACTATTTTTGTCTTCCTCAATAGAAAATGGATCGGAAGTGTTTAAACGTGGTTCCAAACCGATATTATGGTCGGTTAAATCAAACCATGACGCTAGTATCATAATGTAGAGCTATGTATGGCTGTGTATGGCTATGTATGGTTAGGTATGGCTATGTAGAGCTCTGTATGGTTATGTAGGGCTATGTGGGGCGATGTAGAGCAATGTAGGGCTATGCAGTATAGTGCTACAAATAGGCATACTATATATTAACTAACGGGGAACCACTAGATGCTCACGCTACGCACCTACCCATATGAAGAGACTGTATTTGCTTGTACATGAGGTGATGGAGGTGCATAGTACGTCTGGATTGTTGTGACTGTCTCCGATTGCTGTGCCTTTGACCTTTCACCCTTGCATCGTTGTGTTGAACACTTTTCTTGATCTCCCTTTCTCCTTACTGTTTTGGAAGTGTCACTTGTTAGGAAACTCCTAGCAGTAATTGTCTGCGTACTTCTTCTTTCTTCCAAGAAATAAACTTCTCAACTGTGCCGCATTTTTCAGCCACAGCAACTGAATGATAGCATACCTTTGCAGACTTGTATCTTTCGCATTCTTCACCAACTACTTTTCCATTATCTTGCTGAAATACAAAGTATGGTCTCGCACCATTGACATTTCTAACGACGAATGAGCTCCCTTTAATTGACGCTACTGGTAATATGGAGGCCAGTAACTTTGATGCCTCAGAAAAATATCTTTAAGAACAACAAGGGATACCCACCAGCCGTGATTGTTCAGGATCGACTGAGAGAGTGCTGGAATTCTGAAATTGATACTGTTCCTGGTATTTATTGTCATCTTTGGCGATGTCACTTTTGTGCATTTGGTCTTGCATTTTCAAATATTTTTGCCAAGCGTGCTCTCTTTGGTTGACGTTCATGTTGAACTATTTTTCTGGTGGAATTTCCAAGCTTTTCTCTTCGTCTACAAGCACATATGGGCTTCCGTTTATGACGACTGCCTCGTAATCCTTTTTCTTCTGAATAATCAATCCCTCTATAACTGGACATTTCTTTTGGGTCGTGCGCTACTGCTGTTTTAATAATGGCTTTGGCTGACTCGGGGATGTTGTTATAGTAGGGGTCTGGAGGATCACTGAGCCCTGCATTTCTTCCCACTGGTTTCAAGAAACTTGCCATTATTTCGCATGCCTTGGTTAAAACAAAGAGTTCTATTTAAATAAAAGAAATAAAAACCCACGAGTAAGAACTTACTTTTCCCAAGTGTTTTTTTTTTTTTAGCCTAGAACTATGATTAGTACGACTGTCTGATATACTTATTTTAAGATTTACTGTAGCTCTGCCATTGATTTTCCCGTGTGTAATTATGATAATATTTTGTTCTAATTATCTAACTGAGGGAGCCCATTCCTTATAAGCCCGGTGGCTTCTCTTGGGCTTCCTCACCATGAGAGTTAAGGTAATTAGATTTTATTTGATTTGTATAATTTTTGGCAAACAAAACAATAAACAATAAACAATACTCTAAACAAATTGTTACATAAATGGTAATTGGCTCAGGTTCAGGCTGTTCAGGTTAGGCTGTTATGCACATTGTATCAAAGAGTATTAAGTGGTATGAAACTTTTCTTATATAAAATCTGTAAACCATTATATTCGGCAGGTGGGGTGAGAAGACACTTAAATCAAGGGTTAATGATTATGTTATGTAACTTTCTCCGAAATGTAATCAAGGAACCTGGATGCCTTGGTTGAGGGAAGACTCTCTCTCTCTCTCTCTTGTATCCCAAACTTCTTTGAGGGACTCCAGTTGCACAATGAATTCTTCATCCGTTTCTGTGTCAACCAGGCCTACAAGGTTGAAAAAAAAATCAAAGATTCATTTTTCAAGAGCATTATGTCATTTGTTCCATAGTAATTTGGTGTTTACTACTGTGTAAGCTAGACAACAAGAACAAGTTTATCATCATAATCACCAAATGCAAGCAATCGTTATTAGCTGTCTCTATACTTTAAAACTGTAAAGTGTAATTCTTCTCTTTTTTCGTCCATCTAATTTCTATATCAACAGAGCGATTTAGCTTCACGTACACGGGAAACCGCAAATGTCAGATTCAAGTTGAGAATTTCTCAAAATTAAAAATGGGCATATGTGATGAGGATGCGCATGTACCGAGCCAGGACTTCGAGCCTGGACTCTAAAATTTTTTACTTTCCCTCCATTTTCACCCCCTGCAAGTCACATGACCATTAATAGTCCAGGTATTTTGTCGTCGGACCTGTAACTAATTGCTAAAAAAAGCTTTCTCATTGACCGGTTAAAAACATCCAGAAGAATGGGAACACTTCCAAACAGGACTCACAAACACAAACAACAACTCACAAACAAAAGGACAAAAAATGCCCCTTCTTCCCATAGCATGAAAACGAAACTGTCAACCGGAAGTTGCTGTTTAGTGTTTGTTATCGGTATAAATCGAGCCATTTGGCCAAACTTTAGAATATATTCTTAAGAACAATTATTTTAAGGCTTTAATCGTGAAAGAAGTTCCCAAAATATATCATTTGAATAAATAGAATATTAACTTGGATTTTCAGAGTCTATGTACTCCCCAGCAGTAACATCTGATTTTGCCAATACAGTAGGAAACAAAAATGCTTGAGACTCGCGACAAAAAAGTGCTATACCATCACCAGAAAACTCCTCTTAAATTCAATTTTATATGTGATATATACAATGAATTTTTCAATATGCTAGTTTTCCGAATCTTCACTTTCATGGTCTACAGTGTTTGAAGAACTTGTGCACAAAGACCTTTTGCAGGCTGGGGAACGCTGCATTCCATTATTGCAAAAAATGCATCTCATACTGCGACAGCTGGATGACCAGTTACATCTGAGTAACTGAAGAAGGGATTCTGGGGCAGGGGGCAAGTCCGTTACAACAGGAAATACTTAGTGACTGTCCACCCTCAGTCGTCCATTGATATGCCAGCACCTTCTCCCTGTTACTGCTTTACCTGTAGGTAGACTC
Source organism: Porites cylindrica (assembly GCA_964035525.1). NCBI lineage: Eukaryota > Metazoa > Cnidaria > Anthozoa > Scleractinia > Poritidae > Porites > Porites cylindrica. The sequence goes on along the minus strand of OZ037778.1, from coordinate 28,198,416 downwards.
GCAGGCTGTAAAATTGGGCAGCTGCTGCTGTTGGGCGCAGATTCTGCAGCTCAACATGAGATGTGTTGGTTGCCATTTTTTCAAAGTAATGCTGATATCTGAGAGCGTTTAGACCTACCCCTGGTTTACCACCGAAAAGCTATACCAGTGCTTTTTTCACTCGCAGTGACAACGTCGGAAACAGTAGAATGACAGCTGAAGACGATAGCCTGCTCTTTGAAGTGTAGTTCATTCTGAAATCCTCAGTAACTGTTGCCTTGCCAACTCCATAGAGGCATGATGTTGTGTTGGATCTAGGGATGGCTTGAAGAAAAAGGAAATTACTGCAAACTTCCTTACCCAGCTGTTTTTTGACATTGTTCATGTGGCAGACGGGTGCACCTCTTGCATTTGCCTTTGTTGTGGTGTAAAATGAAGGTCACAGACATCTTTGGAAGCATGATAGCACAGAAGGACTAGCAAATCTGTGTCATCCCCAACTAGAACTGTGGTATTCGTTTGGGTAGACTCTACTGTAGTTTTGACGATAAGAAGGTCGGCCTCACCATTTACGTGGTGTGCAATGTTACGAATCCTACATTCTGGAAAGTCTCATGTAGCATTAAGAGAAAACTTTGTTTGTTCTTGGGATTCGAGAGAAAGTTATCCTTCTTCTTCATTATAGTCATGCTTTCTGTAAAGGTGACAGGGGCAGCAACCTTCTCTGATGCGCACCTCTGCTGTGTCATAGCTTTAGTTGACATATGGTCGTACCCGTCAAACACAACCGTCGATCTTCCGTATTTCCTTTGCATGTAAGTTCAATATAAGTCGCACACTTCCTTGTAAGTTGGAGAACCTATTGGCCATGGGACTCGATGGAGAAGAGCACTTCCATCTAACATGTACTGTACATGCCCTCAAGGCTGCATCTTGGCCTCTGGTGTAAGCTTTGTCCATAGTGCATCTGCTAGCATCTGGCTTTTGTGGTTGCCTTAACGTGAATGGGGAATCGAAAGGAGGTGTGGGATATGTGCAGAGCTGCTACTGAAATAATTCTTCAAGTTGGGAGTTATCAAAGGCAATGATGAGCCGCTAAAATAAAATTTCAGTGAGGCTCAAGTGTACTTGGTTATAATGTCAATGTTTACGGAGGACTTCAATGCCGTAGTGACTGCCTTGGCACTTCGTTTGAATGAGTAATCTGTGAATCCCCGGCACTCCTGGATGTGTCAGCATTGACACTACTATCAATGTTTACACCATTCATGATGTTTCTTAGGTTTTTGCCAGTGTCGAGAGAGAAAGGGTTGTGGGTAGCCAGAGCCCTGAGGATGATCACTGTGTCCTTGATATTTCTTGTCTGTCTTGCCTTATACATATCTATGTTCTGTTCTCCAGGGTTAAACTGAACTCCCGTCGGAAACATTGTGCTGCTTTGTGAGTTAGGGAGTGATGACTAGTAGTTGTTTCTTCTGAAACAGCTTTTTTAGCTCGATCAATGCAGGACAGCAGTACTCTCGCCGGGAGTTCTGATGTACCTGCTGCGCAGGGACTGTAGTAATGGTATCAATCCACTTTAAGCTGGCTCGTTTTATCCCTTCACATCCCTTTTCTATCAAAGTTACGATGTTACCCTCGCCATTGAGACTTTTATTACAAATAACACAATTCAATGATTCATCCATTAATATTTGGAAATCCTCGTCTGAAATTGTACGCAAATTACAAATTGAAGCTTTTCAATTATCAAGGCGAACGTTAAGGGCATAATGAGACTTAAATTGCTTTCTTTCAGTTTTTTAAATCAATCAGATTTGTTGTGTTCAAAACGTTCTTATTGATGGGATAAATAACATTTCTAGAAAGCGTTTTTATAAGTTCTTGCGAGGACCGATCTTTAAGTCATCTACTCTTGTAATTTGAGGCTGGTCGAGTCACTAGAAAAACGTTCTTTTTGATATAGTTAGGATATCTTCAATCCCGTAATTTTCTTTCGAAGATCGTAACTCAAGTTAAAAAGAAATTCCTTCAGTGTATTGGAATTCCCCTCTACTTTTTAATTTTGCAGGGCGCCCTCTTTCATAAGTGAGTGAAAACATTTCGTTCGGCTTAGGGTAACCGTAAGGTTAGTATCCTGGAAGTCTCCTAAAGTCCACATCTCTGCATTTCATGTATGTACAACTAGTGAGGTTGCCTCTGGCCAAAATTGAGGTAATTTGGAAACATTCTGAGTATCTAGGGCTCAAAAAGAGGAGTGGTTTATGAAAAAATGAGTGTATTTTTGTCCAAAAATCAAGATATTTTTTAACTAGTCAAAAATTCTGAGAGAGACATAATGGCTAAGATATTTATATTTTCTGTCTTTTTGCTGTTGGTAAAATATAGACTAGACTGTAGGCAGTCTCTCTTTTGCTCGAAAATCTGGAAGAGAGTATTTTTTTGCTGCTCAAATACCGTAAAATTCCGAAAATAAGCCCCTCCGTGTATAAGCCCCTCCAAAAATAAGCCCCCCAAACCGGTAACGCAAAAAACCCTCCGTTAAATCGCCCCTCCAAATATAAGCCCCCCAGGGGCTTGTACATGGAAAATTGCCCTCAAATACAAAGTAAAACAAAGTAAAAACGGTAAATTTACTTCCAACTATAAGGCTAGCGCAATCGATTGTTGAGACGCAAATTTCCCTCCTAGATAAGCCCCTCAAAAATGACCTTTGAAAAATATAAGCCGCGGGGCTTATTTTCGGAATTTTACGGTACTCTCGCTTACAGATTTTCGAGCAAAAGAAAGACTGTTCGCAGTCTAAATATAAATGGAAAGCGCTGCAGTTTCGTTCTATGGGGCGTTGCGAGAGTTCATTTGACATGACAGCCTGTCAAGCCCTGGTCCAGTCACAGTTCAATAAATAAAGATTCAACCTATCAATGAGCTTGTTTGCATCATTTGGACGCGTGCTCACATCTTGTTTTTATTTCTCTCTCAACATGTTAGAGTTGTAAAAAAATAATCAGAGGATTAGGAAATACATACACTTCTTTCTTGCTTGGTGGTATATCAGAGGATAATGCCCTTAGGTGAATAATTATGCACGAAATTTCAATTGTGAACATATGCTTTTAATGGGTAATCGCTTTATACAAGTGGGCGGACGCTTTTTTTTTATTTCTGATTTTTTAAATTTCCAATTGAATGCTTTCTTTACACATTATTACCCTCCCCCAGGGAAAAGTTAGAGTTCTTTGGTGAAACATTAATAAAATGAAACGTCAGATATTGATTTAAACACAAGTTTGTTTTACTTTTATACATGTTTTGAGAAACGCCATGATGCATCATACGATATATCACAATAGGAAGGGTGTAACAAAAACGTCAATAGGACTATGATTTAGTTTGCCTGAAAGCTCTCTAAATCGACCTCACTTCCACACGAAAACAGTGGATCAGCGAATGCAACATAGTATGGAACCTCTGTTGAGGATTCACAGGTAAGCTTATAATTTACAAAGACTCGGCTGAAAACAGTGTCCTCTATGTTACTAGTAACAAACAAGAAGAATAGAGAGGCGGCCCCAAAAAATGAAGCGGGCGGGAACAAGAAACATTTTTTTTTTACTTGGCCTAACTTTAACTTGAAATGTGCCAGGTTTAGACAATAACTAAAACGTCATATATAACAAAAGCTTTCCTCACTTTTCAGTGATAAGTTTTTTAATGGTGCGATTGGTGGTGTGGTAGGTAATAGTTACGGACTCCTTTTCAAGTATTAATTCCGCCAGAGTTGCTTTTGACATCGTAGCAAGGTCAGGAAACGCTTCCTTGAGAACATCTTTGCATGCAGTAAGGTGAAGCAGGGTATCATCTCACTGTACCAAAATGCGAGCAGATAGTTTCTTCGAGGAGTTGGCGGGCGGTTCTCAGGTAAGCACTGCATTTTGACACTGTATGAACTTGACTGCTGTTGCTTGAAGCAAATACTGTCCGCAGTTTATGCAACGGACAAAGGTTTCCACTGAGTGCATGCTGTGAATGGAGGGCAGACTGGGATTCCAATTGCACTCTGTTGGCCATCGGGTGTTGGTTCTGGTATGGGAAGGTTAGTCAGTTCTTCTTGATCAGAAACTGAAGTGATGATGGAGTTGGGGGTTGTACTTAGTTTCTTAATTCCATTCCAGCCTCTAAACTGTATGGGACCGATGCGATATACCTTTCCGGTTTCCATTTCTTTTGTTAGTTCTGCCCACAAATTTATGGTTATTTGTCCGGTAGTATCTGCAAACGTACTCGCTACAAGTTTGAGGTTCTTCGCACTTACTACAGTAGGTTCAGCGAGGTGGAGAACTTTGCCAAAGAAAGTTATTAACTCACAGTTGCTTAAAGATTGCTTTATCTGGTCAACTGTGTACGTCGGGTGGAAACCGTCAGCTGACAGCTGGAACTGGAGCTCATACTCTGTAGGAAGGGGCTGGCTGATGGTTGTCATGTCATTGATGACGAGTTTTGTGCCGTCGTCCGTGAAAGTGAACTTCTGTAACTTTATCGGGTTGGGGCTGATTTGACTTTCGTTCAGCAATGGTCTTTTTGAGTTCTTCCTTGGTGCTTTCATCAGTCTGCAGTAACAGGGTGCTGTAGTTCAATGTGTTCTTTCTGTTTCACTTAGATGGTGTCAGTTGATGTACATACACTATGATGGAAGGATTGGATCTTTTCGGCGAAGGAAACTAGGAAAGTGCAGAGTACGACGAGTTTGAGGGGTTTGATGTTGCAGATGACGGAACAGTGGCGGAAGCGGCTGCTTTGGTCAACTGCTTTTTGTGGGTTTTGGACTTTGGCGGCATGTGTACTACCTAGCAAAATAGAAAGGGCCAAGGTACTTATAGTGATCGAACGTACCTCTGAGGAAACAGACTACCCGAGAAACAGACAATTTAATTGATGTATTTGGATCCTGCAAAGATTCTGACTCGTAACATACAAACTGTGGGGTTTTACTTTATGCTGAGCGGCAATATGGCCGAATGAATAGTAACATGAGCTTCGCAAGGTATCATGGTAAAAACACGGGAAATACAAATAACGGAAGTGCCAACCAATTAAGGTACTATTGCATCATTACATCCCTCCTTTCCCATAAGCTTGAAAAACTGAATAATAGTCTAGCGTCTACAAGGAACATGATCTAAGTCAATGTCGATTTTTTTCTCTACAATAACTAAACGCAACAATACTATTATAACCGTGTCAAAGTGTTCTTAAGAATCATAGCTGGTTTGACTCAGTTCCTACAGATCCAGTCTCTCCTGGGGTTTAATCAGCCTGCCACTGCGAGTTGTGTAGGTGTCTGATGGTTTCATTCCTCAGAGGGTTTAAACTGGAGGATGAATGCAGACTAGGGGAATCTTTGGATGACGACTGCTCATTCCAGTCAGGTTCTACTGCTCTGTTGTCCTGATGCGCTTCTCGTATGTGGGCTCCGTTGCGCCTCAGCTCTCTACCAGTTGCAGTTGTTACAGCGTATGAGCGGGGAGGTCCAACTAGTCTTTCCTTTACCTCAGCCGGTTTCCATTTTAGCGGTGCTGGATCTTGAATGGTGATCTTTTGCCCTAGGGCAAGTTCTGGGAGTGGCTTTGCAGATCGATCATAGTAGTGTTTCTGCAGTTGCTGTCTTTCGATCAGCCTGGAGATAACTTCTTCACTTGATGGGTCCCTTGAAATCTTCCTTGGGAGGTTGTCTTGGATTTGGCGCCCCAATAGTAACTCGGTAGGTGAGGGAAGTTTGTGGTCAACAGGAGTAGCTCTCAGACAAAGAAGCGACATGTCAGGGTCTGATTTTGTCATTTTCGACTTCAGGAGGGCTGACTTCACTGACTTGACTTGGCTTTCACCTCTGTGGTGATGAGGGGTTCCTTTTGTTGGTTATGCTGGAGCTCCTCACTTGTACTGCATGTTTTTGTGGTTTCTTCTATGTCCTTGTACAAGCCTCTCCAGTAGACTGAGGTTCTAGCTCTTAGCTTGGTTCTGTCGATTCCTTGGTGTGGTGCGTGTAGTTTCGTCAAAATCTCTTTCTGCAGCGTGGCAGGAATGATAATACGGTGGGCTTTCATGACTATTCTGTCTTCGGTGGCTAGCTCGTCACGGTAGGGCCAGTATGGCTTTAAGGGTGTTGGGAATTGCTGGATGTGTGCAGGCCAACCTGCGTGGATCATTTCTTTCAGTGCATTGAGCTCCGCATCCAAGCTGCTCTGTTCCTTGATCTTCTGCAACATGCTGCTACTAAATTGAGAAAAGATCTGGTGTATTTGGACGTTCATTCCGGGGATAGGGTCTTGACTCTCTGGTGATAATCTTGACAGGGCAACAGCGACTTCTAAGACAAGACAATACTTTATTTGGAGTTTTATTCAGTCCTATGTACATCGACTTTTTATCCAAATAATTTAAAATCATAAAACACATTCCACACTATAGTGAGACTATAATCAATGTTAACTTAAAGAACTAATGATCTTCTTTTCTCATAGCAGTCGAATACGTATTTCGCAATTAACTTTTGCACTGGTTTGTTCTTGCTCGGAGGGTTTATTAACAACAGAAAAACATCATCTGGTGCCATTCTGTTTACTATTCTGTATTCTTTGTTTAAGTATTCAAATAAATTCTTTCTTTTTTCTTGATACGCAGGGCACAGAGTTAAAAAGTGTATTTCATCTTCTACATCTTTTTTACAGATAGGACAGATCCTCTCTTCCGGTTTCTTATAAGGTCTTATATACCGACCTGTCTCTATTGCCAATTTGTGATTACTTAGGCGGAGTTTAGTTAGAGTTATCCGGTGTCGGATGTTGTTGACCTGACGGAGATAATCTTCACATTTGTAATTTTCTACTGTTTTAAATTTTCGGAAGGTTCTTTGTTTGTTCTTTTGGTTGGCGTCTTTTCTTACGTCATTGTTTACGTCACTTAACCAACTTTGTAATTCGATGTCTTTCAGTCTTTGATAATGTTCAAGATTCCTATGTCATTTTCATGTGCTTTTGTCCAGAGGTATCCCAGTCCTAGTTGGTCTAATACGCGTTTGATTTTTTGGCTCCGTAATTCCTTATTCATCCTCGACTTTATATCATTATAAACCACCTGTGATAATTTTTGTTTTGGGTGTTTGGTTAGAGTTAGCCAAAACTTAAAATTCCTATATTGTGCTTCGATTTTTATTGGGAATCTTCCTGTTTCAGCCCTGCATGCATTGTTGCTGCAGTATTTATTTACACCTAGCAACCATTTCAAGAATTTAATTTGAAGTACAGTCTCAGACAAAAATAGTTGGGACACTTTTGCCAAATGCTGTTTTTTCCCTTCTTGTGCTCACCTCGTCCCTCTCAAAGTTGTTTATCGCAGTTTGGTCACCAAATCTTGTACACCAACATTGAGGGGACAAGGAGACCCCAAAGTGTCCCAACCATTTTGACTGAGACTGTATTTTAGAGGAATTTTAGGTATGTGACTCCTAGTTGGCTCTAGTGGCGGGAAATCGCTAGGCAGGTATATGCACGTTTCGGAGCCATTTTTTGTGGAAAAACATTAGAGATTTCACGGATAGAAAGAGAGAAGACAATAAATAGAGGAAGGAAGTCTTTGTTTCTTTAATTACAACATTCCGAAGTATTAAAAAAAGCTTTCTACATATTGGGTTTAAAGAGTGAACAACAGTTGAGTCAAAACTGCTCGCATTCTTTCGCAGGCTGTGTATCTTGCCGCTAATATATTGTACCGGTGGAGACACGATTGGACGGGTCACCATAACGGGTCACCATACTATCCAGGGCATTTTCTAAGACCTCTCTGGTATATACAATGGATTAAGAAAGAAAAGGATAAGGGACTTTCACACTTAATTGACATAGCTAAGGTTTATAGTGCCTTGATACATGTAAGACAAGTTCGTAAAACTTTGATCATGGTGACACGATTGTTCGCTGAAAGAAACTTATAAATATCTTAATTGCATTAATGTACGGTGAGCCGTGTACACGTCGAGTATAACGCTTTTTTTGAGGTTTTGAGGATAGGTATTGTCCTCGTTTGATATGATTCATGTTTTGTACCTCAAGTCCCACATTTATGGCACAGTAGTTTGTTTTAGAGCTCTTCAGGAAAGTGTATATTTGGGGTAAAGAATGAGAACCGATGTCACCATTTGGCGCAAGGCCAAATTAACATATGTTGTAAACAACTTATAAAAAGTTGTCGATTTCACAGCAGTAGCCTGGAATATCATTAAGAAACTTTTTGGCGTCGGACCAAACAGTTACACTATTGTTGGACACCCTTTTTACGCGCTTGTAGTCCTGAATAGTATCTTTAGAAATTTAGAAAGCGGGATACTGTTCTCGCTGATATGTTTTGGGAATAATCCTGGCTTGTTGCATTTTCCTCCAAACTGGAGAAAAAGTTTCCCCCTTTCTCTCGACATCGCTCAATCGCTCTTTCAGCTGTCTTTCGCCTCTTGCCGTTAAGTTAGAAAGGTGTCCCTTTGAGCCTTGTTCCTATACTCTTTCTTGGCAAAGAGACCTTCTTTATTATTTTCCACACATTTTTTCCAGAAATGTGGCACATTCGGGCGCCTCTCCATATACGAAAAGCCCGAATCTTACGTAGATAGTATGCACGTGCTATGTTGTTACGCTATCAATCGGCCCCTAGAAAGCTATTTGTGTACGGTTTACTGCACACTCAGTTCCCTTTATTTTCCAATACTCTACTCTGCCCAAGAAACTTCTGCGAACTGGTCATTCTTTGTGTTATGTTGATATGCCCAAATAACTTAGTTCACTGCTATAGAAACGTTCGTGAAACACAGTGGACGCCGAACAAACCAAAAGCCCGTCGCTTGTGACCGACCTACAGATTAACCTTTGTATCTGTCAACACGCCTTCAAATTCCTCCCTGACACAGCCTCAGACAAAAATAGTTGGGACACTTTTGCCAAACGCTGTTTTTCCCTTCTCTTGCTCACCTCGTCCCTCTCAAAGTTGTTTATCACGGTTCGGTCACCAAATCTTGTACACCAACATTGAGGGGACAAGGAGACCCCAAAGTGTCCCAACCATTTTGACTGAGACTGTAGTTCTGCAGGATCTTTCTCTATTGGGTCATTACAGTCAACACCCCAAATTTCACTTCCGTAGAGAAGTATGGGGGATATCAGAGCATCAAATAGGTTAATCGTCAGCATAATATTGTCTCTAAAGTTGTCACCCTTCACTTTTCTTAGTTTATAAAGTGCCTTGAGCCTAACTTACTTAACTCTTCTCTAGCTAAACTAAAATTTCCATGCGGGTTCAGTGTCATTCCCAGATATTTATAAGATTTAACATTGTTTAGTTTATTTACTCCATACTTAAACGAGTAAAGAATTAAAGATCATGAATTTTGTTTTGTCTAGATTTACAGTTAGTTCAGTTTTCTCACAGTAGGATTCCAACTTGTTGAGGAGTGTTTGTAGGCCATTTGCTGACCGCAAAAAGATCACTAAGTCATCCGCATACAATAAACAGTTTATAGGTCTTTTAGAGTCATCGAGCTTGATGAATTTAAAAATTCGGGTAGATCACTTAGATAGAGATTAAAAAGGGTGGGTGATAACATACAGCCTTGCTTAACTCCAGTGTAACACGGAAAAGCTTCCGTCATTTTGTTGTTGATTTTGATTGCTGATTTATCTTTTGAGTACATGGATATTACTATTTCTAAAAAACGCCCTTTAACTCCTTCTTTTCTGAGTTTTCGAATAATTTTTGCCTGGGTATGCGATCAAAAGCTTTTCTAAAATCTACAAAACACGAGAAAAGCAAGTTTCTGCGTTTTTGCGGTTTAGATTAAACAAACTTATCTATGAGTGTTTTTAAGATGAAGATGCTATCTACTGTACCGTGCCTTTTTTTAAAGCCGCTTTGTTCTGCTTTTAGAACTCCTTTTTTGGTCATGTAATCATACAATCGATCATTGAGAATGGATGTTAAGAGTTTATCTAATGCAGAGAGCAACGTGATGCCTCAGTAGTTTTCAGCTTTAGATCGATTATCCTTTTTATTTGTAGGGACGATGAGGCCAAAACTCCAGAGCGTAGGATAGTTACCTGAACTTAAAATACGATTGAATAACTCTAGTAGATGACCTTTTATGATATCTTTCCCAGGTTTTAGCACTTCATTTAATATTTTATCACACCCTGCGGCTTTGTTTAATTTCAGTTTTTTGATTGCAAAATCAATTTCTTCTTCCGATATTGCATAGTCTAGGGGGCCTGCCTCTTCCTCAATAACTCCAGTATCGTGTAGATCTGTCTGGTCGCCGTTCGTTGGTGCCGCGTTTTGTTGTTTGAAGTATTCATAAAACTGTTCCGCACTTACTGTTTCGGTTCCATGTGGTTGCCGTTTTCTAATATTAATGATTTTACCTATCTGTTTGCGGGTATCTTGAGGATTACAGAGGTCAATATCGCCTATACTCTTACTGACAAACTCTCGTTTTTTCCATCTGCATGTCCGTTTGAATTTCTTCTTTTTGTCTTGTAAAAGATGCCTTAGCTGGGAATTATTGGGCTCCTGAGAAATTTGTTCCCCAAGGGATTTCAGGTTTTCTTTTTCAGTTTCGCATTCCAGATCGAACCAGTTATTTTGTGACATGGCTTTAGTTTTGTTACGTTGGATTCTCGAGCCGGGTTTTTTACATGCTTCCACCAGAGTTTTACTAAACAATTCAGCCGCAGTGTCAACATTATCGTTTCTTAAGGCCGCTTGTAGTTTAGACTGAACTATTTGTGATTCTAGACATTCTTTTATGTTACCCTTCAGTTTGGTATCCCATAATAGTCTATTATGTTCAGACAAGGTGCATCCGTTCGAGCAGCTAGAAGAAACTGGGCTGCCGGCTAGAATAGCTTTAATAGCATAAGTCGCATGACAGTGATCTGACAAATGTGGCATTAGGGGGTTAACAATTAAGTATCGCACATTCTTCCATGTCTTTGCCTGGTTGGTAGCGAATGGTGAGGTCATATGGTTGCAATCTTAGCAACATCCGCTGAAGACGCTGGGGAGCAGCTGTCAGGTGTTTCAGGTGGATGCTTTTGAGGGGCTTGTGGTCAGTGTGGACGGTAAAACTTCGGCCGTACAGGTAGGAAGCAATTCCCTTTCGATGTTTGCGTATCTTGACTCGACATCTGTTAGAGCTTTACTGGCGAAAGGGACAGGTTTACGGTCTTGTTTGAGGGCAGCACCTAGGCCTTTCATGGAAGCATCAACTTGAAGAATAGTTTCTTTCATTGGATCGAAGTATGTCAGAGTGATTTCGTTGCTGATAGAGTCTTTGATCTTATTAAAAGACTCTTGGTGCGCTGCGTACCATTTAAAGCGGTTGTCCTCTTTCAGAAGCTCATGGAGTGGGGCCGTCAGTGTACTCAGGTTTGGGATAAATGGGCCCATGTAGTTTGCTAGCCCTAGGAAGGTTTGCAGTTCCTGGCGATTTGTATAGGAAGACATCTGCTTCAAAGCAGAGACTTTGCCTGGGTCTGGCTGGACACCATCTTGGCCACAAATTACTAAAATTAATTGCGTTCCGACATCTTGGTTTTGGGACCTGCTCTTTTGTTATCGAGTTCTGGTATCTTGCTATTGGAACCTGCTCTTTCCTGATGTGTTTAGGTTTTTTGCTACTGAATCCTGCTTTTTTGTTATTGTGTTATTGCAGTTTGTTATTTTGTTCTTGCATTCTGGCATTTTGCTATTGGAACTTACAAACTGCACTTCTGTCATTTCGTTTTGAGATCTTGCTATTGAAAACTGCTCTTTTTTTATTGCTTTGTGACATTTTGCCATTGGAACATTACGACCTACAGTTTTGTTTTTGTGTTCTTCTACTTTGATGGTGTTCATTTCATTTTGGTGTTTTGACAAGGTAACATGCAGTTCGGCATGGCACTCAGTGACGCGTTTTTGGACACAATAATTTATTTCCCAGCAAAAGGTGTATGTATCGAATCCAAGATGGCGGACGAACAAGCAATGATAAGACGTCTTCTAAATAACTCGCTCGTTTCTATCATAAGGGAATTGGCTTCAGAAATACTTGATTCGGACAGAATCGACAGCTTACACTATCGTATTGACTGGCTTTATCACACAACGGCAAGATACCTTGACACTGGAATTATTGACGCAAGAATAGTTCGCTGCTTAAGGGAAGCTAAAGATAATTAGATTGTCTTTATAGATCGAGAAGTGGAAGCCTGTCAACATCGTTGCAGGCTCAAAAGACATTTACTGGTGAAAGGGGTAGACCAGTGTTTGATATACCCAAAGAACAGCTAGAATTCCTCACAGAGAAAAAGTTCACTGTTGGAGAAATGGCTCAACTGTTTGGTGTGAGCAAGCGTACATTAGAAAGGCGTTTAAGCGAGTTTGGGCTCAGTGTGAGAGCAAACTATGCTCGCTTGACAGATGCCGAGTTAGATGCCACAGTTAACGATATTATAGCTGACTTTCCAAACGTTGGCTACAAACGAATGAGTGGACTGTTGCTGGGTCGTGGCCTCCGTATTCAGCAGTCTAGGATTCGAGAGTGTATGCGTCGAGTAAATCCTGAAGGTGTGCTTCTACGTGCATTGGAGTTAAGGTTAATACAAAGGAGATCTTACTATGTCCAAGGGCCTCTGTCCTTGTGGCACATAGACGGAAACGACAAATTAATCAGGTAATAATTACCTTGATTACATTGCATGGCACTGGAAGAACTTCGGTTTACTCTTCCCATTTGATCCAATTGTCTGAGGAGAGAACGATCATACCCCAGGACATTTTTCGGGCATGTGCGCCACAATGGGGCTAGCTTCTGTGTACAAAAACCCCATAAGCAAATGCCCTGTGGTTGAGGTCGATCTGGGGGGGTGTTATTGCTGTTGAAATTGAGACGGTCATTATCTATCAGTGAAAACGAGGGTTATGCCCATTAGAGAGAACAATTCTAAATCATGTAAGTTAATTTGAACTGATTTCTTTTTTATCTAAGTTACAGCTGTGTGGCTTTCATTACTTCCCTTCTAGTCTCTGCCTTTCCTAAGACAAATTTGTTTGGGAAAAATTAAGGCCTGTTAGGAAAACGTGTAACGGATAACAACGTAACGGTGAAGGAGGGTTGTTTTTCTAATCGTAGACCTTACCCCACCGCGGTGGTAGAGCTAGAACAAAAAACCTCTTTACGCGTTCCACTAACAACTAACTTTTAAAACCACCTTTAGTACTTTTGATGCTATCTTAACGATTTCTGTGTAACGTGTTTGGCACGTTGCTCTTCAGATGGCGGTTTGTCATTCACGGCGCGATCGACGGTTTCTCTCGAATGATAGTATTTCTACGATGTTCAACGAATAACAGAGCCAGCACTGTTTTTGATGCATTTCAGTCAGCAGTCGAAAAGTTTGGCCTTCCTTCTAGAGTACGTTCAGACAAAGGTAAAGAAAACACTGACGTAGCATGGTTCATGCTATCGCACCCATTACGAGGGCCGGATCGTGGAAGCCACATTACCGGACGAAGTGTCCACAACCAGAGAATAGAGAGGTTGTGGAGGGACATGTTCTCTGGGTGTATATTTGTTTTCTACCATTTGTTTTGTTATATGGAAGCATGCGGAGTTCTAGACATCACAAACGAGCTTCAAACAACAACAAAAAAAACAACAAATTTTATTGAAAATTGGAAAATAACTAATTACATTACTTTCCCACCCGCAAATAGCTTATGAACTAATCGAGGCGGGGGGAGCTGAAGACATATTACAAAACAAGAATTATATATAGATGGACTAAATAACAGTGAAGACACTACAATACAGTAAATAGAGTTTAAACTAACATAAAACAAAAAACAAGGCATGTACATAACGATTACGAAGAGAGGTTAACCAAAGTATTAAATAACTTAATAAGACGGGAGACTTCGACATAATCATCTTCTGACCGCAAAAAATTTAGTAATAATTCCTTTATTTTTTTACGAAAGGATGAACGTTTAAGTATTTTAATCGAATACGGAATAGAGTTCCAAATTTGGGCACCGATTCTCGTGAAAAAGGCATACATTTTATCGGTTCTAGAGAACTTAACATAAAACGAGTCGCTAGAGACAGATCTTGTTCTGTAGTTATGAATCTGACTTGTTTTAACGAACTGATTGAGAATACTAACTGGTGCTGTCTGTCTGTTGATATCATACAATAAATAGCTACAATCTCTGAAAAATATGCTAGGCAGGGGAAGGCAATTTGATTTGAGAAAGAAGGGTACGGCATGTTCCTTAGACTTACTGAAGTAAATGAGAGGTAAGGCCCGTTTTTGTAGAGTTACGATCTTTCGTTGAAATGTCAAGGCACAATTTCCCCAACCACAAATACCATAAGTCAAGTAAGGGACAATTAATGAGTTAAAACACGACGCGGGACATAATGTCGAATTTTAGCTATAATTCCTATCGACTTGCTGATTTTGTGAGACAGATTCGATGTGGTATTTCCATGAAAGATTTGAATCAATCATTAAGCCAAGGTATTTTACATAATCTTTCATTTCAAGGTTTGCGTAGGTGTTAGTCATGGAGTCAAAAATTCTAATCCTAGGTATGAAGGGCATATTCTTTTGCCGGGGACGAAAGATTACAAAATTTGATTTTTTTATGTTCAAGGACAGTTTGTTGGCCTTTAGCCATTCGTTGACGTTGCCAAGCTCGCGATTAACAAGTGTTTCGAGTTCCTTTAGGTTGTTATTTGCAAGTATTATACTAGTATCGTCAGCAAATAGATAAAAGACAAATAACGAAGAGGACTTGTAAATATCATTGATGTACAGTAGGAATAAGAGTGGTCCGAGGACTGAGCCTTGTGGCACGCCGCACAAGGTCGTTTCAGCCTCAGACACAACATTATTAACTTCCGTAGTTTGCTTCCGATCAGTCAGGTATGATCTGAACCAGGAGTTTATTACACCTCTAATACCATAATTTTCAAGTTTAGCTAACAAAATTTCATGGTTAACAGTATCAAAAGCCTTTTTGAGATCGATGAAAACACCGCACGAAAATTTACCGTTGTCCATGTTTTGGAGAATTGTGTTAACAATATCAAGTACAGCATGCTGAGTACTGTGCTTACTGCGAAAACCGTATTGCTGATCATAGAGAATGTTGCAATCTTTGACAAACTTGGTAACTCTGGAGTGCATAAGTTTTTCAAAAATCCTGTTATAAATCGAGAGCAGAGAAATAGGTCGGTAGTTTTCGGGCAGCGTGTCATCTTCGTCCTTAAATATCGGGATAATCTTAGCACACTTTAGTTTAGATGGAAAAATCCCTGAGCAAATAGACTGATTAAAAATCGTGGCTAGAGGTACGGATATGACCCTTTTTGCTAATTTCAGCAGCCTAACTGGAGATGAGTAGAGACCATGGGCCTTGTTGTCTTGCAAAACTGAAATTTCTAAATTGATATCTTCCGGAATAATAGGATCAAAGAAGAAAGTGCGATTAAGTGGCGGATCTAAATAATCATAGAATGTATTTTTGGTCTGAGGAATTTTAGAAGCCAGTTTGCTCCCAACAGTGGCGAAATATTTGTTAAGAATATTTCTTATTTCCTTCGGGTCACTAGTTGGAACCTCATTCGGGTTTGAGCGAATAGAGTTAGTTGAGTTGCGCTTGTTTTTCTTTTTACAGTTTCCAATTAGCTCGTTAATTCCTTTCCAAGTTTGACGCATATTACATATGTTGAGATCAAAGAAACTTTGGTAGTAGTTCGCTTTACTTAATCTCGTAAGATAGATGATTTTATTTCTGTAAAATTTGTATTTGTCACGGTCTGAGGTATAGAAGAGGTTATTCTTTACCCTGATTGATTTTCTTAAACCCGCCGTCAGCCATGGTTTAGCAAGGAATTTTTGTTTACGATTGGATATACTTCTTAAAGGAGCGTGTTTGTTAATTGTCTTGTTGACGCATTTGTAAAACCGGGAAAACGATTGATTGGCATCGATATGTTTGCAAATATTATTCCAATTAATATTCTGCAAGTCGTCAATGAAAGACTTTGCATTGAAGGTAGAATAGTCACGAAACTTAGTTTTGTTGTTTGGAAAGAATGGTTTACAGTGCGACGATAATATGCACATCTGAGAGAAGTGATCTGTTGTATCGGAGACGATATTGCCGCTGACTATATTATTCTCAGGATTATTTATGAAAATATTGTCAATTAAAGTTGCTGAATTACCATAGACTCTAGTCGGCTTATCAACCACTGGGAACATTGAAAAACTTTGCATTGTTTGGAGCAAGGTTTGTGTGTAACTACAAGTTTCATATTTTAACAGATCTATGTTGAAGTCTCCCATGAGATAAATATTTTGATTTTGACGGCATTGGCGTTCAAGAAAATCTGTCAAGTATTCTAGAAACTCATTAGCGTTGTTGTGTTGCCTAGAAGTGACACCACATACAGATTTCTTATTGTTAGGCAGATGAAGTTCAATCCATAGGGCTTGATAGCAAGAATTGGAGACTCGTTCAAGGACGCGGTATTTACAATTTTGATCAATGAACAGGCCAACACCACCGGCAGATAAAGGTGTTGGGACCGATTCAAAACAGTATCCTGGTAATTCTGGTACAAAATTAAAACTACATTCACGATCGCATATACGAGTTTCTGTAACACCAATAATAGTAAAACGGAAATTCATTTCACTTAAAACATGATGTTGAAATTCTTCAAAATTTTTCTTTAAGCTACGTATATTTGTATGTAAAAAGGAGATTTTTGATTGCAACTGTTTGCTGTCAACAAACTGCGCAAAGCTGTGTGGGGAATAATATTTTGAGCGTATTTTGTTTGAGGTGAGATTTATATCAGGATCAATATGTTTATCAAGAGAGTTTAGCTGGAATACACTAAGGTCGTAGAGACTACTGAGAGAATCTAGCAATTTTCTAGAAGGTCGATTATCATCAATTAAACTATTAAAC
The DNA here is from genome assembly GCA_964035525.1 of Porites cylindrica. Lineage (NCBI taxonomy): Eukaryota > Metazoa > Cnidaria > Anthozoa > Scleractinia > Poritidae > Porites > Porites cylindrica. The sequence continues at coordinate 28,181,370 of OZ037778.1, read as the reverse complement.
TGTGGGTGGGCAGAAGTCAGGACTTTACAGTTATAATATGGTAATTGCGCGAGTAAGGTCTTATTCTCGATCGCGCACTGTTTCTTTGTTTTGTGAGAAGTCATTTTTTATCGTGTACAATAGACATTTTTAGTAAAATCTAACCTTCAATGGCCAATTTACGTTTAAGTTCGTCGAGGTCCGCCATGCTCTTGAGCTTGATTATCCGCGATGTGGAGTCTTTTCGTAAACAAATAACGGGGCCCTTTGACCAGCAATATTGATAGTGGAGCTCTTCTTTAACTTTTTTAGCCTGGAATAGGACTGCTTGCATTCTTGGTGAAAGATGAAGACCCTTCTGGTAGACCAACCGCAGCTGGGGTTACATTGCTAATTTCTTTCCGATGAGACATTAGAGATTCCTTAACCAGCCGATTTGGCTGCACTCCATTATGTGTTCTTACCCCTTATTAACAGAAACCTCCTTGTTTGCCGAGGGTCACAACAGGGGACCACTTAGTACTGAGCATAACCAATCGCCAGAACAACTATGGATTAGAGGAATGCTGTCAAATTCCACTGGCAGAATTGCAGAAGAGTTCAATGGCCAGGTATTCAATTTCTGATGATTCAAGTTCATATAATGCAAAATTTGGATCCGCGGGTATACATACACGTGTGTAGTTTTGTGTTTGTTTGTGGAGGAGTCTACTTACACTATATGTGTGCGATAACACGTTAGCCTGAGCAATCAAAGAAATATAACTACATGTAGTATACATTTTTTGCAGGTGAATGTAAATGCATATGGCATCGACTGGGACGGACCTACCCCATCCGAACAGTGGGACAGAGTAGTTGAAGATGGCAGCGTCATTGTTCGGGTTTCAGAAACGTTTTGCGCTCTCGACTCCCAAGGCGTACAGGCACTTGCCAGGCAAGTGGATCCTGCTGAACCTTCCGTGTATTATGGTGTCGATATTTACTTGAATGCACTACATTCATGCAACAATGGAGGAATGTCTGACTTTGATGACAGTGAAGATGTCACTGGGATAGAATAAAGGAAATCAGATGTTTAAAAACAACTTTATTTGTCAGGTATAAACTTTGACAAATTTTTTCCATGATCATCATAACGTTTAGCAACAATGTTGCAAGCTTCTTTGTGATTACAATATTGGGATAGTGCTAAACAGGAACTATTAAGCTCTTTCTCGATACTCCGTATACCAGGAATGTTGATATAAGGTATTGAAAATAACAATTTAAATATCAAAATCACATCCCTGCGCTCCACTGAAATAACAAATACCTAAATTGATGCGAACTGAAATGAACGAAACCATGTACTCCTACTGTAGAAGTCTCTGTTCTAGGCCCCACTTCGTTACATGCATCAATAACGAAGTCATCGTAGTCATTACTGTCAATAACATCAATAAGGAAATCAAGTTAAAACTCAACAGGACTGTATTATAGGAAGTATATTTGGTCCGTTACCTAATGAAACACAACAAGAGTTTTTTTTTTAACAGTGGCTAGTTCAGAAGATCCTTGCAAACATTCATATCAAGGCCCAAAGACTGGGTATTAGGCTAGTAAGCCTAAAGCGGTATTACAAGTGACGCTAAACTAGGCCAAAGCCCACATAACCAACTCGGCAGGTCAGAAGAAAATAGTGCTGGAATTCTTCATAGGTATCATGGACTGTAGGTACATTCAAGTTGTACGCACAAGTTTCCGCATGGAAAGTCTTAGACGTGTCCTCCTTATAAGTGATTGTTAGATGCGTTTCTAGTCCCAATGGAGGAATTCTATAAAGGCCTGTCAAGAAGTGCAGAAAATGTTGATGGTCGGTCTTGGAATCTGCAACAAGGAAAGGAAACAAGACACTTTTTAACATCAAATCTAAAATCTATAAAAACAGGGAGGGATGTAGGTGCTTTTACTATCTTCCTTTCCCCTTAAGTGCTCCGTAAGTTAACATCAAGGACATGACAATTGATATTATTTTCATCCTACATCACTGCTACATCAATGCCAGTGAGGACAAACCAAACGAGGCAGTGCCTTCTGTAAAGCCATGGGCATTATTATAAGGAAGTATTCAAAAACAAGATAGCTAAAGCATAAAGCTTGTGGGGTCGTGTGAATAAAGATACTGATTAAAATAGAACAAATGAAATAGAATATAAGGTATTCTAACATAACTGCACCTTCAACATCCAGATCTGTTATAGCCTTGATAAGATGCTGCCGGGCTTGCTCCTTTTTGGCATCTGACTGTTGCTGTGAGATGTCTTTGAACAGTGCAAGAACAGCATTGGCACTGAGAGGAGTTTGCTCCCTTGCAACAAAGTAGGGGTCCATCATTTTGCTGTGAGCCATCAACAATTCGCGGACACCCAGAACGTTTAAACCTGCACAAAACTGGTCAAGTGCTACTTTTCTCTTCAAAATAACTTCACGTATCATCAACTGCCACATTGCCAAGCCTTTATTTTCCATGGTTAAGACGCGCACCCATCCTCCTGCTAGCAGTGCGTCCGTTTGATCATTCCCATCCAAGATTCTCTGAAGTTCGTCATTAGAGCTCGCGTTATTCACCTACATGTTCAAAGATATTCCCAATCATAATCCATCAAATATTTTCGCTCGCACGTAATTGGTCTAAACACATCACATGTCCGAATATTCCCCAATTTTCAAAACTTCGTGCGTTGCAAAAAAGATTTGAAGGATAATAAACATAATAGCCTTCATTTGGGGCGAAAATATGTTCGGATATTTGTCCTTGGACATTATCTGTTCCTCGAAGCTCAGTGTCCCTCGAGCTACGCTCTAGGAAAACTGTTCGCTTCTCGCAACAGATAATGTCCGCGTACAAATATCCTAGTATATTTTCGCGCCAAATGGAGGCTATTGTTTATTTAATCAAAGCAATATACGAGTGTTAAACACATACAATAAAAAAATACTATTTTTCTAGCACGACTATTGTAAACTAGCACTATTAATCCTCAGAATTGAGAAGGTATCCGGGTAAGTTCTCCTTTTATAACATGTGTGAATGGCTGAATATTTTTTCAGGCCCCTTTGTAAACTTGCCACAAGGAAACCGTCTTTTCACCACCTACTGTTAAAGAGTTTTTTGTGTTATTCTTTGGAGGGGACTACATCATAACAATCATGTAAGAGGGACCCAAACTTTAATTTGTGCTGGGGCCACCACCACCTAGCAGTTTGCAATAAGGTTCAAAATGTAAATAAGTTACAAACATATGAAGATAATGTGAACTTCGGAAATACTAGAATCCAAAAGAAAGGCAGCTTTACAAGTTGCATCCACATATATACCTCTTCAATGAATTTACGCAAGTCGCAGTCTTGTATATCTTCCAGGGTGCATTGCTTTGATGCTTCATGTACTTCATCAGTTGTAATGTAAGAATAAATCACTGGACAAAGGCAAGATACACCAAGGTCTAGGCGGGACAATAGGTAGGCACAAATCTTTCCGGCTAAGTGGAAAAGGTTTGAATGTACAGCATCAGCATTGTATACAGGAACTTTTCGATCATCACTACCCTCAAATAACATGGCTTCTGAGGAGAACAACTTACTGACTAAGAGAGAGCCAAATTCACGACGTAGTCCTCCAGCGTCAAGCCCAGCTTCTCCAGCAAATCTGACTCTCAAGGGATATCTTGGATTAAACTTTGGGTTTTTAAAGAACACCACACAGTCTTCCCAGAATTGTTCCCGGTGTACACTCAATCTGTTGCATTCTTGAGAGTCTAGTTGTTGTCTATGCTTCCCCATGATACTTTGTAGATCTTCAACTAAAGAAATACAAATAAAAGTATAGGCAGTTCATATTCAGTTACACTTCACCAGCAGCACACATTTTATTTACGCAAGAAGTTATACACAAACAACAACACAACAACAGCTATTGGAAAACAAAATAATGTACATGCACACATGTATCTTTTACATGTTCATATGGGCTCTAACCTGGGTAAAAAACTGAGGGACGTAAATCTCCAAATAAATCCAATACCTGAATTACTCGAATAATTCAAACTGAATGCTGATTGCATCAAGTCCCTGTCATTGCCATCATCCTTACTCTCATCTACCAGATAAGAGGATGAGCTTGCCTGGTTTTCTATAGAGGACAGAGAATGTGGATGTAACATAAATACACTTGAACCTCTGGTTGCGAACACCTCTTGTAAGCGACCACCTCTCCTCAGCGACCAGTTTTCCAAAGTACCAAAAGTTTCCAAGTCAAATCACTATATTTGGAACCTCTTGTAAGCGACCACCTCTCGTAAGCAACCGCAACCACTTTTAGAGCTACAAGTTTAAAATTTTCTTTCGTTTTTACCTTTCTGTAAGTGACCAAATGACAGATAATAGAGCGTAAATTGGATAAGTTGTTGTGACATTAAGTGCTTTCCTGGATAGTAAAAGAGACAGATATTTCTATATGCAAAATACCAGATAGGATTTTTCCTTGAAATTGACTTTATACATGAACAAGACATTTAAAACATTGGGCAAGTCTCTGCAGTTACCATATGCTAATCATGCCGCAAAATTTTGACCAGATAGGGTCTAAGCTCTTATGAGCGACCACCTCCCGTAAGCGCTTACAAGCGCTGGTTTGCTATAGAGGACAGAGAATGTGGATGTAACATAAATACACTTGAACCTCTGGTTGCGAACACCTCTTGTAAGCGACCACCTCTCCTCAGCGATCAGTTTTCCAAAGTACCAAAAGTTTCCAAGTCAAATCACTATATTTGGAACCTCTTGTAAGCGACCACCTCTCGTAAGCAACCGCAACCACTTTTAGAGCTACAAGTTTAAAATTTTCTTTCGTTGTTACCTTTCTGTAAGTGACCAAATGACAGATAATAGAGCGTAAATTGGATAAGTTGTTGTGACATTAATTGCTTTCCTGGATAGTAAAAGAGGCAGATATTTCTATATGCAAAATACCAGATAGGATTTTTCCTTGAAATTGACTTTATACATGAACAAGACATTTAAAACATTGGGCAAGTCTCTGCAGTTACCATATGCTAATCATGCCGCAAAATTTTGACCAGATAGGGTCTAAGCTCTTATGAGCGACCACCTCCCGTAAGCGCTTACAGGAGGTTTGTCTGTAAAGTCTGTTCATTTCATTATGCCATGAAAAACAACTTTCCTCATCTGTCTTTCTTTCAAGGTAGCTCACCTGTATGGGAGTTGCTTTTGTGAGATACGGAACAGCTTTTCTACCATACATGTATAAGTACAACTCAAAACAAGGGGGACTAATTTTTAGGAGAGGACTTACATGTACACTGTAATTTCTGGGAGAGTGTCTAAAAAGAAGGTATTGGATTCAAAACTGGATCCCCCATGAGGAGGGGGGTCTGAGCACTGAACATGTATCCATTATATGGGACAAATTAGAAAAAATGTATTTAACCCACAATGAACCCAATTCCCTGTAAAGAAAAACAGGTCTGTTTATTTAAGATAACTATATGCGTCACTTACCATCCCAGTTCACAAGCAAGGAAGCTGCTAAACTGTAGTTTCCCTCACACATGCTAAGTACATCTCTTAGAGAATCTTCATCCTTATCTGGGAATAAGATCTGCAGCTCTGCTACAGCAACAGGGTCCTACAGTAGATGAAAATGATTAGAGGTCTACTTAATCACAAAACTATGTTCATACAGTAAGATTACACATGCATCTTCGTTATGGCATGTAGTCTGATTTTGTTACTTCATAGTTTTGCTCCAAAGCTTGCCAAACACAACCAACTACACTGCATTATCATTTACACGTGAGAACACAATAAATCCTTACAATGAACTGAGACAGTTGTACTAGACATTATGAAAGTGGAACTACTGAATTTTTCACCCCTCTAATTGTTATTGAAAGTGGCATGCACATCACTAGTGGAACTGGATGGAAAACTTAAAAGTACAGGGGCCTGAAAGCACAACATTTTACTAATAAAATTAAACTCATTGATATAATTAGACAAATAGTCCAATTACAGTTTCACAATGATTTAATATTAAATTCCCTAATTGAAAATTACTCATGGCTCATGCAAACAGCATATTAAGCACTAAACTGACAGAAGTGAATATAAAATCTACCCATTCCATAAAAGGTATATTGCCATGTTGTATAAAATGATAAACACGTAGATGGTAAAGGAATTAGATGTAGGTGGTGTGCTGGACTGTAGAATCATCTAGTATAACTAAAATTTAGTCTACAAGTGTATAATGACTTAAGTCCTCACTTGAGTTATGGATTCTGTACTTGTTGTTCCATCACTGCAAGCAGTGTCTGGCCTACCCAAAGGATAAGATTATAAATCAGCACAAACTGCCTGTTTCTATCAACTGATATAATATAAACATGACCCGCCTAGATTAGTTTTGCTAACCGCGGGCATGTATCAATTGTACTTTTACCTAAAAACGTAGTAATAACATGTATGTAATGTAAAATGTATGTATGGAACTGAAATATTTGTTGGCATTTTAAGGTCTCTCCAGAGAAACAAACTTTTCGAGTTTTCAACATTCTGCCATGATGGTAAAAGAAATTGTAATTTAGGGATTAGTTATTATTCAGGTGCAGATAGGTCTCTGGTACCCACTTTGACTCAAGAAGGAGTGAGACCATGTGACCAAACAACAAAAGCATGGGATAGAAAAAAAACCTTGATCACTTTTCAAGACAACCTACACTGTATTTTTCATTACTTTAACATGCAAATTGTACTTACAAATCATCGTGATTGCAGCACACAGCCAAATGTTGTCTGACAAGAGTTACTGGAATCTCAAGACTACAGTTGATACAAGCAACTTTTGGAACACTCCCAGAATCCTGTTTCACAGACACATACAATGATATATTGACAGATATTGGTTAGGGTAATGTCACAGATTCTTTTGCCTAATATGTCCCAAAGATAACAAACAAACAATCGACAGCTTCGTGTGCTGTAGGTGTATTTAGCAATTATTGAATTCGGCTTTCGTAGGATATGAAGAATTCTGCAGATCAAGGAGGGTGTTTGGCCGAGGTGGATAACACCCTCCGAACAAAGCAATAACAAAAGAGCAGTTTTCAATAGCAAGATCTCAAAACGAAATGACAGAAGTGCAGTTTGTAAGTTCCAATAGCAAAATGCCAGAATGCAAGAACAAAATAACAAAATGCAATAACACAATAACAAAACAACAGGATTCAGTAGCAAAAAACCAAAACACATCAGGAAAGAGCAGGTTCCAATAGCAAGATACCAGAACTGATAACAAAAAAGCAGGTTCCAAAACCAAGATGTCGGAACACAAATACAAAACTGCAGGTTTCAATAGCATAATACCAAGTATTAATTTTGGCGGTAATCACACTTCATAAGTATCGCGTGCATGTTGCGGTCGTGTTCCTCTGTGGTCTTCCTGAAAACTACAATGTCATAGCGAATTAAATGTAGTGAGGTAACTAGATTCTTTATCCAGGACCACGTTCCAGTACCCACATTTTGCATCCACTATAGAAAATACTTTAGCATTAGCTAGCTTTGGTAGGATTTCTTCTAGGGTTGGAGTAATATGATGTTCTCTCTGAATGGCTACATTGAGGTCTTTGGGATCCAGGCAGAGCCTCAACCTCCCGTTCTGCTTGCGGTGGTAAACAAGGCTGTTGACCTATTGTGTAGGTTCGCGTTCTTTGATCTTTGCTATAATGTCACTGTTAACCATCTCGTCTAGTTCCCTTTTGATGTCGTCCTTGAGGCTCATTGGCATACGCCTTGGGGGATGGACAACTGCAGGGACATTAGGGTCAAGTACTATGTGATATTCGCCTTGAAACTTTCCCACTCCATTGAAGCATTCGGGATACTGACTGATCAGGTCCTGTTTGTCCTTAATGGGTTGCTCCTTGGAAACTGTACTTTTGCGGGGTGTGGGGTCATTTTCCTCAATACAAAAGTTAAGTGTCAGCAGCTTCAAGTCGGTGGAAGTCGGGAGGCCTATTATCGCTGGGCCTGGGGTGTCTGTGGCATAGAAGGATGCTCGAGCGTTTCCCCTTTGTAGGAACAAGGTATGGTAACAGTACCGTGATGTTTGATTTGTGCGCCGCAATAGGCAGTAAGGATAACGTCCGCGGATGACGAGGAACCTGGTCTGAGACTTCCATGGTCGTCTAGGTTGTGCGGATACATTTGACAATAGAGCCGCATCGGGAGTATGTTGCCCTGTGTACCGGTGTCAAGTTTGGCTTTAAGGATGGTGTTCTTGTGGGTGTCCTGTGGCAGGTTTAGATTAATTGATACGAACACTTCATCTCTATAACGACTAGTCTCTCTGAGCGAGACACCAGCTATGGTGATTGATTCGAAGACAACCAACTCAAATGCTGCTGATAATGTTGATTCGGCTTTTGTCTGTGAGGCTTGGCTTCCGGCTTGTTCTAAAGAGTGAAATCGTTGTCTTTGGGGTTTTGATCTACAGACTTCAGCAAAGTGGCTTGGTTTTTTACAGTACTGACATGTCTGACAACGTGCTCGGCAGTTAGAGAGTGAATTGTGGGAGCAACCACAGTTTCCGCATAACCGTGTTCCTCTTTGGGGTTGAAAATTTGATGGTTGGGTTCCCTGTGGTCCTTTCCCCGTGTTTTGTTTTTGGACCAAGAAAACCGATTCCTCAGAGTTATTAGTGCTACTGCCCGCCATGGCAGATAGTTGTGTTGAGATGCTTCTAATGATCTAGCAAGTTCCACCGCTTTATCGAGTGTTAGCGCGGACCCTTTACTTATTAGTTTTTCTCTCACTTTGGGCTAGTTAGTGCCGAATACAATGCGATCGCGTATCATTTCGTGAGGATCTTTGAAATCACAGTTTTGGGCGAGGATGCGTAGATCTGTGATGAACGTCTCGCTGTTTCGGACGATCCTTGAACACGGCCATGAAATTTAGATCTGGCGAAGACAGGGTTTGCTCTTGGACTGACGTGAGCTTCGAAGCGATCGTAATATGTTTTCAACTTACTCTTGTCCTCGTTGGTGATGTTAGTCCACGTATTGTAGATATCTCGTTCCTTTTGTCCGACCCAGATAACTAAGTAGCTCCATTTCTCGGCTTCTTGGCGTGATTTGAGCAGGCCGGAGAACATGACCTCCATGTGCTGTTTGAAGCGACGCCAATTTTCTTTAAGATTATCACCATCCCAGTGCATTTGGGGGCATTCTATGCCGCTCAGAGCCATTGCTTTGTTGTTTTCGCTTTTACTTCTGACACCATGCAAAGATTCTGAATCATAACATACAAACTGTGTGGTTTTACTTTATGCTGAGCGGCAATATGGCCGAATGAATAGTAACATGAGCTTCGCAAGGCATCATGGCCAAAACACCGGAAATACAAATAACGGAAGTGCCAACCGATTAAGGTACTATAGAATCATTACAGATCCCAATGTAGCTCAAGCTCACAAATTGTCTTAAATTGAAAGCAATGGAATATAATCTTTTTTTCTGTCCTTCGTTAAGTCTTTTTCACCCTATACCGTATTCATTTGGTATGTAGCAGACTTGAGAAAATTGTTGACATTTTTTGGAGTAGCGGGTTGTTGTAGATTATTTTGTTAGTAACAGTTTGCTTTGTTTTCTTCTTGTTTTCCCCTGTCCTTTACTGGCTCGCTGGAAAGTTCAGTGCCAATTGAGTTTGGTATAAAACCACCAGTAAGGGCTGAGTTATGGAAATGATTAAAGGATCAATAAAAAAGAGACTTTAATTTAGAGTTTAGTAATAGGTGTCTATACCCGCGTCCTTGTACTGGGCAAGTAAGTAAGAAACAGGCTGATGGAGCTTCGTATGTCATTAAATTTAAAACTTTACAGGTTGACTAACAACGTACAGTATTTGAACAGACAGCAGTGCCATATTAAATATTGCCCTGAATTTTCTTGGTGGATGAAAATCACCCCTGAAAAGTTTGAAATCGCTTACAGCAGTGATCATATCCAAATTATTTGAGATGAGAGCCTTGTGAGTAAATATGGTCATGTTGCTCTCCTAGTTTTATATTAAAAGATGTTACACTACTTTTGATGAAAGGTTTCATCTTGCGCCTTTTAGCTGAGTATCTTGTGATCATCTGATAATAATACGATATACAACATGACTGATTGTCATAGAATATAAGCAAAGGAGTTCATTTCGTGTTCTGTTGACATAAGTTTAAACGCGAAATACCTCAGAACAAATTTAATATGTTTCCAGTTCATAATTTCTTTAAATCATAGAATATATTGTAAATGTAATTTTTCCTATT